>LFJQ01000117.1:0-328925 GCA_001182835.1 Oropetium thomaeum | reverse complement strand
AGAGGACCCCGCTGATGACTCTCGTTCCCTTCACCGAGACTGAGGTGTTCGAGGCCCTCATCGCCGACCCCCGTCACTCAGGACTACAAGGTTTTCACTAAGTATTTCATTTTCTCAAAATTATGTACTTCCTCGGTTTTTAGATTGTTGTCGTTCTTTCACTTTAGCGTCAATTTTGATCGTTTTTTCTTATTAAAAAGTGTGATGACTCTTGACCAACGGATTGGTGATTATTATCGTCGGCATTGGATTAACATTGCTGCCTTTGCTTGTTCATGCGACTAATACACTGAACAGAACGCCGGCTTACGTAGCTCTCGGCCCCCAAAAGAGAATTTTTGGTGCATATGCTCAATATGAGATACACCGTTCAAAAAATGGGATCAAGCCAATTAAGCCAGTGCCAAGGAACACGACGTCACGTGAAGCAAGCGTTTTCCTCTTTTTTTTTGGCTGCTTTGACTAGAAAGGCATTAGCGTGATTTATTTAAGTCCTTTTTCTGTTATTACAAGTTGTCATTGTATTCTACTCCTTGATCTTCAATGCATTCTTTACAAGAGATCTTTCACTCAAGCATGTAAAAATACAAAGACAAGACAACTAGTTAGTTTGCTCAGACTCTACTATACACCGAGTACATTCAAATCTTATATACTCCTCTATTCTTTTTTGGTGTATCGTCATTGATTTTGAAACAAAAACTTTGACCATCGTCTTATTCAAAAATAGTTCAATATGAAAATTAGAAATAGGATTAAACCTTTAGAAATAATTAAATCCTAATAAAATATAATATTCTCATATTTTTAAATAAGATAGAATAGTCAAGTCACGCGACCACAAAGAAAAAACGGAGGAGTAAGACAGAAGGTGAAATGCAGTCTTAGGTACTTAAACTATTTAATTTGCGGATAAATACCCGTGGGTCTATACACTTTTCAATAAGTCTTGAATCCATTCAATTGGTATCCTAGTCGAAAGAAAGCATAACAATCAGGTGGCTCCAAAGTTTCTTCTGTTCCCTTTGGTTGTCCTGCATATGCCTGCTCCTTTGATTATTTCTTCAGTAGTGACCCGCTAGAACAAGTCACACTATTTTATAAAATCGCTAGTTATCTCAGGTAGTTTGAATTATCATCAAACCACTTTAATTAGACAATTCAGTATCGAGAGGTCGTCTTTGGATATCGTCCTGAGTCTGAGCATCAGGGGTGGAGATTCCTCCTATGTTGTAGCAATTGACATATGCGCATAGTCATGCTGCTGAGTTCTGTGGATTGTGAGTCCAGAGAAACATTTATCATGCCATAATAAATCGTTAGTAACTCTGTTATAATCCTGCAAACAGCCTGAAACTGTACGTTTTTTTACTTACTCCATCTGTCATTATAGCCACTGACACAGTTTAGATAACACTACTACTGTCAGCACCCTTCTAGAGTATAATAATACGATGGTTAAATAGAGTGTCAGTCATTTGTGCTTTCTCAGGCTCTAGACTAATCACACATACACTGTATACTGTAGCCTTCGGTTGACATTGAGTTTCCTATATATGTTAAAGCACATGCTGAAGAAAAGTGATGGGGAGCGATCCGCAGTATCTTATTTAGCGTCAGCGAGAGCAGTATGAACTCAGAAGCTGTTTCTGTCAGTTTTTCGAATGGTGCCTGTTTCTGTCAGTATAAGCTAATTAAGCTACCTATACTACTAGCCATCATTGTACTCTGTTCTGTGTAGTATATATAAACATGAATTATGCATGTTTGGTAAAACGTCGTCATTGGTTGAACAGCACTGTCTTAATAACAAATTTCCAGTACTCTTTCATCATCACGACTATGAAGGTATACATACAAATCTTGCTCACATCAGCAGCTTCTACCATATCTGAATCATTATGATTATTGTTTCAAAATGCAGGACGAACAATGGAATCTTGAGGAATCTAACTTTCCTACGATACTTCCTCCTCCTTTTTGTTATGTAGTCGTGGTTAGTAGGAATACGCACTAACCAAATGTAATATTAAAAGGATGTAGTAATTACTAAAATAACTAATGAAAATGGATTGGTTTATTTGCTCAATAAGCTAGCCAAGGAGGATCACTCAAACTCCATTCCTGCAAAATCGAATGTTTCCTTTCTACAAGGTTTTCACTCAAGTATTTCATTTTCTCAAAATTATGTACTTCCTCGGTTTTAGATTGTTGTCATCTTTCACTTTAGCGTCAATTTTGATCGTTTTCTTATTAAAAAGTGTGATGACTCTTGACCAACGGACTTGGTGATTATTATCGTCGGCATTGGATTAACATTGCTGCCTTTGCTTGTCATGCGACTAATACACTGAACACAGAACGCCGGCTTACGTAGCTCTACGGCCCGCAAAAGAGAATATTTTGGTGCATGATGCTCAATTATTGAGATACCACCGTTCAAACAATGGATCAAGCCAAATTAAGCCAGTGGCCAAGGTACACGACGTCACGTGAAAGCAAGCCGTTTTTCCTCTTTTTTTTTTTTGGCTGCTTTGACTAGAAAGGCATTAGCGTAATTTATGTTGAGTCCTTTTTCTGTTATTACAAGTTGTCGTGTATCTACTCCTTGAGTCTTCGATGCATTCTTTACAAGAGATCTTCACTACAAGCATGTAAAAAATACAAAGACAAGACAAACTGGTTAGTTTGCTCAGGCTCTACTATACACCGAGTACATTCAATCTTATATACTCCCTCTATTCTTTTTGTGTATCATCGTTGATTTGAAACAAAACTTTGACCACTCGTCTTATTCAAAAAATTAGTTGTAGCTAATTTTTAGAGTGTGCTGTGGATTGAAAACATTCTTTTAGAGTGTGTTGTAGCTAATTTTCCAAAGAGAAAAGAGCTGTGAAGACGTCCATCTATGCTAAGGGCGAACCATGGACTGCATTGCTTGCTGCATCCCAACCTCCAATTAATTTTATTTCTCATAAAACTTGCAAGCAAAAAAAAATCAAATTTTTAGTTAAGCACTAAGTACATTATGTGTCCACTTGTTAATTAATTAGTCTACACATCTGTAGACACCAGCTGTCTCAACCGTTGTTGTGTCCTGGCGAGATGGGATCACAGAACTCTTGATTAAAATATTGAAGTCAACAATAGCACAATAGTTCAGTATTTGCGAGCAGGATTATTTTTTCCATTTTTGTAGACTTCGAACACCTCTGGGTCAGTCATATTAAGAAATGTAAGAGTATGTGTATGCTTCACGTAGCTGACCTCTCGCCTTTTTAAATCCCAGCTGCAGTGTATGAGAGCTACCACGAGACTTACGATGTGCTACGGCTAAAACCACTCTTTTAGTGTTTGTTGTAGCTAATGTTTTTCAAGGAGAAAAGAGATGTGAAGTTATCGATCTATATTAACTTGAACACTCGACTGCCTTGCTTGCTGCCGCCCATCTTCATTTATTACATTATTTCTCATAAAACTATACAAGCGACAAAGTAGTATACAAAGATGAAATTTATGGTTAAGCACTACATTTTTGTATCCACTTGTGAATTGATTATTCTACAGACGCACTCGACATGGAAGACATTAGCAGATACAGCACTCTCTCAAGTCTCAATTGTTGATGTTGTAGCGAGATGGAATCACCGACTCTTCTTTAAAATATTATTGAAGTCAACAGCAGCACAAACAAGGTGCAGATCTTAATCACTTAGGGCACCAATTAGATTCAACATTTGTGAATAGGATTATATTTTCTGCATTTTATTAAGACTTTGAACGCCTCACTGATCTAGTCAGTCATATTAAAAATGTAGTACCTAGCTGATCTCTCACCTTTTCAATCCAAGCCGCAGTGTGCTAGAGTTATATACGAGAATTATGGTGCATTGTGGCTGAAACCATTCTTTTAGAACGTGCTGTAGCTAATTTTCCAAATAGAAAAGAGCTGTGAAGACATCCATCTATGCTAACACAGCGAACGCTGGACTGCATTGCTTGCTGCATCCCAACCTCCATTTATATTTATTTTGCTCAATAAACTTTGCAAGCACAACGTAGTACACAAAGATCAAATTTTCAGTTAATCACTAAGTATACATTTTTGTGTCCACCTGTTAATTAATTAGTTTACGTATCTCCAGACACCAGCTGTCTCAACTATTGTTGATATCCTAGTAGCGAGATGGGATCACGGAACTCTTGTTTATAATATGAGTAAAATATATTATAGGTCCTTCAACTATAATCATCCTGCGGACTATTACATGAGATTTTTCAACCTCAATCAAAAATTCGTATCGAGGAATCGAACCTAGGACCTGAGAAGTCCACCTGAATGTCCTAACCATTCGACTAGAGGCTCTTTGACTTTTTTTATATTTGATTTTCAAAAATAAAATGGATCTAACTTGGTACAGTAAAAATAGATTTGGATCTCACTTGACATAGCAAAAATAGTTTATGAGTCTAGATGGTCAGTTTGAGAATTTATGGATCTAGAGATACATCGCGAATAGTTTAATGACTTGTGATGTACTTTACTTTTATAATATTGAAGTCAACAACAACACAAATTACGGGACTCTTAGTTATTGAGGCACTAATTTAGTTCAATATTGCGAGCAGGATCTTTTTTTTGCATTTTTCAAGACTTTTTGACCACCTCTGATTTGGTCAGTCATACTCGCTCTATCCATTTATCTGAAGCCTCTAAAGGATTGTTACAATGAGACCAAGAAAAAAATTTAAAGAGTAAAATAAGTAAAAAAAAAAACTAATTATAAGTCTCCTCGTTTTGCATACTCACTCTCTCTTTTTCCGCTGTATGCATGTGGTCCCTCCACCCTCTTTCTCTCCCCTCCATATAGATTTAACGTAGAGATCTCAGATTTTGAAAATATTGTACTCCTTCCGTTCATTTTATGTGTTGTCGTTGACTTTGACTAATCGTCTTATTTAAAAAATTATAAAAATATTAAATATTTATTGGGATTTGATTTATTACTAAAGGTTTTTTAATCTTAACTTTTATTTATATATTTGAACTAATTTTTTGAGTAATACGAATGGTCGAAGTCAACGCGACACAAAAATAACAGAGAAAGTATTTGTTTAGAGGTCTCAGATTAATGGATGGAGTGAGTATTAGGAAATGTAGGAGTATGCCTATGTTTCGTAGGTGACCTCTCGCCTTTTAGTTAAGCACTAGTCGGTAGTAAACAGTTTTTGTGTCCACTTGTGTAGTCTATGATCTGCAGACACCCCAGCTATCTCAACCGATGTTGATGTCCTAGCTAGAGATGGGATCACGGAGTCCTGTGTAAAATATTGATTAATTACTGAGGGCAAGTTCACTACTTTGCGAGCAGGATTATATCTTTTATACATTTCTTTTCAAGACTTTGAACACCACGCTGATCTGGTCAGTCATATTAAGAAATGTAAGAGCATGCGTATGCTACTTCTTAGCTGACCTCTCGCTTTTTTTAAATCCCAGCTGCAGTGTGTGCGCACTAAATACGAGAGAGTTACCATGTGCTATGGCTAAAATCACTCACTTTTTGTTTGTTTGTTGTAGCAAATTTTTCAAGGAGAGAAGAGCTAATTATATGTTAACACCAACACTGGATCGGACTTCCTTGCTTAATTGCTGCAGCTCAATCTTCATTTACATATTTTATTATATTATTATAAATCTACTAATATCATTTATACATGATTAAACATTACAACATTTTATAATTAATAATAAAGTTTGAAAAAAGTTAACTTCGATCAAACCTACAGATGCTTGTTGTGAATACGGAGAGAGTAATTACTCCAGTAGTACTACTAGATACTCCCTTCAGGTTGGAAAAGAATCATTTAGGACAATGTACGGTTTTCAAAGTGTAACTTTAATTTTTTTATATAAATATTAATTAAAAAATAACATATAAATACTTTTATGAAAGTATTCTTAAAGACAAATCTATTCATATATTTTCATATTTTAAACCTAATAACTCAAAAATTATTTATAATTTATATTCCTAATGTTTAAATAAAATTTTATTCTAAACAAATTTCTTTACCAACCTGGAGGTGCCTACACTGCCTTCAAGAAAAGTTGCGTTAGTCTAGATCTTTAGGGAAGCATTTTGCTTTAATGGTCATGGGGAATCCCACCTGGATTCTATTAGATTTTTACTTCTATGGGGAGAGAAAATCCCCATCTGAACTTGGGATTTTTATTTAGCGACACATGACTAAGGATCTATTTAATAGAGGTTATGAAATTGATTATAAGTATTATTATTCATAAATAATTATGATTGTTAAATATTTAAAAATTATATGATTTAAAAATTGTTATGCATGAATGTAACCATATAGATGTTCGGACAGATAATATTACTTATGGACTATAATCAGTCTATATAAACAATTTCATAATCCTATCAAAGAGACCCTAAAACGCAATTAGTAAAGGGCACGCCCAGAATATCACTACTAACTGACACTGCTTCGCGAAAAAAAAACCTAAGGCACTGCCGTCAAAACAGTCTAGGACAAGATTTCGCACTTTTTTGCCCGATAAACAATATGAAATGACTTTTTGGCCCTTCATGCTTTAGAATATGACCGATTGCTTTGCATTAAGATGACCTGGAGTCTAATGAACGGATGTATTAGTATTTCCTACAGGAGTATATGATGCGAATAAGAACATATTATTTCTCCTTAGCTGTCCTCCTGTATGTAATCTATTGTGTAGAAGAACCCAGAAAAACACCTTGTGGTTTGGCTCACAGGCTGACTTCCAAATTCATTTTAATGCTGGGTGGACATCAATGTGCCCAATTATTTTTTTTATAAACTCTAGAAACAGATACTTTGAAACCCTGCCCCCACGTGTTTCCATTTATCTGGCATATTGTCCAGTTGTATATGATTTAAAATATTGATTAACTGCTTCAACTGCTCATAAGCCTGCACGCTCAGGGGGATATGAAAGATACTATGTACATACAGGCTTAGGGAGTCTTGATTCAACAACATTTTGTCATTCTTTACAAAGGAAAACAGTTCTAAACTGCAACTTTAATGGACAACCCAAATTACCTGTACTGATGCAATTCCTTTAAACTGATTTAACAGTTTTACAATATCACACCACCAGAAAGATCCTTTTTTCTGCTGTCCAGGCAGTTTCCCATTAGCCGTAGACATTCCAAATCAGGTTAACCCATGACAGGTTTTTCTCATTATAGAACTTTGACAACTGTTTCATTAACAATGCCTCATTATGTGCTCTGAGCATCAGTACTCCCAAACCTCCTTCACTTTTTGGGCGAGATACTAAAGTTCCATGCAGCAAGTGGTGGCTTCTTTGCATTTAAATCTAAGCCTCTCCATAAGTAGGGCCTTGTATATTTATCAAATTGAATTATCACTGTAGCTGTTAGCTTAAGAGTACTCATGTACAAGGTTCGCCATTATCTAAAAAAATGTAAAAGGTTGGTGGGGAGGAGCGAGAACCTGAGTTTACCATCTCTACCTTCCCTGCCCCACGTGTGTTAGAAATTGTGGGCAGTCAATTAGTCTTCTTTCAAGTCGTTGTACTATGTGTTAAAAGTCTGAGACGGATGTTGGATGGCCTTGTTATACCAAGTGGCAGACCTTTATTAATTGTTACTTCCTCCGTCCCGTTCTAAAATTTTAGTTCGTGTACATCAGATATTTAGATGCTAACTAGAAAGACTAAACATTGACTATTTATAAAATTAATTATATAAAAGTATGATAATCAACGAGACAGATTTTTTAAATCTAATTAATTCATAATTAACATATAGTTACTATAACACAACATTATCAAATTATAGATTACTTAGACTTAAAAAATTTGTCTCGTTCATTAACCTCCATCTATTAAATTAATTTTATAAATAATTAATATTTAATATTTTAAATTAATTTTTAAAAAGTTAATATGACAAGCACTAAACTCTTAGTTCTCGATCCAGACAGCACCTAAATGTCGCTATAGCATTTGAAAAATGTCCCACCTCAAAGTGTCGTCTTAGCCACTGCAGACTGCAGCCTACCTACTCGTCTTGTCTCCGCATTGAATGAGTTTGCTCGTCTCCTCCCAAGTACTCGAATCGCCTGAAGCAAAGCACGTCGGAGGCAGGTCTCTGAAGATGATTTTTCTAGGGGCAGCAGGGTCATTTTCATGTTATGTTGGGTTCTGTGCGTTGGGCTAAAGCGACACTTAGAAAGGGACGGAGGGAGTAGGTGTTTCATTTTTTTATTCCATCTCGAAATGCTATTAGTCGACTCGCAGTTCTGAGCCATGGCCATAGGAGCTCCACATTTCTAGCTTGCACCACACACAAACTAGAAACGAAAGAGAGACGATCACCACCACCAGCAGGGGAGCAATGTCGGCCTTGCCTTGGATGTTTCCAAGAAGGCGGTTGAGTTGCTGGCGGATAGGGTCAACAATGCTTTCAAGAAGGAGGCAGAGCAGTGGCAGATGCTGCAGAGCGATCTGCTGTTCATCACGGGCGAGTTCGAGATGATGCAGTCCTTCCTGGGTGCTGCCGATAGGAAGCGTGTCAGGAACAATGTGGCCAAGACCTGGGTTACGCAGGTCCAAGACCTGTCCCACGACACGGAAGACTGCATCGAGTTTGCCCTCAACCTGGACCAGAAGAGGTCATGGTGGAGGAGCTGGATCCGGATTCTACCGTCCTGCATGATATCGCTGCCCGTGGATGAAGCAGTCGCAGAGATGAAGTTACTCAAAGCCCGTGTGGAAGATGTAAATCAGAGAAACATGCGATACAACCTCGTCAGCGACTCTGGCTCCAAAGACGTCACTCAGGACAAACAGGCGCTAGGTGCTAGCACAAGGGCCTTGGACATCTTAGTCAATGGGAGGAACGCTGATGCAAATGATTCTGCCATCAAGACCTGAAAAATTTGATAATAACCAGGGACGACGACGACAACGACAACGACGGCAGCCTTCGTGTGATATCAGTTTGTGGAATAGGAGGTGATCTAGGGACTGCATCCATCGTCAGGAATGTGTATGAACATCCAGATGTGTGCTCAGCATTCAAATTACGGGCATGGGTGAAGATTACGTATCCTTTCAGATCTAGAGAACTTTACGAAGAATATTTGAAAGATCAGTTTGAAAAGAACTCATCAGATAAGGATTTGATATTGAACCAACCTGGAGATGACTCCTCGCATATGTATCTCATCGTGCTGGAAGATGTATCTAGCATGGCAGAGTGGGATGCCTTCAGGACATTCCTCCCAAATATGAAGGGCAGAGGCCGGATCATCGTGTCAACACAGAACCTCGAGATCGCTACCCTGTGCACGGGGTGGCCGTACGATTTCTTCCAGATGAGAGTATTCTCACCAGATCACTCGATTTGTGTCTTTTTCAAGGAATATAATCCAAAGGTAATAGTCATTTGGTGACTTCTAAGGCAGAATGTTCTTTTCACTATTTGTCTCACGAGTATTGCTGTGCTTAGGCACTTTTATCTGTTCTTACAATGCATGATGTTCCTTGCATGTTACTATTACTTCTCTTCTCTAGCGAGTTTTTCATATGACATTTCATCCCTTACCTAACAACCCAAAAGTACTTGTTCATATGATAACCTAACAAGTTTTTCATATGATCCATCACAATTGCAGGAAAGTCAGGAAGTGATCTCTAAAGGAAAGCAAATTGAGGATAAGATAGATCCTGCAAGCAGAACATCCAACGACGAATCAAGATGGAAGATGATCCAGGTGCACAAATTTGCGGTGCTTATTGCATTTCCCATATCTAATAATAATAATAATAATAATAATAACCTGATCAGCAGCATGATGAGTGGGGGTGCTTGTGTCCTTGCAGGATATCTCCGTGAATTGCTGAAAAGTTGCCGCCTTCTAGGGTGGGATTGGAATGTAAAAACATTTGATACGTGATATGCTCGGCAAGTAGTAGTAACACTCACCTGTGCTTACAGTTCGACTGATATGTGAATCAGTGACGAATGCAGATTTTTGGGAACCACTACGTATCATCAAAATAATCTATTACCATCACCTGGCTGCAAAGACATTTAAGAGGTGCGCTTGGATCAATGCATCCCATCCGTTTGATATCAACGAATTCTGTCAGAAGTTATTTTTGCATGTTGCTCAACATCATCCTACCACCAAGGCAGTCATGATTTTGCCGTAGAGTGTCAGAGGCTTCTGCATGAACATAAGTGTCTTGTTGTTATTGACGGCTCGATCTCCGGAGAAGACTGGGAAATCATCGTACCGCTTGGAGTTGCAAACTTCCAGAAGCTGCATTATTGTTGTTACTAGGAAGAAGAAAGTGACAACGCAGACTTCGAATTTAGAAACCTGGACACGCGTAATTCTCCAGCCCTTCCCTGCTATAGCAGCTAGTATGTTTCTATTTTTTCCCTAATAATAGAGCATGCATTTATTCCTTTTACGCTTTTGTTAAGACACGCTCTGTTTCTATTCGTATGGCAAATATGATCTCTAAACTGTTACGGAGATTCTTTCCTTTTTTTTCAGAGATAATGTGCAACCCGTCAAAATGTATTCCATTTTGGCATGTCCTTACTCCCTTTGTTTTTTTTTTTTTCGCCGTTGACTTTAACCAATAACTTGACCATTCGTCTTATTTAAAAAAATTATAAGAAATATTAATATTTTGTTAGAATTTAATTTATTATTAATTTTAAAAAAATTACTTTTTAATTTTATATTTTGAACTAATTTTTTAATAAGACGAGCGGTCAAAATTTTCGATCAAAGTTAATTATAACAAGTAAAAGAAAAACAGATGGAGTATTTTACTACTATGTATGCGTTGCTGACTAACAGTACTAAGCAACTCATTGCTATGTTTACCTTTAAATTGACTGCTCTAACTTAGTCTCTTCTATATATATGGCACTTCAAGTGATTTTGTTTTCTTAATTTTGCCGCAATTTTCTTTTTGCAGGGTCTTCGAAGTCGAAGTAGTCCAGTCTTATATAAAATGGCCTTTGATTGGTCAACAAATGTTTACGTTCTTGGTGGTGTCCGTCTTTTGGAATTAAGTAAAATTAGGAGCCAAATCATATCGGCTACAAGCAGTGAGACACATCGTGTAATTGCAGTATGGGGTACTGCTTCGCCTTACGACAAATCTGTCATCGTGAGAGAAGTTTTCTACCGTCTCATTCTCAACGAGAACGAGGTATGTCCATTTGATATGTATGCATGGGTCCATCACCTGGTCCAATGTGTATCCTGGAGTTCTGTCAGATGTTGTTTTTAGATCGATGCTCAACGTCATCATTCCAAGGTGAAGATCTAATCAAAGAATGCCGGAATCTTCTGCATGAAAATCGTTGCCTTCTTGTTATTGATAGCTTGCAGTCTCATGACGACTGGGGCACGATAACAGATAACTTATTACTGAATACTTCCAAAAGTTGCATCGTTGTCATTACAGAGGACGAAACTGTTGCCAGACAATGTGCAACGAACGATGATGATGTGTGCATTGTCCAGCTGTAGAATATTGTGCGGCCTCCGAGTTTTTTGAAGCAGAGGTGCGTTTCAGTTCCAAGGAACCCACTCATTATATTACTTGTTTATTCTCTATGTCTTCGCAATTCTACATACTTTAAAATTCATAAAAAAAGTTGAATAAAGTGTCTTGTTAGAAATATATTTTGTACATAAGTACATGTCGCATTATTTATTACTAAATTTGTTTATAAATATTGGCACTATTGACTCTTTGCTTCAAGTTTGACCAATCATCTTATTCAAATATGTATGATTAATGTCATAATATTTTTTAATGATTTACTATGCCACTAAAGATATTTTAAATATGACATAAAATTTTATACATTTTAAACTAATTTTTTATTAGACAAGGGGTCAAAGAGGATGTCAGAAGTGAACGATGTCAAAATCTAAAAAATGGAGATAGTATTTTTTTAGCATACGATGTACTGATGTTATATGTACAAAATGAGTATGTTCACATACTCCTACAGCACTTGAATACCATTTTTATAGTTTATCATGATCATACTCCATGTATATATCGTGTTTCCATATGACTAGATACTTTATAGTTCCTGAGCTCAGAGATGTGGGAGCACCTGCATATTTAAAAAGCCACCTTTTATGTGTACCTATTTATTATCATTTTAAGTATGTACACTTAGTCTAAGATCATCCAAAATTATAAATAGGTGAAAAAAATGAGTTTAACATATATATGATCATTGGCCAACAAAAGAAGTCACTAAAAACTCTTAAATAGACATCTTATACTGAACCTCACTGAAAATGTAACTTGAGAAAAATTGACAGCAATCTTTTCTTTTAACCAACTCTCCCACAAGCCTAGCTAAGTTGAACGAGAAAGGTGGACAATCCACATATGGTTTAAAACGGGATGCTAATGAACATAATTTTGACATGACGAACCTCCAAAGCATTTACCTCAAAACAAAAAAAACCTCCAAAGCATGATAAAGAAATGGCGATGACACCTTTGTCTGATATCAGTTTGTGGAATAGGAGGTGCTGCATCCATTGTCAGGAATATGTATGAAGATTCAGATATAAATCTGCATAGAATTCAAATTGCGGGCATGGATGAAGCTTACGTATCCATTAATTAGATATGTTTTATTGTCTAAAATATTAATTGGTCAGTACTTTTCAAAAATATTAGATAGTACTTTATGGATAGTTTTGTATTGGTATAAACCCATATGATATTGCAATTTCACACAGACCCTCATTTGACACTATAAAGACGAAAAAACTTTATATGACATCGAGTTGCAATTTAATCCCTTCAATTACATTGACCTTATAATTTAAATAAAGAAATTTAGAAAACAATATTTTCAGACATTTTAAATTATATTCTACAACTTTTCTTTTTGATCCGAATTTAAATTATAAAATATTGTGATTTAAAATAAGAATATTTAAATCTACCATAAAATACTTAGATTTATTTAAAATAGTTACAGTTTGAAAGAAATTGTAAAACTTGGTCCAACCATTTCTTTTAGAACCCTTATCTCTCTACAATTATGTACACTATTTTTTTGCTATCAAATATGTGAACATAATTTAATAATTTGAATTCAAGACAAATTTTAATCTTAACATATTTTATAGCCACACACAGTGACCATTAACCTCACACACATATATGAACCAAGTTTGACAATTTATGTAAAAGTATAAATATTTTAAATAATTCAAACTACAGATTTAAATCTCAAAATTTAAATTTATTGTGGAGTTTGAACTCGGATAAAAAAAGATAAGTTGTAGAAAATGAGTTCATTAACCGGCACAAAAAGTTTGGTATTTTTTTTGGATTATGTAAATACTATGTTTTTAATTTTCTTTATTGAAACTATAAGAAAAATTGTCATAGAAGACATTAAAATTATAACTCGATATCATACAGCTATTTATCCCTTTAGTATTTTACTATTATATTTTTCTATTTGTGGGTCGGACAATGGAAATTAGGACCATAGTAAATGGCAGACGTGTCCGGATCGTACACGGGACATCGTCAAACGATCAAGTATAATTAGTAAGTTGGAACATTGAGATCCTACACCATCAGATCTAACGTACCGGTAAGAATTTCTTTAAAAAATACGTATGTCTGACGAGCGTGGCCATGTTGATTCTTGCATCTCACATCTCCTCGCTAGCGAGATCTTCATATCATCGCTTACATTTTTTTTTTTTTTTGTGCCATGATTCATCCCTTACCACCGCCCCTCCACATTTGCAGGAAAGACAACACAATCACAAAGATATAACTGGCGTGGCCTTCACAGCGCTGAAAAGTTTCTACTTTCTCGGATGGGATAGGAATGTATCACAATTAAAGAGCCGTATTTATAAGGCAAGTAAACATAACACGCACCGTGTGGTTGTTCGACTGATAGAGAAAACAGTGACGAATGAAGGTGTTTGGGAACCACTATGTATCATGAAAGGAATCTATTACGAACACGTGGCCGGAGAGAGATTTAATAGATGGGCTTGGATCCGTGTGTCCCATCCGTTTGATATCATGGAATTCTGTAATAAGTTATATTCGGCATGTTGCTCAAAATCATCCTACCACCAAGGCAGTTATGATTTTGTCCTAGACTGTGAGAGGCTTCTCCATGATCATGAGTGTCTTGTTGTTATTGAAGGCTCGATCTCCATAGAAGACTGGGAATTAATCTATAGCTGCTTGAAGTTGGAAACTTCTAAAAGCTGCATTGTTATTGCTACTAGGGAAAAAGGTGTCCCCGCAGATTTCGAATTAACAAACCTGGACACGCGTAATATTTCTCCAGCTCTTCCCTGCCATCAGCAGCTAGTATGTTCCTCTTTTTTCCCTAATAGTAGAGCATGCATTTATCCCTTTGTGTTTTTTTTTTAACACAGTAACCCACGCTCTGTTTCTATTCGTAAGGGAAATGTGATCTCTAAACCGTTATGTTGATTCATTCATTTTTAGGAAAAAAAAAACTAAATGCAATCCGTCGAAATGTATTCCATTTTGGCAGTAGTAAGCAACTCATTGTTATATTTCCTTTTAAATTGATTGCTTTAAATTATTCTCTTCTTTTGTACTTGAAGTGATTCTACTTAATTTTGGAGATTTGCTCCTTATCAATCATATAACAAAGATTTCCGTATATCTATCATTCATATTTTTAAATAATCAACTCCAATGTATAGAACATTTTATTTGTAAAGCTGGAACAATCTAAAATTGAAGTTGGAAAATTTAACTCTCAGAATTTTGCTAATTCTCCTAGTGGTGTGGGGTTACTCCTAGTGTTGTACCTTCAATAATTTATACTAGACTTTCTCTGCTGAATGTCTCCTACTGAGAATTTTCAGTTGCTATAACTACTAATAGTTTTCTAATACTATTTAAATTCATTAGGAGAAATCCACCATTCTGGTAGTGATTAGTGCTTTAGGTGGAATAATTTTAAAATCTCTTTCATTAAAAAATGTTCTATTGACTAACAAAATGTTCAGCCTACAATGAACATTTGTTCCATCTTCAAAAGAACAATGTTCCAGACATGTATTTGATTTGTTCCATATGATTTTATTCACCTCATGTATATAAATGTTTCAACTTTAATTGCAAATTGTTCGAGCTTCACAAACGAAATGTTTCACATGTTGATATTGAAATTAATGAAATGTTTTACAAAAATATGACTGAGACAAAAATACAAAATATTAGGTGTCTGAGAAGGAGACACACTTAATTTTGTCTCTTTTTTTTTCTTTTGCAGGGTCTTCAAATTGAAAGTAGTCGACCCTTGCGGAAAATGGCTTCCAATTGGTCAAACCATTTTTACTATTTTGGTACTGTCCGTCATTTGGAATTACATAAACTTCAAAGCCAAATCGTATCGGCTACAAGCTGCAGTGAGAGGCATCGTGTAATTTCAGTATGGGGTTCTGCTTCGCCTTTTGATAAATCTGTAATCGTGAGAGAAGTTTTCTACCGTATCATTCGCAAAAAGGCATGTACATTTGATATGTATGCATGGGTCCATGCACCTGGTCCATTGTGTATCCTGGACCTCTGTCAGGAGTTGCTTTTGGATCGGTGCTCAACGTCATCATTCCAAGGTGAAGATCTAGTCAAAGAATGCCGGAATCTTCTGCATGAAAATCGTTGCCTTCTTGTTATTGATAGCTTGCAGTCTCATGACGAATGGGGCACGATAACAGATAACTTATTACTGAATACTTCCAAAAGTTGCATCGTTGTCATTACAGAGGACGAAACTGTTGCCAGACAGTGTGCAACGCACGATGATGATGTGTGCACTATCCAAGCTGCAGAACTTTGTGCGGCCTCTGACCTTCTTAAAGGAGAGGTGCGTTTCGGTTCCAACGAACCCACGTATTATATTACTTGGTTTATTCTCTATGTTGTCGTAATTTTGCACACTTTAAAATTCGTAAAAAAAAGTTGAATAAAATGCCATTCTCCGATAAAGAGGCAAGTGATGTACTGCTGATTCAGCTACCATTTTGACTTGTTCTTTACTCACCTACATGTAAATGTTCAGAACTAAATGTTATGATAATTTGTAATTTTAAAACTCATTTATATCTTCCTTGCGCCTTATTCTCCAGATGAAGTGGTAGTTATTTATTTTTGTTCAATTATAATTGTGGCACTTGAACTTCATGTTAATGATTGTTGAAGTATACAAAGTGTATACGCTGAAATGTTGCATCCTGGCACTCTACATGGATTTGCATATAAAACTACCGTAGCTGATAGTGCGGTAAGTACCAATAGAGCTACACATGTTGACTTATAGTAATATGGTTGCACTGCACCCATGTTTCATTCGTTAGGATAAGTGAGTTGCAGCGAAACCATGCATTGCATTGCATTCATATACATTGACATATGCACTTCAGTGGTGAGATGTTGTGGTTGTGTTGGATTTAAAAGACGTGATAACTCTCAACAGGAATATCCAATACGATAGAATTTATAGATTATAATCTAGATTATTATATATGATCTTGCAGTAAGGAAAGAGACACTTTGGTGATTATTGAACCACTTCTTGCTGTTGTCTAGAAGGAATACATGTTTCAGTTTGATCTTGGGAATTGCAACAAAATAGTTTGATCTTGGAAAACTGCAGAAGGTTAAATCTGTTGTAGTGATTCATCATGGACTATATGAGAAACCAATTTGTTAATGTTATACAATTTTCCCATCCAAGGAATTTACTGTGCAACATTCACGCTAACATTTGGACCAATTAAAGGTGCAGTTCAACTGTTCCTCTGGCACTTCTTTGTAAGTCTGTTCATTATTGTCTTCCTTTATTTGCATTTGCAGGGTTTTAAAGATGAAGATATCATATACCGGAAAACGCTCGTTCAGGAAATGGACGCTTTAAATGAACATATCAGAAGCGAGAAAGCACCCTTACAGAAAAAGGCCGCTATCAGTTGGCTGGCTGGATTCTGCCTTCGTGGTCGGGTTTCAGAAGTAAATCAACTTGAGCAGAAGATAAATTTTGCAAGCCTCAGTAATAGGTACCATGTAATCGCGGTATATGGGGCGACTGGTGTCGGCAAGTCAGTTCTTGTCAGAACCGTGTTCTACCGTTTCGTGGATCAAGGGACATATGATTTGTATGCTTGGGTCCATGCCCCCGTGGACTTCGACGTGGACAACTTCTGCCAGAGCTTAATTTCGAACTGGATTCCAGAATCTTCACGTGTTGCAAAAAATCTAGAACAGTTAAAGAAAATGTGTCAGCAGTGCTTGAGTCAACATCGTTGTCTTGTTGTTATTGACCGCCTGAAGGAGAATGATAACTGGCAATCTATAAAAGATCAGCTGTTACTTGAAAATTCTCGAAGCTGTTTCGTTATAGTTACTACGTACAAGCAGGTCGCCACACAGTATGCAACGCTAGGCGAGAATGCAGTGTGCCACATCAAGGAATTAGAACAAGAGGCCATAATCGGTCTAGTTGAAAACAAGGTATGTTTTTATTTTCACACAATAAAAACGGCCCTCTCTGGCCTGATTCCCCTATATAATATGCTAGCAAATTTGTTTTGTGCTGCCTTTTATCTGATCGTTAAACAATATACTAAAAACATGAGTTAAATCCTCTAATGATCGTTAAACATTTATATAGTGTTATCACCTAGTTGTTATGTCCAAATCTACCAACCCCAAATGAGCCTCTTGGCTCCAGGCTCATTTAAGGGTTGGTAGAAATCTCCAAGACCCCTTCTTACTACTTTCGGGTGCAGTTACTTATATACTGTAAACACGTTTGGATATGTGTGCATATCTATTTATCATCTTAGATATATATACATACTCAATGCAATATTTTCAAAATGATAACCATGAAAAAAACATCCGAAACCTCATATTGTATAATATACAGTAAAATATTAAATTATTTATGTGTATTTATACAAGTATTTATACAATCATCACTATATAGTGAATAATATATATATATATATATATATATATATATATATATAATGGGAGAGAGTGAGAGAAGATCAGTGATCTGTTTCATATAATGGGAGCCATGTAGTGGTCGTCGGTAACAGTGATCTAATCCTTTTTTGAATCAAAATCATATATACGCAATATCAAACTAATTAGTTGGAGAAAATTATAAATTCAAATTTTTAGGGGGGGGCTTGGAGATTTCTCAAATGATAATCGAGAGGAGTTTAGAGATTGAGTGACAACTTCATTAGTGTTTAATCTTCTATACAAAACTATATATTTCTGTTAGTCCCGAGAGATACAATATTTGAATACATACGGAGATATGGTATATTTCTGCTACCTCTGTTACAATATAGTCATTTCTTGGAGAGGAACAAATTTTATCAAAAGTGGAATATAAGGATATCTTCCACTGTTCATCTAGGATGTATTCTAAATCAGTACTCAACTACAACCATATCACCATCAGAAACTATAGAAAATACGAAAAATAAACACGACAACATATTTTCCTGTTGGCCAAACGACAGAAATAAAAAGACGGGCTGAAAATTTTCAGTTTCCCTGACGACTGGCCGTTGAAAATTGTTTTCCCGGCGGCAGTATGTGTCGTTAGCCTTCAGAAGACCCACATGCCGTCAGGTTCAAGGATTATTTTCCCTATGTCATAGAACCAACAGAAAAAAAAAAGGCTATTTCTATCGGCCCACACACAAAAAATGCCCGACCAGAAAAGAAAAAATTGACAAAATCAAACCAGATTATCATTTAAGTTTCATATTTGAAAAAACACCAAATTGCTCATTTAAATTACACTCAGTTTACACTTGTAAACATCATATTCCATATGTTCCAGTCACACACATTGAAACCTTATATACCATCAGCTTGTAACTTTTGAGAAACTTGTCGGTTGGCTCGTGCATCTGCGTTGGTAGTAATGTAATCTAATTATTTTAAATATTATATTATCTTCAATTTCTCATTATCCATTTTCTTGTATCATTTAGTTGTTTCATAATAGAAGCAGTTTCTAAATTTACATAGCATGGGTATGCTGACTATTTTTATGATAGGGGAACTTGAGAATTATTGATATTTGCCCTACGATACTACAAATGGAAGAATATTCTTGTGAAAATTTTTATCTCAAAATACAAGATACATAACATAATGATTTGAAATTCACCATAATTAAATGCTGAATTCTTTATCTATGTAATTTGCTTTTTAAAAATTAAATTGTTTGGCTAAACTTATTAAGAACTAAATCTTTTTTAAGTTAAAAGGTCACACAAACAATGTGGAACTTTTTGTAAAAAAATCATATTGATAAATATGTAGACTGAATATTTATGTGAAATTTTAATTCATTATGTATCTTATATGAATTGAGATAAAAAAAAACTGTTCATAAGAACCCTTCTCACTCGTATAGTGTACTCAGACCAAGGTCGCTAAATCTTAGTGTCCTAGAACCAATTTCGAAATAAAGGATGTGCAGTTGCCAAATACACATACTAGTGGTGTCTTACCTCCAGTTTTTCCTTTACACTATGGTTAATTTTCTTAAATAATGGTAGAATATTCTTACAATAACTAATGTCCCATTATTGTGAAAATGTTATCATTTTACTTTTAATATTATTTACCAAATTTCAGTGGTTAGTAATTTATATGAGTATTTTTTTTTGGCAAAGGTGGGTAATGTTTAAAATATGTATAGGGGTAATTTAGGCTAATTGTTTCTTACTGACAGTGTGGTTAATAATTTTTGTTTCCTTTTCTTCTCTGGTTTATATGTGCAAATGCTCGGGACCTTGTTCATAATCTTCTTGAACTGATGTTACCCTTACTCCATATGCTGAATTGACTACAAAAGTATATGGACGTTGTGTAGTTCTTTTAGCAACTGCATAAATGAGTATGTTTGCTATTGTAAACGTATCTAATCAGAGATACCATTGGGGTTGCAAATGCTAAACATATTTGCCATCACACTCTACGGTGTTAGTGTTTTCTGTTAACTTTTTCTCAAATTATCCAAACTGCCCTGGTCTTTTTTGTTTTCAGTTTCTAATTGACTAGAAATTATGAAAAAACTATAAAATGTCCAGTAAATCAGTGCAAGCTCAAGAAAATTTAAAATAAATGCTGTTACAATCCTTTTAGTAGCTCTATGTATTAAAAGTTATCAATTGTGTATTGGTAGCATGTTTCCTAATAAGCATAAATTCAGAGAATTAATAAGTCATTAAATCCCTTTTAACTAAAAAGGGCGGAATAATTGTAAAACGCCAAGTAAATCGATGCAATCTCAAAAATATCTCAAATAAAATTAAGTTCGACTCACCATTTTTTTGCAAACAGATAAATAACATTTCTAAGTTCCATTTTAACAGAAACATTAAATTTAGAAGAAAAAAAACAAAAGTTGCTGCAGAAACACGATGAAGGAAACTTTGAATTCATAAATTTTGAATTAATAAAGTAGACATGAATACTCAATTTTCAAGTAATAGAATACGAAAATACTTTATGATGTAGCAGAAGAAATAAGGGTCCATGAGATATCTTACAATTTCCTGACTTGTTTGATGGCATATTTGATATTACAAAACAGGATTAACTAACACATTAAGGGTAAATTTGTCTTTATATGCCCAATTAGTGGCTTGACTAGTTAACCATGGCAAATTTATCATTAGCCATTTTAGGATGGCAGTTCTTTGATTAAGTATGTTTACAGTGGCAAAGATACAATTATCCCTACCTAAGTGTGATGACAAACCATAACTGCTTTTATGTTCCCTTAACTTTGGAGTGACTAATTAAGGGATATGTTTGGTAGTATTATGATCATGTCAAAAATAGCTTATGCTTTTATCCATGAAAAAAAAACATGTCTCCTTATAAGTACTCATGTGCATAATCTATTTTTACCCTCTTTTTTCAAAACGTTTAACAAAATAGTTTCTCGAAGGCATCAAATGTGCCAATGATAGTGGGACACAATAATCTATAAAAACTTACTGCTTTCAGCTCATCAAGAACGGATGACGATGCTAGTTTAACGCATTGGAAAACTGATTTGAGTATCAGTCTTCGGTAGGATATAATAATCTTATAAGTACTCATGTGCATAATCTATTTCCTACTTTTTCTTCAAACCGTTTAACAAATAGTTTCTCGAAGGCATCACATATGTGTCCAGTGATAATGGAACACAATAATCTATAAAAAGTTACTGTTTTCATCTCATCAAAAAACTGATTATGCTAGTACAAAATTGGAAAACTGATTTAAGTATTTGGTAGGGTATAATAAGCTTATGAGCTATAATCAATTTCATAACCTCAAATCAAACAGAGCTTAATTTTAAATTTTATTCTTCCATGAGTGGCAGAGCAACGGAGACCAAAACCCGGAGGAAGTGAAACTTTTCTTGAACAAATGCGGCGGACTTCCCGCAGCGGCATGTGCATTAAGTAGCTACTTGGCTGACAAAGCAAACATCAGAGAAGCCATACAGAAACTCATCAACGAATTTACTAGCGAGTTGGAAACTGACCGACGGCTTGGCCAATTAAAGGATTCTCTGTCCCAGATGTATTCAAGGTTTCATTCTTTTCCTCACGTCCTCAAGAAATGCTCCTTCTATCTGTCGGTTTTACCCCAAGACAGCCAAACCCTGCGTCGAAGTCGTTTGGTGAGGCGATGGATCGCAGAGAGCTACTCCGTAGGCAACGACAGCTACAGCATGGTGAAGAACGCCGAGAAGCTGTTCCACGAACTTGTTGACCTGGGCATCTTGGGACAGCTGCAACAGACTGGTGCTGGCACGACCTCATTCCAAGTCTATTCCTTGGTCCTCCAATACATCATCTCACGAGAAACCGAAGAGAATATTTTGATTCCACTTGAAGTGTCTGTTCTTAAGAAGGACTGCAACCCAAGGACAGAACGCGTAGGTCAGCATCTGGCCATTGCGAGCTGCTGGGAAAGAGAGAGCTTTGTTTTTGATCGCTTAGACTTCTCGCGGCTACGGTCACTGACAGTGTCTGGAAGCTGGGAATCATTCTTCATCTCCGTCAGGATGAGGGTGCTTCGGGTGCTCGATCTAGAAGGCACCTCAGATTTGGAGAATGGTCATCTGGACGAAATCGTGAAGCTGCTACGTCGCCTAAAGTTTCTCTCCTTGAGAAGATGCAGCAAAATCTCCAAACTGCCCAGATCCTTGGGGAAGTTAAGGCAGCTCCAGACCCTCGATATCAGAGGCACCAGCGTTGGCAAGCTACCAATGAGCATCATAAAGCTGAAAATGCTACAGTACATTCGTGCCGGCAAGCTGCAGTGGAATAATGATGCAGCTGCAGAGCCGGCACTGCCAGCAGCTAGTGCAAATGTGGAACAGCAGCAAGCACCTAGGGATGATGCTAGTACTAGTACTAGTTCACATGCAGAGGAAAAACCACCATTCGAGGAGAGGACGCCAACACCACCACCACCACCATCATCTAGTGCAGAGTCAGAGGAGGAGATGGAGATGCCAACATCAGGGTCACCTAGTGCAGAGTCAGAGGAGGAGATGGAGATGCCAACATCACGGTCACCTAGTGCAGAGTCAGAGGAGGAGATGGAGATGCCAACATCACGGTCACCTAGTGCAGAGTCAGAGGAGGAGATGGAGATGCCAACATCACGGTCACCTAGTGCAGAGTCAACAAGGAGCAGGGGCCGCAAGTTATGTAGCTGGTTCTCTCAACCACGCCGCCACCAACAAGTCGGTGCTTGTGACTCCTGTATTGAGGTGCCTGCAGGCATTGCAAAACTGAAGGCGTTGCACACTTTAGGCGTCATCAATGTGAATACTGTAGCTGGACGGGCCATTCTGGAAGAGCTGAACAAACAAACTCAGCTGCGCAAGCTCGGATTGTTCGGCATCAACACGGGAAACAGCCGGCACCTGCGGTTTCGGGACTCCAATTTGGAGTCTCTGTCGCTGCATCTCCAGAGGAGACCGAGTCTTGCCGCTGATGAAATCGACCTTCCGAGGAAATTACAGAGCCTTAAGTTGTACGGGCATGTAGAAAAGATGCCAGGGTCCATCAAGGATCTTCGGAATCTTGAAAAGCTAAGTTTGGAGATGATTACATTGACACAAGAGGACATACAGGTCCTTGGGAAGCTTAAGAGGTTACACACTCTACGCCTTCAGGTCAACAATGATCCAGATGCTGTGGTCCGGTTTTGTTCCACCAGATTCGTCAAACTCCAGACACTCCGCATTGCCAGCACCAAGAATTTACAGGTGATGTTTGAGAAAGAAGTGCTGGAAAGTCTTCAACTGCTGGAGGTTCATTACTCTGGGGCAGTGTTGAGGTTTTCTGAGCTGAAGAACTTGAGTTCCCTTAAACAAGTTTCTCTTCGTGGTGTTTCTCTTAGTGACTCCTGCATTTACACAATCTGGAAGGAACTGCAAAATCAGGTTGATGCGCATGAGAACGAACCTTCTCTGAAGCTCGAGCGTATAACTAACTTGGTACGTTACGTCATCCTGGTTCGATGTGTCTTTACTTGTGCTAGCTGTTCGTATTTCCTTTGTTCTATTCTTCTTCTATAGTATATCTAAAAAGGCACCGTTGTCGTCCACTGCAGCAGTAGGGTCATGTTTCGGAGGACGAATGACCTGCTCATCCATCCTACAATGATACGTGACTAAGTGCAGGACAAAAATATACGTAAATGTGTGGCTAGTGTACTTTTTCCTTGTTGGTTTGTTTCTTTTCCGGAAGACCTGCTATGAGTAGTATTGTTGAACTGCATATTGATAAGCCACACTGAAGATGGCTTAATTATTTGTGTATTAATTTGTGCTTTAATTCCTCTCGAAATAATTCATTCAGAGTGTGTACCAAGACTGTTTGTGCCATATATATATACACATCGTCTTCATATATATATATATATATATATATATATATATATATATATATATGAAGACGATGTGTATTTTAAGACTAGTTTATTGCTATGGTGTATATTCTGTTAATGTTGGATCGAGTATCATTTGTACCTGACAAATAAGATTGTGTGTTTGGTATGTGTTCCATGCTTTCAGCTACCGGTGGTTTGTGGTTGTACTAACACACTGTGCTTGTGTATCCGTCGTTCAAGTAGACGTAGATGCTCAAAGACTAGAATGTATTCCTTTTGTTTAAAAAATAAAAATAAAAAACAGCTGTGTTATCTTTTGTATATACAGATTGTTCGATTATGTTAAAGTTATAATAGTCCACCGGTTTAGCTCTGGCAGCTGGTTGTGTGACTAACGAGCGGAGGGGGGACAGGGAAAGTTTGTACTACGCAATAACTTGAGTGCCTCTTTGGTTAACTGTACACCTTCATTCTTTAGGGGATCTTTTACCGTGGACCAAAGGAAATGTCTACCGTTTCATTAAAAAAAATGTCTACCACTCGTAATTTCCTCGATTGGATGGCTGTGACCGTAACATATCTCATTATTGAGTTTTATGCATCTAACTAGTTCACTCAAAATACTAAGTTAATGGGGAAAAGAGAGCAATCCACTTATACTTCAACACTCCCGCTCACGTGCGGCCTTCCGCAAGATGCAAACATATGATTTTGAAGTAGATGACTTAAATTTATAGAAAATTACCTCTGTCAGGATTCGAACTCGAGATCTCTGACTCTGATAGCATATTGAGTTTCATGCACCTAACCAGTTCATTCAAAAGTCTAAGCTGATGGAAAAAGAAGAATAATCCACTTATACTTCAATACTATCTGTATAGTGTACTCGCTTCAATCGTAAATTGCTGTCTCAGTTCCCGACATAAACTTGAGTGCCTCTTTGTTTTATCACCTTGGAAAAGAAATTGTTTTATCGGAATGGCATAATTTTCCGAACGGACAAGTAACTAGCCTCGGGAGAAAATTCGAAACAAACATTCTAGCTACAACCACCGTTGATGTACTACCATGCATACGCACGAGACTGAAGTGAAGCCATCGATAGTTTTGTTGGAGGCGGGAGAGAGCTTGTGTTTTTATGAAGAGAGGAAACGGCGACACAGGCTGCTCATCCTGAAGAAACGCGCAGCAGCATTTCTAGTCGTTCCAGCTTCGCTCCGTGTGCTCCTCTGCCTCCGGAGCCAGCTGCCGGCCGCGCTACGTACGGGGTGCGACGACGCAGGACGCAAAACGGCGGTCGGACGAGAAGGTTTCCGGCCGGCGGAGTGCATCATGCGTACATGGCTAGAGTACAGCAGGGCTGCGCATTGTCGGGGAAATGAGAAACGGGGCAGGATTAGCCGTCGCGCTGGCATACTGGTACTGTGGTAGTGGAGACGACAGGATATAGGGCGTGACTGCGAGCAGCGGGGCGGCGGGGCAGTGGTTGAACCTGAGCGAGAACGGCGGCATGCGTGCTGGTGCTTTTGATGCCAGAGTTCGTCGCGGAGCGCCTTTGTGATGAGGCGATGCGACCGAGAGCGGTTGCCGGACGCGGGCGAGCTGCACATGGCAGCGCCGGACGGAGCTGGGCGTCGGCGGAGTGCCAAGTGTCGCAGAACCGTCCGCATTTTAGGACCGGCTCGCTCCTCCATGATTATTTGGGTGTCACTCGTCGAATCAAGAGACCAAATAGTATAAAAATTAATAAGAGCACGTAAAAATATATTATAAGAGTGATTTAAAGTTATTACATAGTTTCTGGTTCAGTTTACAGTGCGTAAGTGAAAATCGGAAGTGAAAATTTTAAGACTGAGTACGAAAGCGAAAAATAAAATATATAACTCGACGATACATATACATAATAAGCATATCAGTCCTAATGTGCTCATTCTTCTTGAGTCGGTGAAGCGAAAATCCACCCAAAGGACCATTTCCTATAAGCTTCACTCTCCTCACGAATGTTAGCACAACCATTTAGAGAATTATCAAGAGAAATACATATAAAAACAAATAAGGCACAAATCATAAGCAATTAATACTCAGCAAAATTGACCCATCAACATGGTCTTTCAAGACCGACTCCTAGCATGCATGGTCATTTGTAGGGCTGAAATTTAACTAGCAAAAATAGCACTAAAAGTTGATCCTATTTTCAGATTTTAGCCAAATTAATAGAGTTCATTAATAAGAATAAAAGTGTGCCACAAAAACTAATCAAGTATAGTTGCAATACAAATAATTAAAGGGCATCAATTCAGCAATATTTCCATAACATTTTTCATACCTAAGTACGATGCAACACAAAGGAGAAAGTGATACTCCTAACCGGAGTGGTTGGCGATTATAATCGATATACATCCTACAGGAGAAACCCGAATACATGACACGTGCACACTACTACGAGTTACAGGTGGCCATCTTTTGCAACATCGTGCCAGAGTCGAGCCAAGACCCAAGGAGATGGTCCTTCATGCGATGTCTTACATACATGGTTAGCCCCAAGCCTTTCCCACTAACACATACCCGAAAATAAAACAGCAAAAGCATCCACCATATCAATCCATTCACCCAAAAAGAGAGATGGCCGATTGTCCAGCTACTACGTAATGAGCTACGTCGGTTTCCTGAGTCCTATATACCAGTATGTATTTGGTACACAACTCAAACTTGTCCAATAAAACCGACAACGACACTGTCTCATATTTTAGCCTTGTCAACCCAACATTCTCAACAATTGTAGAACTTAACATGAGTAGTCTCCATACTACTTATATACTACCTTCTATTAAATATGCATAGCAACTATCGGTTGGCTGTAACATAGATTAACCCATAGGAATCCTAACAAGGTTATGCAGCTAGGTTTCAAAACCTACAAGCATAATGATAAAAGTAAAACTTTAAAACATAGGTGTGCACCAGGCTTGCCTTGGTTCATCGTAGTGTTAGTACAATCACAAACAAATATAGAGGGATCCTCAACTTCTGGGTCCTCCGCCGAAAGATCTTGATCGGGTCCTATATGAAGAATGCAATATTAAAATGATGATCGACATATGTTATCAAGATCAAAGGTTATACTTAGGTGATCATGATGTGGAAGAAAAGGATGCTCTAGACACATAAATAATGTTACTTATTAATTACATTAGTCTAAAATATTTTCTTCATTAAATTAATAAATGATTAAGTTATTACTTCCTCCGTCCAGAAATATAAGAGTTTATTGACTTTTAAATGTCATGTTTGACTCTTCGTCTTACTTAAATTTTTTATAAAAATATTTAAACAATATTTAATATATAAAGTTTATCTACTAATAAAACATATTACAACAAAATAAATGAGATTTTTGTAATTTTTTTAAATAAGACGAATGGTCAAATGTAGCGTTTAAAAGTCAACAAACGCTTATATTTCTGGACGAGGAAGTAATTATGGATGGTTGTATGTAAAACATGATATCAGTATCTTCATCACGACTTAGTACATGTGAAATTTTATGCATGATGTACATGAGTTAAGGAGCGTTGTACTGAAATTTATGATTTTATCATGAATAATTTATGAGAAATTAATTAAGTAAGTTTATATCAATTTTAGGCGTAATTAAGTAAAACAAAGGGTTAAACAGATCAACATATTATGAGAATTTTTATGGTGACAAGGAATCCTAACTGGAACATACTATCCAAAAATCAAGATTTTTAAGCAAGTTGATTAGCCAACATTTTTATTACAGTTTTACTTGTACTAAGTTATGTGACTGAAAATATTATTTAAAATGAATAATTGAGTTATCGGGTGGTAATATGATCAATAGAAAACCATCGAATTTTATTTTGCATTTTTATGATCATTATTAGATTTTATATGGATTTTACAATTTGCTTGTATACTCTGAAAAAGAAAAACAGACGGACCAATAAGATCACTGCCACAGGGAGGACTACACAGCAGGCCACACGGGATCCAGTGCCACAAAAGATCCACGCCAGCAGAGCCAAATAGCCATGGTGGACAGGAGCTACCGGAGTGCGGCGGCGCTCACGGCAGGCACCCTTTCCGGCGGTTTCGACGCGGAAAAACTGCTAAAATGAAGGAGAACAAGGTGAACTCATCTATCAGGGTATCAAGCACAGAACCTCACCGGGAAAACGGTCACAGCGAGAGATGCAGTGTGCAGTTCGGGACGACGACAGTGGCGAGCTCGATTCGCCCTTCCTGACATCGGAACAAAAAGGAAAATGGTTCAGGAAGGTTCACCCATGCTTGGAGAAGCCGACTGTCGTGGGTCGATGCCAGAAGTGATCAACATTAACGGCCCACGGATCTAATAGCGCGCAGAGCACGAGACGATCTCCGCTTCATCCGATCCCTGTGCCGTAGAGACACACAGCGGCTAGGGCCCACGGATGATCCCGTCTCGTCCGACCTCCCCGAATAGGGGTCGGATTTCTCGCAACTCGACTGAGACGCTCAACCTTACCACGTCGGGGTCGGGAGACTGCACGAGGGTCCGCTTCGTCCGACCCCAGGGGCGGACGAACCGCCTACCACAATAAGGATAGGTAGGCCGCGGACGGTGGGCAATAAATGCCTATGACTTTCACGCCCACGAACGGATGAGGATAACAGCTGCTCAAACAAGTGGGCAGTAAATACGCACGACGTACGTCAGTCGAAAGATTGTCACAGTTCTGATAACTCCTGTCAGAGCCCACTCTCCCACTAGGATGGGACATTCGTGAGTGACACGGACGATGACGCAGGCGCCGCTCCGCCGACCCCGTCGAAAGTCATTCATCCATACGGATGGGACACTTCTAATCGACGAACCCTCCCAGCATCGCCGAACCGGAACGGCGCCGCCATGCCAATGACGCCATCCACAGCAGCGAGCCCGAAACCCAAGGAGCGCCGGCAAGCTTGACTTGGAGCGTGCAGCCACGATCACCGCTCCGCCATCTCTCCCTCTATCTCTCTCTCTCACGACCGCCGTGCAACCCAAGTCTCACCTCTTACAGTATAAAAGGGGAAGACCTGGAACCTCACAAAATGGGACAATTCATACGCAGCCAAGCACCTTCATTCACCTAGAGACTTGGGATGTCGTCCCTCTCTCGCCCGTTTGTAACCCCTTACTACAAACAACACAAGTGACACGAGCAGCTCGAGACTGGACGTAGGACGTGATTGCCTGAACCAGTATAAACCCTTGCGTCCTCTTGCGAACCATCCGATCCCTAAAACGTGCATCCCACGATAATTACTAGCCGGTGGTAACAAACATCGACACCGCGCATACTCGAATCGTCGGTCGGAACTCACCGTGATGCACGATTGACGGCACGCTGCGAGCTCCGTCCGATAATGACGATTTCCGGGGAAGAGAGTGAACGAGAGAGAGTGACTGGGAGAGGGAGGACGAGGTGAACGAGGCGCACCTCTAAATGCTCTCGTCCAGCTAGAGGCGACGCCAAGCGAGCAGGTCGCGAGTTGTCGTGCATGAGTCCACATCGATGGGAAAAGAAAGAGAGAAGAGAGAGGAAGGGGATGACTGATGAGTGGGGCCCATAAAATCCAATTATATTCATATTCCCTCCATAAATCAAATAAAATTGCTCCATACCTCTGAAAAATACGCAACCTTTTTGAGCGGACAGAACAAATCCCGCTCTACACCTTTGCTTTAAGGATCAAGTTCAAAATCGAAAAGTATTTTGAACTAAAAATCTAGAGATTAAATCTGCTGTAACTTTGGTTTGAATTATTTAAATTAGTTAGCCTTTAGTTCCGGAATTGAAACTTGGTCGAAAATTTTGGTTAGAGCTTCTGATGAATTTAAAATTATGCCCACTGAGTTTTGTCATAAACTTTGTGGAAGTTTATTTATTCAGATCAAATTTGTTTGAATTAAGTTTAAAAATTTTATATTTGAGTTATTTTGAAAACTTGCATTCTAAAAATTTTGTTTAGTTTTGCATGGATAAACAGAGGTTTACCAAGAAACACCTGGGGCCGAGATTTCTGTTCTGGGCCGAGAAAATAATAATGGATTTTGCTCGTGCTGTCTCTCTCCCCTCCCCATGTAAAATTATTTTTATCTCTGCTTTGATCATCGATCATTGTAGACCAAAGCTTGGTCTGCTGACGGTTCGTTTTAATAAAAATTTCAGGTGAGATACTCCCCCCTCCCCTGAGTAAGAATGGAGAAGACGTGTTCGGATAAAAGAAGGTTGGGCTGACAGGGGATGCTATAGTTTCGGCCCACATAGATCCCAAACATATTGGAATAAAAGTGAACCATAACTGGAGAACAATCTTTTAATTTGAAAAGTTTAGATTTCTGAAATACGTTTGACCTACTGTAGTGACCACTATGTTTTTTGAAACTTCGATGGAAGAGGTGGTGGTAGCATACGAGCCCTAGCAAAATCAAAATTAGCAGTGCATTTTAATTTTCTTGAATTACGTGGTGTTACATTTAATTTCCTCTCTTCAGAAACATAAGCTCTCTCTGCCTCCTACAATTTTTTCATCAGTATGTAGCCATGCATATGCATCGTTGCCTACATCAATCAGCAAAATCATATACTACGTAATATGATGGGGAAACTAATGTGACAATATAGTATAGGAATTGCCATATAAGTCTGCTGTAAATGCACCGACCAGTGAGGTGATCCTTTGCTCCTTGCAATTACAAATACAGTAATAAGAGAGGCTTGACGAAAAGGGTTCAAAAAGTAAACCTGTCTATGTGATCTACTTCTCACCAAGCACTAGGGACCTACAGCAAATGACATAATTGTTAGTGTTCATTACGACTGCACGGCAGGCCCAACCTCATCCCAAGAGTTAGCAAAAATAGCCATCAAGACGAACGTGCTTCCTACTAGTTCAGCATCAAAGCAGGTTTGTTTGGATGCCCTATCAGTTGCTGCTCCATTTCTTCTCTGAGTTTGTCATCATCGTAGGAACCTCTGTACCAGACTTTCTTGAGGGACGTCAGGTGCACGAGTCCAGAAACATGTACCGGCGACTCGTTACAGCAGTGAAGCTTGAGCTGCTCGAGTTTCCCGAGGGCTCCATCACCAAACTTTATGTGGAGGCTGGAGCTGCAAGCGATCTCAAGAGCCTTGAGGTCGCGGAACGGGACGGATCTACACGACCCTTCACCATCAGCAACGTCGCCCTGCTGGACATAAAAATGGAGCTGGTAACCTACAACTGTGTTGGCACGAAGGCGTAGAGTACGCAACTCTGTGAGCCTCCCAAGACACCGTATGTCCGCTTCTGTTAATGAGACCATCTGAAAAGATAGCTTCTTGAGATTGTGCAGGTACATTATCTCGGGCGGCAAGTGTTTGATTTGCCCTCCGTACAGCTTGAGGCTCCACAGGCAGCACAGACAGCGGATATCTTGCCAAGGAATAACATCGTTGTCCTGGTCAAGGCACAGTGTTAGCTCCTCCAAATGCGTGCCGCTGTTGAAGACAGAAACCAACTGTTTGCTGTGGTTGCTGCTGATACCGTACAATTCAAGCTTGCGCAACCGGGAAATAAGCTTCTTTAGTTCCATCAGAATGGTCGCCCTCGATGCAGTGTTAACCCTGATGGCACCCAGCGAGTGCAAAGCAGTCAGTTTCCCAATGTTAAGAGGCGCCTCAATGGCACCACGACGACTGGCATCGGCTTTGAAGAGCTTGGGCAACGAGAATAGTCGACTGCATCTTGGACGATTTGACGATAGCTCCGTGTCATTTACTATCCATGGTGTATCTCTACCGGCTCGTAGGTACCGCAATTTCTGTAACTTGATGATTCTGGATGGCAGCGAGGTGACAGAGGTGTCTCTGATGTCCAGAGTCTGGAGCATCCTCAGGTTATACAAGGCACTCGGCAGAGAAGTTATTTCCCTGTGACCCCTTAGTGAGAGGAACCTGAGGCGAGGCAACATCAAGAAAATCCGCCTCAGTTCCTCATCGGTGACGGCCTCAGTGCCCTCCACATCCAACACCCGAATGGATCTCATCTTGTAAGGTACGAACCATGGCTTCCACTCTCCAAACACTGTCAAAGACTGAAGCTGCGAAAAGTCCAAGTTGTCGAACACAGACTCATCTCTTCTCCAGGTACTCCAGATGGATAGATGTTGTCCAAGGTGTTCGGTGTTTAGGCTGCAATTTTCCTCCGATAGTACAGAGACTACCAGTGGGAAGAAGACCAGACCATCTTCCATGAGCCGTGAGTTGATGTACTCTTGGAAGAATCTATTGATTTGCCACTCGCTCATTACACGGGCTTTCCATTTGGTAAAACTGTCGAACAGCTCTGCTGCATAATCCTCCGAGGTCTTGCTGTCAGTGCAGTTGGAGTAGCCTCCTGCAATCCACCGCAACACGAAACGGTTCCGGCGAATGTTACTGCAGGCTGGAGGAAAAACTGATAGATAAAGGATGCACGCACGAAGGGACTGCGGTAAAGAATCAAAAGTGGAATACATCTTCTTGAATAGATCCCCCAAGCTAACAAACTCGGTGTTTCTCTCCAGCTCATGAATAAAGTTGTCATTCAGACTCCTCAATCTCCGTTGCCGTATGCCCTCGTCTGCGGTGGCCAAATACTTAGCTAAAGCCACTATTACTTGGGGAATTCCACCACACCTGGACAACAGATTTTCAACTCCTTTCACGATATGTGCACCGCAGGAGACATTTTTCTTCTTGAATTCCTCCATATAGTGCTACGTTAATAAAACATAGAAAAAAATTGTTAGTTTTCTTAGACAATAATAAAAAACAAACATTATTATATGGTGCTACTTCTGTATTTTTTTTTTATTGTTAACATTTTCTAGTACAAATTTGGAACTTAAAGGTTTGATTGTTGTTTGGTGCTGGTAGTGTATCCCTACAGGAAACAATGTCCATCATGGTCAGTACTCTTTCCTTTTTTAATTTTTTTTCGCCATTGACTTTGACCGTCAACTTTGATTATTCCTCTTATTCAAAAAATTTACTCAAATATATAAAATTAAAAGTTATGTCTGAAGAAACTGTCGGTGTTCGATATCACCAACTAGTGATTTATTTTAGGGGAAGCGCGTTTTGGGCTCGGATGGTTTCGCAAATGGACACAAGGATTTATACTGGTTCGGGCCGAATACCCTACGTCCAGTTTTGGTGGCAGCTCGTGTTATTTGCGACTGAGATTACAGTGGGGGGTTACAAACAGAGGAGGAAGAGAGAGGGATTTCCGCCTCTATGAGAGTTCGTGAGTGTTGTTCGTGTGTCTGGAGAGCTCGTGGATCGTGGAGGCTTCTCTGGACTTTGCTTGTGGAGAACTTGTCGATCTTGGAGAGTTCGTGGATCGTGGAGGCTTCTCTGGACTTTGCTTGTGGAGAACTTGTCGATCTTGGAGAGTTCGTGGATCGTGGAGGCTTCTCTGGACTTTGCTTGTGGAGAACTTGTCGATCTTGGAGAGTTGTCCTTCATCTTCGATTCCCCTCCCCTTTTATACGACGGCTAGAGGGGGGCTGCTTCCTTGAAGCTGACGGCAGCCGTACTCCAGTTAGGCTGGGCCGTGATGGGGCGTCGTCCTTGATTTAGCCGTACTTGTTCCTGTTCGTCGGAATGGCCTGTGCTGTCATCCGGTGGAGCTCCATCCGTATGGAGAAGACGCCACTGTAGGAGCTGGTTTGGTGACGCCGTGAGTGTGGCCGTCGCTCGGGACGTCTTGTAGTACAGGGCGATGAGTCACTGACAGGGGGCTGTTGGAGCGGCGCCCATGCCGTGGGCGGTGCACGTGTACATTTAACGCCCACTTGCCCGAGTTGGCGAGCTACCCTGCCTGTCAGTGGTCGTGGAGTGTCAGGCATTTACTCTCCAACCGTCGTCGCCCTCCTAGTTTGTGGAGCAGTAGGTGATTCGTCCGACCCAGGGGTCGGGCGAGGCGGAGGCGCGTTCGTCCGACCCCTGGGAGGCGGGGTCGAGCGCCCCGTCCGAGCGTGCAAGATCCGACCCCCCTTCGCGGGGGTCGGGCGAGGCGGAGACCATCAGTCGGCTCCGACCCCCTTTGCGGGGGTCGGGCGAGACGGAGACCGTCAGTCGACTCTTTCCGCAGCGCGCCCGTACGGTATGGGGACCGGTTTAGGCGAGATTTATTTATCCTTGACCGCGTCGTTAGGGCCGAGGATCATTAAAGTTAACTACCCTTGGTAGTGACCCTCAACAGTAGCCCTCGAGTGAGGCCTGACCTCCTCGTGAGAGGGAGGCTGGAGTCACTCATATCGGGAGCGGCAAAACCCCTGACGGTAGGCTCGCGCCGTACCCCATTGAGCTTACGTGTTCTGCGATCCCGTAATAGATCTCTTTTTGCGATTCCGTTCCCGAGACTCCCGCTCGTTGCGGTGGTCCGATCGTGGATACGGTTCGACTTTTTTCGTCCCTCCAGCGCGTCTGTCCGCCAGACGAGGAGGTCGAGCCGGGCCACGCTTTACCACGGAGGCCGAAGCGTGACGCTCGTCGAGTTGCCAACGGGAGAGTTCGAGTGAGGCCCGGGCTCCCTTCGGGGGGTGCTCCGATGGACCAGCTGGTGGTCGACCTCAATGTTCCTGGTTGTCGTCCCAATCTGGTACCCGGATGCCGTTCGCTAGGCTCCGAGGGCTCGCTGCCTCCTTGCGATAGGATACCCATGGGTCGGCGTGAACCGGGACTCGAACGCGGGCGGAGATGCCCTCGGCGCTCGTGCGCCAGGGTGTTGGCCGCTAGCGGGCCCATCTCCATCCACCCCTCACTCTATTTGTGCCCTGAGCGACTGTCGAACCCGTTCGTGGGGCCAGCCTTCGAACTCTTTGGGCCGTCGGGGCGTTTTTCAGCCCAAGACTCCGTCTGCCAGAATTTATTTCATGGCAGCGGCGTAGCAGAGGCGCCCGCCGAGACGGGACGTGCGGCAGAGGCGTTAGTCTTCGCGGGTCATGAGTACTAACGCGCGTGCGCTCGACCCTGCCTGGCGGGCGGCCGCGTGGGTCCCTTCTGCAGCGACTAACGGCGGACGTCGCACGGGCGGGAGCAGACATCGTCCTGCACGAGGCAGCATCACGGGTCCCTCTTGCAGTGGCAGAGAGAACAGGCTAGGTGTGCGGGAAGCCTCCCGCGTCGCTCGTGGCGTCCAGTGGGACCCTTTAGGCAGCGAGTGGGGTGAGAGGAAGTTGAAGCGGCGGAGTCGCGCTTTGCGCGGGGCGGACTGGCTAGGCGGGCCCCACTCGCAGCGGTTTTGGAGTGATATCCCGAGGGCGGGATATTTCCCGCGCTGCGTGAGGCGGCTCCGCGGTCCCAGTTGCAGCGAGCGGTACGAGAGGAGGCTGGGAAGGCGAAGAGACGCCCGTGCTGAGCGGGATGAGCAGGCGGGGCCCGTTGGCGGCGAGAGGAGCGCCAAGCGGGTGAAAGGTATAAATACGCACCTCGCTCGTCTGTTCGCCGCATCCGTCACTTGCGTCTTCTTTTGCCTTTCGTCCTTCCGTGCTTGCGCATCTTCCTTCTCCTCGTCTTCCCCGTATTCCTTGTTCGTTTACATCTCACCTCTTGCTCGTCCTCCATGGCTTCTTGGCTAAGATCCGATATCCGGAAGACGCGCCTCGAGGGTTTGGTTAGCCGTGGCCTCCTCGTTGCCCGGACAGAGGCGAGGGAGTGGTTGCTCCCGGGCAGCGAAGAGGTGCCCGCGCCGCCGGAAGGTTACGTGGTGTCCTTCGCTCACTTCCACGAGCGCGGGCTGGGAGTCCCCGCGCACTCCTTCTTGCGGGGGCTCCTCCACTATTACGGCCTTGAGCTGCAGCACCTCAACCCCAACGGGGTACTGCACATCGCCATTTTCGTGGCGTTATGCGAGGGCTATCTGGGGATCGCGCCCCATTTTGATTTGTGGCGGTACTTCTTCTCCGTCACGCTCCAGACGAAGGAGGGGCCCCACCTCCCCATCGGCTGCGCCAGCATCCACCTCCGCAGCGATCGCTCCGGCTCCTACATCCCCCTGCGGCTGCGGAGCTCTCACAGGGGGTGGCACGGGCAGTGGTTCTATCTCAAGAACGACGCTGCCGCGCCCCTCCCTGTGTTCACCGGGCGTACATTCGACGCGGCGCCCGCGCTGTGGAGGTGGGGGCCGCCGGCCAAGGAGCAGAAGCTGATGGACGAGGTCCTCGACGCCGTGTGGGAGCTACGGGCCCGGAGGGTGCGCGGCGCCGGGGTTGTCGCCGCGTTCCACGCCCGCCGCGTGCTGCCGCTGATGGCGCGGCGGCTTCGGCTCTGGGAGATGGTACCCGGCTCGGATCTTTCCGGGTCGGCGATGTCGACCGAGCCGATCTCCGAGCTGGAGCTGAGGCAGCGACTCCGGGAGTCCCTCGCGGCGGAGGACCTCGAGGATCCGGTGGACGACCACCCGCCGATGCGTCCTACTGAGGGAAGCTCCCTCTTGGTAAGCGCGATCCTTGTATTGTCACACCTCTCATCTTCCTTCCTCTGATTCTGACCTTTCTCTTCTGGCTGGTGACAGAGGAAGGAGCCCGTGGTCCGACCCTCTCGCCCTCCGTTGCCCGAGGACGCGGCCGTCCGGGAGGCCAACCGCTTGGCCGCCGAGGAGCACAAGCGGAAGAAGGACGCCCGGAAGGCCAAGCGGATGCTCAAGCTCCGGGCTAAGCTGGCCCGGGGTCGGCGCAGGCAAGGGTCGGACGACGACGACGACGACGACGACGACGACGAGGAGGAGGAGGAGGAAGAGGAGGAGGTCGTGGAGATCCCTCCCCCTGCCCCGAGGCAGGAGTTGGTGCACGCCCACCAACGGGGCCACGGGTCGGGACCTCGGGGGTCGGAGGCCCGGGGCTCGGCGGCGGCACTACCTCCGTCGTCGACGTTCACGGTGGGGCAGCCGGCCCCTGAAGGAGGGGCGCCCACTTCGACGGGCGTTCGTGCTCGCCCCGAGTCGGCGGGGTCGGGTCCGTCGGCCTCTGGGCAGGTATCTGTCGGGGCGGCCGGCCCGGGGGTCGGCGAGAAGCGCCCGACGGCGGAGCAAGGAGGGTCGACCCCGAAGCGTCGCCGGACTTCGTCAGTGCGAGGGTAAGCGCGCTCGTGAGAACCTTCTCCTTCCTTCGCTTGTATTAAGCATCCATTCTTTTTGCAGGCCCGCGGCGGGAGAAGGGTCGCTGGCGATAGCGCCGCGGAAGGCCCTGGCGGGTCGGCGGCCCGGGCACGCCTCAATGGGCGCCGAGGGCGGGGCTTCGGAGCCCCCGCGCCCGTCGGCGGAGGTGGCGGTGGCTGCCAAGCCGCAACCAAAGGATGCGGTGGAGGTCGTCCCTCCGGAGGCGCCGTTGGCGGTGAGGCGGGTGGAGGCCCCGGCGCCTGGGCCGAAGCCGCCCGTTTTTGGGCCTCCGACGGCGGAGGAGGCAGCGGCGTCGGGTGCCGCCGTTGGGGAGGCTGCCGCTGTCGTGCCGATGGCGGCGGTGCCGGCGACCCGGCCGGCTGCAAGGGTGGTGGAGGAAAGCGCCCCAGGTCCCGGGAGCACGCGGCGGGACGCGGAGGGGGTCTTGTCCGCCTTGGACTTGGTCGCGGCGTTCGTTCGTGGCCGACTCGTCGAGCGGGAGGAGCTTCCTGCCGCGCGCAAAGCGGCGGCGGACGCCCTCGCCCGGGAAAAGGCCATGTCGGAGCGACTCCGCGCCGAGCAGGAGGAGGCGCGGCAGGGCCATGGTGCCCTGACGGCCTTGACGGTGCAGCAGGCTTGCCGGCTGGAGGCAGCGGCGGCCATTTTGGAGGAGGAGACCAAGGCCCGGGTCGAGGCCGAGGCGGTGACCGCCTCCTTGGCGGCGGAGGTGGCCCAGAGCGACGTCGAGCTCAAGAGGCTTCGTGCTGGCACGTCGGGTAGGTTCCGTTCCTGACTCTACCCCCTCTTTTGGACTTAGTCGCGGGCTGACCATTGTTGTACGTTTTGCAGTCTTAACCGAGAAGCTGGAGGCGAGCACGAAGGAGCTGTCGTCGCTCCGGAAGGAGCTGTCCTCGCTCCGGGAAGAGCTGAAGGGGGAGGTCGAGGAGCACGGGGTCCTCCGTGCCGTCGTCCGTGCAGCCCTCGTGGACCTTGGCGTGGCCGGGGAGGCTGGGTCGAGCGTGCTGGCTCCCCAAGTTCCCCGGCTTGTCACCCGGGCGCGGGCCATGGCGGAGGATGGAGTGTACCGGGGGGTGCACCGGGCGTTCGCCGTCGCCCGGTCGCACTACGCCAACATCGCCCTCGACTACCTGAGCGAGGGCTTTGCTGCCGGATACACCGACGCCGAGCTGGACGCCATCGAGGCGGAGGCGGCTCCCTTCGCGCGGGCGCTAGCTGCAAGCACGGTGGCGGAAGAGGCAGAGGACGTGCCCCCTCCCCCCCCGGCAGAATAGGAGTTAGAGTAGTTTTAGTTTTGTACCTAGGACGGCTGAGGCCAAAAGTGTCCGGCCCTTTTGTAAATCAGAATGAATGAAATAGTTCTCTTCTGACGATGTCTCTAAGTGCTCCGATGAAGACGTTGCTTCACAGAGTCGCGAGGGTGTCCGACCCCTTTTTTCCTTGTTTTCGACTCCCAGGAGTCCTAGGCCACGGGTGGCTCCGATGCTCCGCCTAGCTGGTGAGCGCCGTTGCCGTAACCTTCGGGGGTCGTAGGCGTTGCGCGGTCCGACCGGCTAGACTTCGCATCTTCTTCCGCTCGTGACTTTCCCTTCTGAGATTCGAACGTAGGGCGAGGCGTCGAGATCCCTGAAGAGGGTAAAGATTCGTTCACCCTCTCCTCGAAATTTTGCAAGCGAAATAGCAAAATTTTAGCGTGGGTTAAGGTGCGCGCGCGATGCGCACCTTACAGGTGTAGCCCCCGAGCGGGGTCCGACTCCCGCGTGACGGGGGTCGGGCGCCGCTTAGTAAAGCGGCGGAATTTTAACGAGCGCTCGGGGTGCGCGTTCAATACGCGCACCCTGAGGGTGTAGCCCCCGAGCGGGGTCCGACTCCCGCGTGACGGGGGTCGGACGCTGCTTATCTCGGTTGGCACAAAAGTCGAACTATCGTTAGTTCTAGATACTACGTTGCAGATGGAACGACAAAAAGATTTCGTAAGAGTCAAGGTGCGCGCGCGATGCGCACCTTGCAGGTGTAGCCCCCGAGCGGGGTCCGACTCCCGCGTGACGGGGGTCGGGCGCCGCTTATCTCGGTGGCGAGGAACAATAAGAATACTACGAGTTTCAGGGATAGAAGTGACGTAGCTGTTCGATGTTCCATGCGTTGGCGAGTTCTTGCCCGTCCGCCATCTGCAACTTGTAGGAGCCGGGTCGGAGGATTCTTGAGACGATGAAGGGCCCTTCCCATGGAGGCGACAGCTTGTGGCGGTCCTTGCTGCTCTGAACGCGCCGAAGGACGAGGTCGCCGGCGTTGAACGCTCTTTCCCGCACGTAGCGGGAGTGGTAACGCCGCAGCGCCTGCTGATATTTTGCCGATCGCAGGAGCGCTACGTCGCGCGCTTCGTCAAGCTGATCCATGGCGTCTTCGAGGGACGTCTGGTTGCCTTCTTCGTCGTAAGCTCTGATCCTTGGGGCTCCGTAGTCGAGGTCGGTCGGTAATACGGCTTCGGAGCCGTACACCATGAAGAAGGGGGTGAACCCCGTCGCCCGACTTGGGGATGTTCGCAAACTCCATAGCACGGCGGGCAGCTCGGCTGCCCATCGCCCGCTGAACTGTTTCAGCCGGTTGTAGATACGTGGCTTTAGGCCTTGAAGGATCAGACCGTTGGTGCGCTCGACCTGCCCGTTCGTTCGGGGGTGCGCCACGGCCGCCCAATCTACTCGGATATGGTAATCGTCGCAGAACTTAAGGAACCGCTTCCCTGTGAACTGCGTACCGTTATCTGTGATGATGGAGTTTGGGACCCCGAAGCGGTGGATTATGTCGAGGAAGAACTCGACTGCCTCTTCTGGTCGGATCCTCGTGATTGGCCGGGCTTCGACCCACTTGGTGAACTTATCGACAGCCACCAAGAGGTGGGTGTAGCCCCCGGGTGCCTTCTTGAGCGGTCCGACCAGATCCAATCCCCAGACCGCGAACGGCCATGTGATGGGGATGGACTGTAGTGCTTGTGCCGGCAGATGGGTCTGCCGGGCGTAGAACTGACATCCTTCGCACGTGCGGACGGTGTGCGCAGCATCGTTGACGGCAGTTGGCCAGTAGAACCCCTGTCGGAACGCGTTTCCGACAAGGGTCCTGTGTGCGGCGTGATGGCCGCAGACCCCTCCATGAATGTCTCGCAGCAGCATCTTCTCTTGCTCGATGGGAATGCAGCGCTGCAAGATTCTGGTGAGGCTCCTTTTGTAGAGTTCTCCGTCGATGACTGTGAAGGATTTGGCGCGTCGCGCGATGCGTCGTGCCTCCGTCTTATCGGCGGGGAGCTCTCCTTTGAGGAGTCGGTTGAGATACGGCGTCCTCCAGTCGTCTGGAGGGCTCGTACCAGGCGCGGGCGCCTCGTCGATCTCCATGACGCAGGGGTCGGGAGGCGTCGCGGCCGATCCGTTCCCTTGTGCCTGGGGCGGCTCGGTGCCGACCCCCGGCGTATCTTGGGGTCGGATTGATGGTTGGCTCTGATCGTGGGCAAAGACCCCTGTCGGGACCTGTTCGCGCCCGGCCGCCATCTTGGCCAGGGAGTCGGCTTCTTCGTTTTGTCGCCTCGGGATGTGCCTGAGCTCGAGGCCGTGGAACTTGTGTTCCAACTTGCGGACCTCCTTGCAGTAGGCGTCCATGGTCTCGTTGAGGCAGCTAGACTCCTTCATGACCTGACCAACGACAAGCTGGGAATCGCCCCGGACTTCGAGTCGTCGGATTCCCAACTCGTTGGCGATCTTGAGCCCGTTGACGACCGCCTCGTACTCGGCTACGTTGTTGGACGCGGGGAACGAGAGGCGGATTGCGTACTTCATGCGCACCCCCAGGGGGGAGACGAAGACAAGTCCGACCCCTGCTCCTTTTCGCATCAGCGAACCGTCGAAATACATCGCCCAATACTCCTGGTCGATAGGAGCAGTGGGTAATTGTACTTCTGTCCACTCCGCTATGAAATCAGCCAAGGACTGGGACTTGATCGCCGTTCGGGGGGCATATGTGATGCCCTCGCCCATCAGCTCAAGAGCCCACTTCGCGGCTTTGCCTGTTGCGTCGCGGTTCTCGACGACTTCGCGCAGTGGGAAGGAGCTGACGACGGTCACCGGGTGAGACTCGAAGTAGTGTCGGAGCTTCCTTTTAGCAAGGACGACGCCATAGAGAATCTTCAAGATTTGGAGATACCGCGTCTTCGTCTCCGACAAGACTTCGCTCACGTAGTAGACCGGTCGCTGAACCTTGAGGACGTGGCCTTCTTCCGTCCGCTCCACGACGAGGGCGATGCTGACGACCTGGGTCGTTGCGGCGATGTAGAGGAGGAGAGGCTCCTTCGGGGTCGGAGGTACCAGAACTGGGGGCTTCGACAGGATGTCCTTAATCTTGTCGAGTGCGTCCTGTGCCTCAGGCGTCCATTGAAACCGCTCGGATTTCTTCAGGAGCTGGTAGAGAGGGTGTACGCGCTCTCCGAGACGCGAGATGAAGCGGCTCAGAGCCGCTAAGCATCCGGTCACGCGCTGTACTCCCTTCAAGTTCTGGATCGGGCCCATTCGGTTGATGGCCTCGATTTTCTCCGGGTTGGCTTCGATGCCTCGCTCGGAGACGATGAATCCGAGCAACATTCCCCTCGGAACCCCGAAGACACACTTTTCGAGGTTGAGTTTGATGTCGTTCGCTCGGAGTTTGGCGAAGATCCGCTCCAGGTCGGTGACGAGCTGGTCGGTCTTCTTGGATTTGACGACGATGTCGTCAACGTATGCTTCGACGACGTCTCCGATGAGTTCATCGAAGCATCTGATCATGCAGCGCTGGTAGGTTGCGCCTGCATTTTTGAGTCCGAACGGCATCGTGACGTAGCAGTATGACCCGAACGGAGTGATGAAGGACGTCGCGATTTGATCGGATTCCTTCATACGGATCTGGTGGTATCCGGAATACGCATCAAGGAAGCATAGAGCTTCACACCCTGAGGTGGAGTCGACTATCTGGTCTATGCGTGGCAGAGGAAAAGGGTCCTTCGGGCACGCTTTGTTGAGACTAGTATAGTCAACACACATTCTCCATTTCCCATTCTTTTTTCGTACAAGGACGGGATTGGCTAACCATTCGGGGTGGTACACTTCCTTGATGAAACCGGCCGCCGACAGTTTGGCTACCTCCTCTCCGATGGCTCTGCGCTTCTCCTCGTCGAAGCGGCGCAGGCGTTGCTTTACCGGGCGGGAGTCCGGCCTGATGTGCAAGGAGTGCTCGGCGACTTCCCTCGGAACGCCCGGCATGTCCGAGGGCTTCCATGCGAAGATGTCGATGTTCGCGCGGAGGAAGTCGACGAGCACGCTTTCCTATTTGGCGGAGAGGGACGTCCCGATCTTGGCCACCTTCTCGGGGGCGTTGTCGGGGTCGAGCCGGATTTCCTTGGTGCCCTCGGCGGGCTCGAAGGATCCGGTGCTGCGGTTGGAGTCGGGGGCGTCTTCGGTGATCTGCTGCCGAATGACGGCGAGCTCCTCCGAGGACGCGATGGTAGCGGAGGCGAGCTCGCCGCTCTCCGTTTCGCACTGGTAGGCGCGCTGAAAGGAAGCGCCCACTGTGATGACCCCCTTCGGCCCAGGCATCTTGAGCTTCAGGTAGGTGTAGTTGGGGATAGCCATGAACTTCGCGTAACACGGCCTCCCCAAGATGGCGTGGTACGACCCGTGGAATCCAACTACTTCGAACGTGAGGGTCTCCGTTCTGAAGTTGGTCGGTGTCCCGAAGGTGACGGGCAGGTCGATCTGCCCGAGCGGGACGGCCTGCTTCCCCGGGACGACGCCATGGAACGGGGCTCCGGTCGGTCGGATGAGCGATCGATCGACGCCCATGGCGTCGAGCGTCTCAGCGTAGAGGATGTTGAGGCCGCTGCCTCCGTCCATGAGGACTTTGGTGAGACGCTTCTTGCCGATGATGGGGTCGACTACCAGTGGGTATCGACCCGGTCGGGGGACGTGGCTGGGATGGTCGGATCGATCGAATGTGATCGGGGCCTCCGACCATCGGAGGAAGGCTGGTGTCGCGGGCTCGGCCGCGAAGACCTCGCGACGCTCGACCTTCGCACGGCGCTTCCCTCCTCGCGCCTCTGGTCCTGCGAAGATCATAAGGCAACCATCGGGTTCAGGAAAACCGTCGTTACCTTCGCTGGCGTCGCCTTCGCCCTCTGCTCCCTCGGGGGCTTGTCGAGGCTTGCCTTTCGGCTTGCCCTTCGGTGGCCCGTGGTTCAAGAACCGCTTCAAGAGTGAGCAGTCCTTGTAGAGGTGCTTGACGGGGTACTCGTGGTTGGGGCATGGACCGTTCCACTTCTTCTCGAAGTGGTCCGACGTCTCCCCTGCTGGCGCCTTGGCGCCCTTGCGTTCGGCGGCTGCAACCATCTGTCCTTCGGATGATTGTTGCCGGTTCTTCTTTTTCTTGCGGGAGCGATTGGAGGGGCCTTCGCCAGCGTTGTCCCCCTGTTTCCCTTTTGCATTGGGGCGGTCGAAGATCGCGCCCACAGCTTCCTCGCCGGAAGCGTGGCTGGTCGCGATATCCAGGAGCTCCTTGGCCGTTCGAGGACTCTTGCGCCCTAGCTTGTGGACTAGGGTGCGGCAAGTCGTCCCGGACAGGAACGCCCCGATGACGTCGGCATCGCCGACGTCCGGCAGCTCGTTGCACTGCCGGGAGAATCGTCGGACGTACTCCCGGAGAGTTTCCCCCGGTTTCTGTCGACAGTTCTTCAAATCCCAGGGGTTGCCCGGGCGCGCGTAGGTCCCTTGGAAGTTACCCACGAAGATTTCCCTCAAGTCGGACCAACTCGAGATCCGATCGGCGGGGAGGTGCTCGAGCCACGTTCTGGCCGAATCGGCCAGATAGAGGGGAAGGTTGCGGATGATGAAGCGATCATCATCCGCTCCTCCGGCTCGGCAAGCGAGCCGGTAGTCTTCGAGCCAGAGGCTCGGATTCGTCTCCCCAGCGTATTTCGGCACGTTGGTGGGCGGCCGAAAACGCTGTGGAAAGGGAGCGCTTCGTATGTGGGAGCTGAAGACGCGAGGACCCGGAGCGTCGGGACTCTGGCTCCTGTCCTCGTCATCGTCGTAGCGCCCCCCTCGGCGCGGATGACGTCCACGGCCCCCCTCGGGAGCGCGTTCCGGCTGTCGCCGTCGCGCCTCCAGGGTGGCGCGGGCATCACGATTTGCACCGAGACGTCCACGGACAAAGGCTTTCGAGGCCTCGTCCTTCCCTGGGCGCGTCTGTTGTACAGACGCATTTGGGGTGTGCGGCTTACGTGCTCGCGATCGCGAGCTCTCCGCTTGCTGCGCCGCTGCCCGTTGCAGCAGCACCTCGACTTCGCGCTGAGTGCGCCGGGCTTCGGGAGTGATGGGTTCAGGGAGCTCCCGAAGCAACGCCGCTGCCGCGGCGAGGTTTTGGCTCGCCCGCGCGAAATGCGGGGGATCGTCGCCCTCCTCCATGATGCGCTGTCGTACGTCGCGCGCCATGGAGCGGGCACGTCCACCGGGCTCGGCGCGAGCGAGCTCTCGTTCGACCTCCGCCTCCTCCAGTTCCAGCTGTCGTTTGGCCTCGCGGATTTCCTCCCGACGCGCCTCTAGCTGGTCAGGCTGTACGTCGCGGGGAGGAGTTCCAGAGACTGGCGGCAGCTGGGTGAGAGGGAGAGTATCTCGTGTACCAAGAGGGTCCTCGGTGTGAGCCATGAGGCATTCGCGTGAGGGATTGTGGCTCCCCTCGCTGTGTTCTGGGTCGGAACCTCTGTTTGCCTCGTCGAGGAGGTCGAAAAAGGATTCCGACGCGTACCCGGCCATCCCGACAAACTCGATGTTTGTGAGCTCCGGGTCACGGTACTGGACCGTGCGATGAGTTGTGGTCTCATCAATCGCGTCACCCACCAGAGTAGGTGACGAATGGTGTGGGTCAGAGGAGTGGATTGGCGGGGCTGAGACAGCCGTCAGCGCCAAGCCATCCTCCTGGGCGACGAAACTAAGACTTCCGAAACGCACGAATGCGCCAGAAGCCCATCCGCTTTCGTGGTTGGCCATCCGAACCAGTGGGATGATCGTCGAAAACGCGCTAAGCCCCCCCTACCTGGCGCGCCAACTGTCGGTGTTCGATATCACCAACTAGTGATTTATTTTAGGGGAAGCGCGTTTTGGGCTCGGATGGTTTCGCAAATGGACACAAGGATTTATACTGGTTCGGGCCGAATACCCTACGTCCAGTTTTGGTGGCAGCTCGTGTTATTTGCGACTGAGATTACAGTGGGGGGTTACAAACAGAGGAGGAAGAGAGAGGGATTTCCGCCTCTATGAGAGTTCGTGAGTGTTGTTCGTGTGTCTGGAGAGCTCGTGGATCGTGGAGGCTTCTCTGGACTTTGCTTGTGGAGAACTTGTCGATCTTGGAGAGTTCGTGGATCGTGGAGGCTTCTCTGGACTTTGCTTGTGGAGAACTTGTCGATCTTGGAGAGTTCGTGGATCGTGGAGGCTTCTCTGGACTTTGCTTGTGGAGAACTTATCGATCTTGGAGAGTTGTCCTTCATCTTCGATTCCCCTCCCCTTTTATACGACGGCTAGAGGGGGGCTGCTTCCTTGAAGCTGACGGCAGCCGTACTCCAGTTAGGCTGGGCCGTGATGGGGCGTCGTCCTTGATTTAGCCGTACTTGTTCCTGTTCGTCGGAATGGCCTGTGCTGTCATCCGGTGGAGCTCCATCCGTATGGAGAAGACGCCACTGTAGGAGCTGGTTTGGTGACGCCGTGAGTGTGGCCGTCGCTCGGGACGTCTTGTAGTACAGGGCGATGAGTCACTGACAGGGGGCTGTTGGAGCGGCGCCCATGCCGTGGGCGGTGCACGTGTACATTTAACGCCCACTTGCCCGAGTTGGCGAGCTACCCTGCCTGTCAGTGGTCGTGGAGTGTCAGGCATTTACTCTCCAACCGTCGTCGCCCTCCTAGTTTGTGGAGCAGTAGGTGATTCGTCCGACCCAGGGGTCGGGCGAGGCGGAGGCGCGTTCGTCCGACCCCTGGGAGGCGGGGTCGAGCGCCCCGTCCGAGCGTGCAAGATCCAACCCCCCTTCGCGGGGGTCGGGCGAGGCGGAGACCATCAGTCGGCTCCGACCCCCTTTGCGGGGGTCGGGCGAGACGGAGACCGTCAGTCGACTCTTTCCGCAGCGCGCCCGTACGGTATGGGGACCGGTTTAGGCGAGATTTATTTATCCTTGACCGCGTCGTTAGGGCCGAGGATCATTAAAGTTAACTACCCTTGGTAGTGACCCTCAACAGAAACTTTAGTAATAAATCGAATCATAACAAAATATTTGATATTGGGCATATTTTTTTAAATATGACAAATGGTCAAGGTCGACGGCGACAACAATTTAAAAAAATAGAGAGTATGCCTACTAACATATATAACATTTCTCATACTTTTTCAAAAAAATATGATAGAAAACATCAACAACATAAATTATTTGTGAATTGAGGGAGTAGGTGGGAAACCTCCGGCCCTCCTCCCCACCCAAATTGTTCAGAAAACAAAAAAAGATTAACAAGTTATGCATTGAGTTATTTAAGTACACCCTCTAGGTTTCTAAATCATTTCGCGTTAGACTTGCAACCAAATGAGCCTACTTGAAGTTGTTTTTCATTCTTCAAGACAAATAAATGTGGGTCAAAAAAGAGGGTGGGGGATTCAAACCCACCCACCATGCTTCTAGGTGGATTTTTGCTAACCAACCAAACTACCCAGAATATCTTGTTTAGTAAGCATGCAAATGTACTTAATGGAATACAACATATGAAATACACTCTATTAGTGACTTCTTGGTATGTGAGATTATTTCTAAAATGACTTCATTTACGAACCACAAAAGAGTATAAACAAACTAAAAACACGGTGGAGATAATGCATGAAGAAAATTTCTATAGAGTGGAGATACGCTCTTAAGAAGTAGATCATATACCTTCTTGAAGAGATTAAGGGCTGGCTTAGACCCTAGAGGTTTAACTTCGTACACTGCATCGTGTTTCCCAACACAGTATTTGGCGATTTCTTCATCTCTAGTTATGACAACAACGACGCGGCGTTTAGCATTATCAAGTTCCAGCGTGTTCCGGATCAAGTCCCAGTCTCCATTCTTTTCTAGGCCATCAATTACAAAAAGGCATGAATCCTTTTGTAGAATCTTTTTATACTCTTCGATGGCTTTTTTATTATCTCGGTCCTTTTGAGGATTTCTCGCGAGTTGTTGTTCTCCTTGTAGTAAATTCTGGCAAATCTCACCGAGATTATATGGAGAGGTGAGATCGACCCAGCCAAACTGCCTAAATAAACAGGATGTGTGGTTCTCTTGCTGATTCAAGACAGTTCTTACTAGAGCTGATTTTCCAACACCAGGAAAACCCCATACAGAGACCACATAGTCCTTATCGCTTTTGGCCGCTGAAGATACCATCTTTGATAGTTTATCCTGATCCATACTGCGCCCAAAAAGGTTTACAGAATCAATTTTCAAGGTCTTGCCACTATACACTACACACGGTCCCTGTTTATAATAATCCTGCAAAATGGGAGATGGGCACCCAAAATGGAGTTAGAATGACAGTGAGGGAGTGAGGGAGAGAGAGAGAGAGAGAGATATTGAGGTAAGTAATTCTTTGGATGTATTGGACGACAATTTAACCCACAGACTTGAAACCCAACGGGTCCTGAACCCGACGGGTGCGGGTGTGAATTTCACTCGTGGGTGTCACTCGCACCCAACCGGAACAATATGGGGTGCATGTGACCCACGGGGCTCGAAGGTACCTTAAAACCTATCACCTTGGCAGCCCAGCAAGCTTTGAATCCAGCCCACCAACAAAAAATTTGACATAAACCTAGCCCCCCACACCCACCTGCCCACCCACCCCGGCACCCCAATATCCCAGCCATCGTTGTCTCCACTCTCCCTCAAGTTGGAAGTCCTAGTCCCTCTCCCTCCCTCCCTCCCTATTCCCCTGCCTGATCCCGACTAAGTTGTCGGTCGTCGCCTACCCACCCCCGCCTACCCCGGCCTGGTCGCGCAGCCCTCCCCTAGCTAGATCCCGACCGCACCGTTGTCTACACATATGGCCCTGCCGCGACCGCACCACCCTGCTGTCCGCCAGACACCAAAATGCACCTCTCGCCTCCTCGTCGGCCGTCCCCGGCGACCAGTCCACATGCTATCATGCCACGCTCACTTGCAAGAAGCGCCCCCTTCTGCCTTCTCTCTCTCTCTCTCTCTCTCTCTCCCCCCCTATGGCAAACAGCACTCTCTCTCTTGTGCATGCGGCAAGCAGGGCCAAGCAGGGCCCTCGTCTCTTTATCGCTCTCTTGCATCAGATGGAGAGCGAGTGCCTTCCTTTCTCCCTCCCATGGTGCTGCACCTCCCTCTCTCTCCTCTCATCCAGTGCTCCCAGATCTCCTCTCTCTCTCTCTCTCTCTCTCTCGCTCCCCCTTGGCAAACAACACTCTTTGTGCGTGAAACAACCAGGGCCAAGCAGGGCCCTCGTCTTTCTCGCTCTCTCGCGCATCCGATGGAGAGTGCCCTTCTTTCTCCCTCCCATGGTGTTGCGCCTCCCTGTCTCTCCCGTCATATAGTCCTCCCAGATCTCTCTCTCTCTCTCTCTCTCTCTCTCTCTCTCTTCCGTTGCGCTGGAATGTTGGATCCGTCCCCATTGACCTTCCTAGCGGCCGGCGGCCACGTGTCATGGGCGGCGCGGCTTGTCACCCATGCTGCCATGCCGCGTTCCTCGTCGGTTGTTTGCAATGCGGTCACCGCCAGCCTGCCATGGCGCATAAACCCGCGGGTCACTAGAACCCGACCTGAAACCCGACATGTGCGGGTCTGATTTCCCACCTGCGCGTGTGACTGCGGGTGTCATTTTCTACCCGAACCTAACCCATTGCCATCCTTATTTGGATGGCAGAATACCTAAAGATGCAAGTGAAAACCCATACACCACGCGATTTTGGACACGTCACTCTTTTAAGTTATATAGGAAAGCTCCACTCTACACTCCAGTGTACAAAATCCTACTTTAATCAGAACAAAAAAAAGAAAAAGAAAAAATACCCACACAGCCATTATAATGGCTAATTTACTCTCCTCAATAATACATAACTAAAGTCTAAGAGCCTGTTTGGCATGGCTCTGCTCCATCATGGAGCAGCTCTACTCTAAAACTCTAGGCAGAGCCACTCTGTAGTGGAGTTAGAGCTGTTTTTCAAAGTGTTTGAACTAGACCAAGATGTCCAGCTCCGAAAAGGTTGACTTTGAGGGTTAAAAGACTTGGCTGCCCTTGATTAGTATGAGATGATGATAATTTAACCTTTTTCTCGTCTGATAATAAAAAAAAGTTTCTCGCAATCAAAAGATATTGAATTATTGTTGTTTACACATGTCGCCTAGACCATACCACAACGAAGCTTGAGCAAAACCGTAAGCGACAAGATAGAGCTAACAACTAGCTCATTTCAAAAATATGGCAAGTTCGATTTGATTTTATTCCAGCACATAAATATTACTCGACACTTCAAAAAAAAAATAACCGAACTTGCCCAAACCTCTTTTTTCTACTGTATAGCGAGATACTCTGATAGATCTTATCTCTTTGTAACTAGGTGCTTTTGGAACTTGATGGCAATGGTGTACTCCTGGTCGCACACGTCTGGTGCGCACGGGTCGAGCGAGCACCTGGATCCGCCCGCTTGGTTCCACGTGAAGCCTCTCTCTTCTCTTTCTTTGTGAACATGCGGCGACGCGTGAAGTCAAGCTGCCCCAAGGTTACCACGGTACAGTTCGTGCTCAGGTGCAGCGCTTTCATAGTGGCTTCGCCCTTCACGGCATAGGGTGGAGTAGGCCGCAGCGAAGTTGTAAGCGCCGACGCCGGAGAAGGCATGGCCGCCGAGAGGGTTCTGTGCGCTGCCATCGGGAGGGCTGAGGCACGGCCCCCCGGAGTGCTGGCGGACTCCGGGTGGACTCCGCCATTGCTACCGTCCAGGTTTGTGGGGGCAACAGGTGCACTCCCGCCAGCTGCAGCGTCACCGACGGATCAGTGTCGGCACGTCGGTAGACTCGTCCGAGGATGGCAGCGGGGATGGAAAAAAATAGAAAATGAACCTTTTTTATAACTAGTGGCAATGGTGGTTAATTACCTCTCAACTCCATGAGAAGATATAACTCCACCACCCTTGGAGCTAGAAAAAGGTACTCCAATAAAATGAACTACAGCTCCACCAGCTCTAGGTGGAGTTGCCGCTCCATGGAGTTTCAGAGTTGGGGTGTTTGGCTGGTTGGAGGCAGCTCTTCCCTGGAGTTTTGGAGTAGAGCTGTGCTAAACAGGCCTTAAATAACCCATAAGAGCAACTCAAACCACTTCTTAAATTAAGTCCTTAAACCAAAATTTAGGACGTAATTGAAAAAATAGCTCTTCAACCGTTCTCTATACTAGATTCCTAGACTTAGTAAGTTCCTAAATAAGTCCTCTCACTTCCTACATTTAGAGATCAAATTGGAACTCTTAAAAGATCAAAACAACTTTATATATGGGCTGGGCCAAAGAAAATTACATATGTGGCAAATATTTTAAATAGATTTAACAATTTATATTGGGAGTTATTGGAGTACATGAGTTATTTTGCTCCCAATACTTATTTACAAACTTGTTAAAGCAGTTTTTTGAGAGTAAAATTTTAAGGATTGGTTGGAAATGCTTTAACTATTTTTCGGTAGGGCTATATTTGAAAGCGATAGGGGCATGAGGGCTATTTTGTTTGGAAAGAAATCATTAGTCACCTATCAGTAGGGTGAGAGAGGGACTATGGTATATTTTGCAACTTCATAATCTTTGGTAATCAACTACTTTTCTCATTATTAGTCACTTATTAGGAAGTAGTTTTAAGAGATACAAACTAGTTGTTTTAATAGATCTGCTGTGTTCCACCCACCATTATTGGTTAGTATTTTATTAGTAGATAATATAGGGGTAGTATCAGAAAGCGAAAGTAAGAATATAAACTGGTCAGACACCTAATCTTCTATACTTTGCTCGGGTCACGACTAGAGATGAGGCCAATCTCTGGGTCAATTTTTCAGTTTCTGACCGTATGAACTTTTAATCGGCCGCTCGTGAAGAAAAATGAAAATTTGTAAATTAAATATATTTCCAAACTACACCCTTAGAGGACGGAGTTTGTAGTTTAAGAAAATACTGACCGGTATTTTGAACATTAACTGATTGAAGGGACTCAAGATTATTTAAATTTACCTCGCTACAGAAAGAGAGAGCGTGGCCATCCTTGAGCGCCAAAACTTGGTTGGGTTTGGTGCAGAGTCTTGCGATCTCGAGTTGCTGCGTTGACACCACGATACGGCTTCCGTTCTTAGAGTCGGGTAGGAACGTCCGGACGGCATGCCATTCAGCAATGTTGGAGAGGCCTTCTAGGACGACAAGGCATCTTCGACTGCTGAGTATTGACGCACATTGCTTCACGAGATCAGTGCCTTGGGCCGCCACCATCCCTGTCAGGAGATGGGCTGTTTCTACTGAACCACCTATGGGTACTGGGGAAGAGTTTCTGAAAATAAACTGATGCACCATGCTTCTAACGAACTCGTGAGGATTGAAGGGATCTGCGATCTTCAACCAGGCACGACAGGGGAAGGCCTTTGATTCGTCGTAGACTTTTTTGATGATGGATTGTGTCTCGAGATCTCCTCCTGTTCCCCACACTGAGATCACTTGAAGGGCCTCATTCTGATGAACGACCAAGTCGTTGAGTTCTACCAAGTCCCCCTGCTTCTTCACGTTGGCCCAGGCCTCCTTGAGGATCTTCTTGAGTGTCACCTTTGCTGTGGCATCGTCGACGGTAGAGCCGGACGACAGCTGTTGCGGTTCGATGAGCTTGTCGTTGGAGCCGGAGGAGTCGTTGTTGATGAGGCTGTAGCGCATGTTCCTGCTGCTCACCTCCTCCACCCGGGCCTTGATCAGCTTTATCTCAGCGACAGCTAGGTCAAGTGGCGATGGAGCTCCATAGTAGCAGCAGCACGACGCCAGCAAGCGGCGCCAGAAGGATGGGGCGTAGAGCCAGCACGACCTCCTCTTGGTGTCGAGGAGGACGACGGACTCCACGCAGTCGTCAGCGTCATACGAGAGGTCTCGGACCTGCCTCACCCAGGTCCTCCCCACATTGTTCTTGATCTGCCGCCAGTCTGCGGTCCTGAGGAAGGACTGCATCATCTCGAACTCATCCCTCACGAACACGGTGTCGCGCTGCAAGATTTGCCACTGCTCCGCCTCCTCCTTGATGGCCATCTCCACCTTGTTCGCAAGCTCCTCGACCGCCTTCTTGGAAATCCCTATGGCGAGGTCCGCCATTTTTTGCTTCTCGCCTCTAGAGCTATAGCGCGCTGCTGGAACTGGAAGCTAGCTAGCACTAATTGGTGCTTCTGTGTGGCAGAGACTTGTGTGTGCACGCTGAGCATCCGAGGATATATAGGAAAATAAAGGGAGGATTAATTAGCCATGCAAGTGAGACAGATTTAGCTCACACAGTAGATTACTAATTGTTAACAGGACTTGACTGACTCGTGAGATAGATGGGCTTATCGAGGTCCTTCGAAACTAGTAGTACTCTGAGAAGCTCACAGCTCGCACGTCTAGAGGATCAATTGAAATCAATCAAAGTCAACTATCTCAGCAGTGAAGAAGAGACAAAACTGATTGGCACCGACACAGGCTTCCACATGGGTAATATGTTTACTTCAGTTCAACAATCCACTAGTACTGCAGTCCTCAAAAAAAAAAAAAAAAAAAAAAACAGCGCGTATCTATCGGATGCATATATAATTGCAGCAGGTGCTTCAGTTAAATGAGAGGTGCTCAGTATTAATCTGAGCCGTTGGAATCAATCAGATAGTTGAAAACGAAGTTATTAGTGCTGGTACAGTGATCTCTGAATTTTATTGTTCAAAATTGCAGTGTCCCTGAAGAGGTTTGTATCACAAACCGGTAGTGACGTACTCTCTACAGCCAAAATATAATCCTGCGTCAATTAGTATGATGAACTGACAGTGACATTCATATATACTTCTATTGCCGGATTATGTCTTGCACTCTATAGTACTATTCTACTGTTCTTTCTTTTTATATGAACAATTGAAAATGACAACATACCGGGTGAAAAGAGTGTTTCACTGATAAAACTGAGGACATGTTGAGATGTGTCATGGTTCGATCAGTGGCGGACTCAGGAATGGGAGAGAGGGGGGCCCCAACCTGTGTGGACGCGTGGCCATAAAATCGAGCAATACACAGCTATAGATATGGCGTGGTCCAGCAAAAAAAAAATGAGTTAAAAAATATGATACAACAATATGAACTAACGTCGGCACGATCTAAATTTTTCTCAACTTCTTTTCTTAATTGCTCTACCCGAGGGTTCTCATAGTCTTGCCACAATCAGTTCATTACATCTCATGTTATCAGAAACTATGTAAAGGAGAATTAGTGTTTAAAAAATCATATTTTTTTGGAATATTTGTAAGCTCACATTAAATTAGCTTGATTGAGGGTGTTTGACTTTTTTGGGGGCAAGTCCCCTGGTTCAATTAATTAGATGGTAAATCAATATGGGGCCCAACATGTTTATTTGCCATTGCAATTTTCTCTAGAGCCTTATTTGCCAATAAAAAAGTTAGCAACAAGCCAGAATAGAAAAGCTGATATACACAAAGGTTAGTCAAAGTCAATAATAAAAGGACATATAAATATAACCTGGGTAGACTAATTGTGTATGCATGCTGATCATCCGAGGATAGGAAAATAATGGGAGGATTAACCATGCATGTGAGACAGATTTAGTTAATCGATTGTTAAACACAAGAGACTTGACTGAGTCGTGAGATGGGCTCATCGATCGAGGTCGTGCTAAATTAGTAGTACTCCCAGAAGCTCACAGCTAGCTGGCCCGTCTAGGATCAAATGAAATCAATCAAAGTCAAAGTCAATATTTTAGCGTGAAAGGAGACAAAACTGATTGGCACATGGGGAGTTAACATGTCCACTTCAGGTTTTTTTTTTTTCGGAGAAAGCCACCTGGCGCACTTTATTGATTTGAAAATACGGTTACATCACTGATCAGAAGCTCAAAAATTTCACTAGGGGGTTCATCGACCCAAGTACAGTGTGATTTACTCATAAAGGCTATCCTAGCCAATTCATGAGCCACCTGATCAGAGTTTCTATTACAATGCTCAATAGAAATATCAACAAAGTCGCTCCACAACATCACACATTCATCATAAATCGCAGCCTCCGCTGAAGCTGAAAATCCCCCATCTTGCATTGTTTCCACCACCACCATACAATCTGACTGCATGGTACATGCATCCAATATGTTGAGCTAATCGTAGTCCCTCCCTGAGTGCCTCCGCCTCCGCCATTGGTGCATCAAGCATATGCATCATATATTTATTTACCACAGCAACAAAAAGACCGCCAGAGTCACGAATAACAGCTCCAATACTACCTGAACCAGATGAACTATCAAAACTCGCATCAATGTTAATTGAAAGCTTACCTTCTGGTGGTTTCCTCCAGCCAACATTCCGCACCGGGTTCTTTTTCATCGATCTCAAATAATTGCTGGTGAGAGTGGCGATCGTCATTGCCGATCTCATTTCAGATTGAATAGCTTCCCCATGCACCAATTGTCTTCTCTCCCACCAGATATAGCAACATCCTGTAAGTACCAGTTCTGCAAATCCCACGTAATTTAAACTTGGAATAGTACCACCTAGTCTTATTATCTCCTCGATTATCACTGATCCTGATCTATCAATATTTATAATCTGCTCGAGCTTGCTCCAAAGGCCCACTTGCTGCCATATCTTTGACGCTCCGGTACACGTGAATAACAAATGTTTAAGGTCTTCACAACCATTTAAGCACATCGGACAGGTACTAGCATTTCCCGCATGTTTGTTAGCTAGAATTCCCCTGCAAGGAACCAGGCCTAGTAATGTCCGCCATCCAAATATCTTTATTTTTGCAGGAATGTCGATCTTCCACAGATTTGCCCACACTCTGTTCATACCTGTTCCACTTGCTTGGTTCGATTCATAGAACTTCCAAATTTATGTAGCCACTGACAGTGATAAGCTGATCTGACCGAGAAAAGTCCATTCCGGTTGTGATGCCATGCAACTAAATCATCTCTTCCATCAACGATAGGGAATTTGGAGAATTCGATGTGCATCCACTGGCCAGAACAGATTTTCCACTAGATCTTCATCCCATCTGCCTGTAACTAGGTTGATCAATTCATTCACCTTTGTTACTATATTCCCTCCTCTCGGTGTTAGAACCTTAAGATTATTGCTCCCTGGGATCCAAATATCAGTCTGACTTCCATCCCCCGCTCTCCAAATATATCCTCTGTTGAAGACTTTTAATCTGCTTCGACAACATAGCCAGATTAAAACAGTGGAGATCTCGAAAGCCCATTCCCCCTCTGTTCTTTGGAATACATATTTTGCACCAAGCCTGCCAATGGATTCTTTTATGTTCGTCGTCGTCTCCCCACCAGAATTGCGAGACGGCATCATTCAGTCCCTTACAAATGCTTTTCGGGATTTTAAACACCATCATAGCATAAACCGGAATGGATTGAGCGACAGCCTTGATAAGTACCGCCTTACCATCCATACTTAAGAGCTTCTCTTTCCAACTTCAGGTTAGGGTGCGTACGTACGTTGATGGCGGGCGGCCCTTATGACGGTCTGGGGGGTTCTTCCTTCGTGGGCCTTCCTGCGTACGAATGGTGGATGTGGGCACGAAACTCGTGTTGGCACCGGATTGTCCGTCAGGAGCAGCTGCTGCCCGGCCCACTCCAAAACAGAGCTCCTCAAGAGCCCGGAGCTATATCAGTACTGTTTGTTCCTGGAAGACGAAGAAGATGTAAGTTCTTCTGTGTGGCGCGCAGAGCTATACTGTACTAGTATTACGTAGAGCCAAGCGGTTGTCGTGCGCGCGCCGCCGTGGCCACTCATCACGCACGTGTACCGACTCATCATGCACCGCCACGCCACGCCAAACGCTAAGTATGACGACATGCATGCTGTTTAACTTCTCCTGTTCCGAGTGACCCCGGATATGGATGGATGGATGGATGGCCCACGGCCGGCCGGATAATTTTTTTTTTGTCATGAACCGAACCGGGAAAAATATCTGCTCTCTCTAGACTTATCTCGAAAAGATATATACTAGTAGTACTTCAGTATATACCGTATGTCTCTGCGCTACTTATTATTGCCGGTCATGGCCGCCACCTCAAGAGATCCGCCGCAGCTCCTGGAGGAGCCGCAGGGCCGCGGGGGGCGGTGTCGACGACGCCGCTCCCGTACGGGCGCCGCGCCGGCCGGACAGGACGGCGCCGTTGCTGGGTGGGTGCATGCACCTTGCTTGTTGGTTGGCTCAGGTCCTACGGAGTGGAACCGGTCGATACTATACTATATACTATAGTACTCCTCTGTCGTTTCAAACATAAGATTTATACTAATCACAAGTCTATCCTACTGGTTTAAACGACAACTAAAAAGATATGAAGGAGTATATTACAAATTATATTTTGTGTGGAGCACTGTCCGTTTCGGCTCGATATAGTATACCACAAACCCAAAATCTCTTCGACACCTAACTTAAAAGTTAAAAAGTGTTTAAATTTGGTGAAAGAAAACAAAGAATTGGAGCACCTTTTCTTTTTTCAAAGCAAAGAAAACAAATATTTTTATGACCGCATCGTCGTATAAAGACGACGATGTTTTGTTGTAATCGTGGTATGCCTCTGCAAGAAAACAAATAGGCACCTGGTCAGCTCCCAAGTCGAAGTTTTGTTGTAATCACTGTGTACAAGCAAGTCGTGTATTCTCTAGCGCGCAAGGATGGATGGAATGGAAAGAAGAGTCCAGACTCCAGAGGCACCGACACTACCGACTGAGGCACGGGCGAGACGCACCTCATCTTTCTCTTTCACTAAACTAATACTAGTCGCATCATGTGGTGGGGCCGTCGCGCGCGCCGCCACGGCCACTCACTTGTACCGCATGCATGCAGAGGCATGCAGCTGAAAGAGTCATCTCAATGATGTACTAGTACTCTACGCTGGTATCTCCTGTTCCGAAGTATACTGTGTACTGTAGATCGAGGATGAGTGGTGGCCCACATATGGCGAGATATTTGTGAGTACTACTTACAGTATGAAACAAGAAAAATATCTGTGTTCTACGTAGCTACTGTACTAATCGAACAGGTAGGCCTCTGCGTTGTCTGACGCCGCTGCCACAAACAAAAGCTCAGGAGGGAACCTGCAGCCGCCACGCACGTGACGCGCTTTGCCGGCTCGTCGAGGCGCCGTAGGGCCGCCGACGCTCGTCCCTACCGGCCGGCCGGGCCGCCGGCCTGAACCTTTGGCGCTGGTCGGCGGAGATCAATGTGTCATGGCTCACGGCCACACGCTAACGTGCGGCAGTCCCCAGGCTGCTGTCGTAATAGAGCGGAGCGAGTCGAGGATCCCGTCCCACGTGGACAGACGGCGGGCCCTCCGGTGGTACTACTTCTAGTACAAGCAAGTGCGGCGTGCGGCGTGGCCCCCCACCCGGACAGAATGTTCTGTAGCTATGGATGGCGCTGCCTGTTTTCTGGGCTGATTCATCTTTTTGTTTGGGCCCAGAAAGGGTCTTAATTTGCTGCTTCGATTCCGTTCAAACGTCATAATCTACTGTAGCTTCGAAACTCATTGTCTAGTTCAACAATTGAACCCTCATTATTGCTTGCTAATTTCAACGTGTACACGTAACACGTACAGCTCGCGAAGCGACGACGACGCTAAGGTGGCACCAACCTTAGTAATACTCGACCTAGCCGTCTAAATATCGAACCTCGTGAGTTGTAAAAGCCTTTTTGGCCCTATAAACTAAATTAAACCCGGTTGTACCTACGTACGGGACCAAGCGCCGGCCTGTTCATTATTCGGCGTCGCCCAACACGTGCACCCATCTTTGGTGTGAATTACGGCGTCGCCAAACACGTGCATGCACCATCGGCTCGAGATATTACAAAACCCTAATAATCTCCTGGACACCTAAGACAGGACCGAACCAAAAGTTTGGAATAAAGTGTTTAGTGAAAGCGAGCTGCGCCATCGTCTCATCGATGATGTGGAGCGCACCTTTTTCCATGGGAATGGGGTTGGAAATTGTTGTGATGACTGATGTGACACGAGGTGGCAAAAGCCTCTCTCTGGTCTCGGGCCATCGAATCGAAGCTAGCTGTCTGCCCACGGAGAAAAGAAGCTAGGGATCAAGTGAGTGAGTGAGGTTCAGAAACGTGGAGTCAGAGGGGGACGACGAAGATAATATTGGTTATGGTTAAAGCTTCGTCGCCTAGATAATATTGGTTATAGTATCTTTTGATTTTATACTCGGTTCTTTTTCCTCGTCACTCCTGGTATAACATATTTTAGTGCTCTGAGGAAAGAAAACGAACTTCTTTCTCTAACGACCACAACTTGAAATCCATACCACATTATTCATATTTCATCCGTTCTTAAATAATTGTCACAGTTGACTTTTAAATCAACTTTTAACGATTTATTTTATTAAAATTTTAGTTTAGAAATATAAGTATAGATTATATTTTAAATTAGTTTGGTAATAAAATGAATTATAATAGAATATATAATACTTATTATATATTTTTTAGAGAAAAAATGAATGATCAAAAGTTGACGTTAAATGTGAACAACGATGACAATTTAAGAATAGAAGTAAGATAAGAAAAGATAATAATTAGCACGTTTTGCTTCATTTTTATTTCGTCTGCGTGCATCGATCACCCAATGTTGTGCACAGGGCCACGATAGGAGGGAAAGATGCTATAATAGTATTATATACAAGTATTGTTGTGTGCGCTTGCAAAAAAAAATGGTATTGTTGTGTGGACACGGAACACTTTCCGTGAGCCACAGGGGAATAACCAACTGTCACAATGTCACGGCCTCACCAGAAAAAATATCAGTACTGTAGTACGATCAGATTATTAGACTGAAATCAAATCATAGTATAATAATAACTCGCTCCAGCAAGCCGGCAGCTAACCAGTGGCCACGACGGCACATATACGGGGACACACCACCATCAGCGAAGAACAGTCGGGGCCAGTCCAAGAAAACTGGAAAAAGAAAAAGAGAAAAGAGCAAGGACGGGACGCACCTTCCAATTTAGGAAGGTGAAGAGGGGAACAGGGAGTCTGAGATTGAGACTCTACAAGGCAACAACGCGCAGGAAGGGATCGGCGGCGGCGGCGGCGGCGGTGGCGGTGGTGTAGGAGGAGGAGGAGGCGATGGAGGAGAGGGAGAAGGTCGTGTGCCTGGCCAGGCTCGCCGAGCAGGCCGAGAGATACGACGGTGAGGGATCCATCATCCATCTGTTTCCCCTGTTCCTCCGTTCCGCCTTGCCGCTGTGTCCTGTCGGGGTCCTTGACCGAGTGTTGGCTTAGCGATTCTGTGTGTTTGTGTTAATCTTTGCTCGATTCTGAAGAATGCTTCAGCGCTCGACCATTTTATCGTTCCTTTCCTTCATCTAGGAGCAAAAGGCTAGTAACAGTCTCTGAATGTGTAGCAGTCTGTTCAGTCGGGTCCGGCCCCTGTTAGTGTTCGGGGCGCTATCGATTGTTTCCAACATTGTTGGATCTGACTTGTCTCGGTCTGGGGGAAAAAAGATGCTTTTTTTTTTTGTTGATTTTGGGGGTCAATCATGCAGTTTTCTTTAGTGGTTTTGAACAGAACTGTTCGCCTCTGCTTCTCTCCGATTTGTGCCTGCGAAAGGGGAATAATGTGCTCGTGTATGATGCCTGCTGTTCAGAGTACTGAGTACTTTGAATAATGGGTTCAGCGCACCGAGTACATTGAACTCAGCAAGTGGTTCAGGGCACTGAGTACTCTGAATAATAATTCTTTTAGCAATTTGGCCTTGATTTTTTTCTGCTTATTCTTTCTGAGTGTACTAGTAAGTCAAATATGCTTTGTAGTGTATATTTAACTGTGATCTTGTCACTTGTCAGTATGACAGTATCTTGTCATGGGCATTAAAAGTGGGTTTTGGCATAAGAGGAGAGACAGAGGACCACATTCATAATGCTCCCTGATGCATTAATATTTGACTTAAAACTATAAAACATTATTATGGTTCCTGTAGCCCTAGGTCTCAATATTCTCTTTGAAAAGTGGCAGATAGCATGATATCCACCCCGCCTTTGTGTTAATAGTTGCTGTGAATGGTAAAATTTCCATGTTATCAGAACCAGTTTAGTGGGTCCTATGCAATGATAATTCTGTGTTGAAATGGGTGCTTTTTTATTCTCTTCTTGCACAAGGTATAGGCTAGACCTTTATTTGAAATAAAAGCATGACATAAATGAATAGTTTCCACACATGTACTGAGCAAGGCAAATAGTGAATTCATGCTCTTGGTTAGGATTTGAAATTGTAAAAGAAGCATAAGCACGTCCTGACTTTTCAGTTTTCATGAAAAGTGATTCCTTAATCCTTTTCTATACTCGTATCAAATCAAAAAAAAAAATGTGAGGAATTTCATATCAAATCAGTTCCTAAAGTAGCAGGGATACTGCAAGTAGTTTGACATGATATTCTCTGTTACTAATTGTTAGGTGGTTTGTGACTAGAATTTAAGGGTTTGCTTAGTTATATTCTGTAATGCCAACGCTTATTTAGCTGCAGGCGTCTCACTGATATTAGTGTTTAGGCTGTCACTCAATTCATTATTACTCTGGCAGATATGGTGGAATTTATGAAGAAGCTTGCCAGGATGGATGTCGATATGAGTGCTGAGGAGAGACATTTATTCTGTGTTGGCTTTAAGAATACTATTGGTGCAAGGAGGGCATCATGGAGAATCCTTTGTTCACTTGAACAGAAAATGAGAGATGGTGACCAGGTTGCTGTGTTGATAGATACCTATAAGAAGAAAATAGAGGATGAACTAAGGATGGTCTGCAATGAATTATTGTCAATCATCGCTATACACTGCCTTCCCTTGGCTACTTCGGGTGAAAATGCTGTTTTCTTTTATAAGATGTATGTGGAGGTTCCTTCATTTTCTGTTGTCATATTTTCTGATGATTACATTTCTTCCCTATGAATATCGAATTATTTTTTCAGGGTGAATTTACTATGGCAATCTTATTTCCTGAATTATATATATGATTTTGAGCTGAAAACAGTTTCTGAGGAGCATTGATTGTGTTACCGAAAAGATAATAATTGGATAAATGAACATCTTAAATCAATAAACTCCAGGAGAAGAGAAATAGCCTATTTGATATGCCTTTTATAACTTTTGCATTGAGGCTTGGTACCTTTGCAGATATTTACACAGGTCTGCCTGTACATCTTGTCACCATCCCTGTAGAGCATGTAAACTTTCGCATGTCCTGTTGTCTTAAATAATCATTCCTTTTTCAACATTGTGCTTGACTCTTTGCATTGTCTTAGGAAATGAGACTACTATCATTACTTGGTTGCATTTACTAATGCAATCCTATTTCCTAAATTATATATGAGACTGTGAGCTCAAAACAGTTTCTTTAAGAGCATTCATCTGTGTCGTTGAGAGGATAAAATTGAATAAATGAGCATCTTGAGTAAGCAGAATAGAAGAAATCATTGACGCAGGTCTCCGTAAGGAGGGCGAATTGCGGATTTCTTCCTGCTAGACTAATAAATGAGCATCTTGAGTCAATAATGTTATGGGCAGTTAGATGAGCCGGCGTGACACTAACAGCCCACTACAGAAGCTGCTACTGTAGCGCCCTCTAGGCTTAGGTTTATTAGCTTATTAAAGAGGTCAAGTCTATACTGGGTAAGCAGAAAAGAAGAAATCATTGACGCAGGTCTCTGTAAGGAGGGCGAATTGCGTTCTTCCTGCTAGACTAATCGATTCATATCAAATAAACTCCAGGAGAAGAGGAATAACCTGTTTGATATGCTTTATTGCCTTTGTAACTTTTGCATTGAGGTTTGGTACCTTCGCTGATATGTATACGCCTGCCTCTATAACTTTTAAGTTGTCACCATCCGTGTATAACATGTGTAAACTTTCACATGTCCTGTGCCTTATACAGTCATTCCTTTTTCTGCGTTGTGCTTGACTCCTTCTTTAATCTCAGGAAAGGTGACTACTATCGTTACTTGGCAGAATTTAGCACTGGTACTGAAAGGAAGGCTGCTGCTGACCAGGCACTTATGGCCTATCAGGTGCGAAATTGCACAATTACGGCATCCAAATATTGTGCTAATATGAAATATACCTTTTGGTTTCAAGGTCCTGTTTCCATTTCTGACATATGAACAAACATTTCTGCAGCATGCCATGGTTATTGCTTCCAGTGAGCTCTCGCCTGCCCACCAAGTCAGACTTGGCCTTGCCCTCAATTTCTCGGTCTTCTTTTATGAGATAATGAACTCTCATGAGAGGTCATACATCGTTAATAACTTCCTTCTCCCTATGTATAGACTGTTCTACCTTTCTGAGCTTCTTGTTTGCAAAACATGGGCCTCGGAGACAGGATATGACTATTTTCGAAATGAAGCAGTCAAACTTATTAGTATATCAGGTTCATAACCTTTTCAAGAGATAACAAAAGCCGTTAAAGCATGTATAATCCAACCCACAACATAATGGTTAACAGGTAAACATTAATAATCTTACCCCAATTGTGAAAGTTTTCTGGGTCTGCCCTTTGTTTCAGATAGTCGTTAGAGATTGAAGTTTTCTCTCGCTGATGCTTCATGTTGGGCACCTGGTAGAGATTTTATGTCATTATTATGCAGTCTATGCTGCTTGATACAGATCACCGGTTCAGGAAACATCAACCATTGTTGATGATATTTGGTATTTTCTGCCTTTTCAGAGCTTGTCAAGTGGCAAAACAAGCATTTGCTGAGGCTGCTACTGAGATTAATTCTGCTGGTGAGGGAACTTACAAGGACAGCACTGTTATGATGCAGCTTTTGAAGGACAACCTAGCTCTGTGGACATCAGAATTAACGGGAGGTAAATGCATTTTAGTAAACATAGTATTGAATAATTGATAACTATCACCTAAACTCTTCTATTGCAGTCAAAATCTTCATAGTTCTAAACCCTTTTGGTGACAGGTTTTAACTTTTTTTTTTTTTTTTGGAAATGGTGACAAGTTTTAACTTTCTTCTATGTAGTTTTTTTTTTTTTGAAATATTATGTAGTATTGTTTGATGCATAATGTTTTTATTAGAGAGAACCAGAACACAAATCCCGCATACCGTGGTCATTCTATTGAGATTCTTGAGTAGAATAAGTTATGAAATGCTTTGCAATATTTAGGTGCTTGGAATAGTACCATGCTTACTACTCAAATGTATATATACCCTGCTCATAATATAATGAGATCCCTGCCAGTTCATGAAAATAATAATGACTTCCATGACATCCGCAGCAATTAATTTTCCTTCATAATCACATAAATATGACCTATTGAAGTATACTTGTACCTTGATTATCGTTCATAATAACCTTTAATTTTTCTTAGAAATGCATTATCGGCCATCAGAATTTACACGCTGGTAGAACATGTGCAAGTAAGACATGGATTCAAGTTGATGACCACTGACCAGGGTAACTCCAGTTTTGCTAGTCTACCAATAATTGAAGTCCAATATTCCACTGAATGGATAAACTATTATGATTAAGTATGCTACAAGTTTCTAATTCCATTTGTCTGGGCAATGACTAGCCATTTAGTAGTATATAAAGTATTGATGATAATTGATAATTTCGTTGGTAAGCTTCAAGTTTATCCCTTGACTAAAAACTTGATTCTTTATTTTGACAGGTGAGACCTCTAAGGATGATGACACCGTTATGGAGGTAAGATGTTTCTGGATACGGCATTAATATGTGCCCTTTAGAAAAAGTTTAAAACTTTTCAATTTCAGGGATAGAGATATACAATCCAATGCCTAAATATCATGTCTCATGGGTTTACTTTATAATGAAATCTCTGTCGTCACAGTTCAAACATACATAAAAATCTGAAGTACAACCATTAATTGATGCACGTCTGAAACTGAAATGTCTAAGCTTACAGGCAGCTTTGATAGCTCTGAACGTGTGATTCATTTGCTGCCCACTGTAACTGAAACATTTTTAGCATATTGAAAGATAATAATAATACATGCTAAACTCATAATCGTCATAGAAGTTCCACACGCCTGTTTAGCTGCGACGTACTTGAAAACAAAATCATGGTACTTGGAAGTTGGAACTATTTGTACACAAATAATACACACTTTAGTCAATTGGAGTCTACTCTGCAAGTTATTTGCAAGTTGCTGCTTCAGTCATTACTTTCTATTTGAAACAGGCATAAGTAGGCCCTAGTCTAACATGCCAGTTTTGCTGTTTAAGTAATTATTTTCATATTTTGGCAGGGTTGAGTTGAGATGTGGTCAAGACTCAACTCTAAGCATGCACTACTCAAAGCAGCAATGCTGTGAACCGGTGGCCTCTAGTTTTCCTTTAAAGGAATCGCCCGTGTCTTTTCTGCAGTTTGTCACTGCCTTTTTGGCCCCTCGTGTTCTTTGTGTGATCTCCGTCAGTGTTTCAGAGTCTGGGTTGGTGACCGTTTGTTTATTCAGCTCCTGCTATATCTTGCAGAGCTTGGATTGGTGACCACCCACCCAGCTTTGATGTTTCTGTTGTAGTGTCGTTGCCTGTTTTGATGCTTCGGAAGCATCTTTGTACACCGATGAACTGAAACTGAACTGAACTTTCTCCAATGCAAGAAGAAATGTATCGTATCAATAAACATATGTTCAGTGGGTCCTTAGTTCTTCATGAATCTGTCGTTTTTCACTTGCCGTCTGGGACATCAACATTGTTGTCTTTAATAACTTCCTTTTTCCGCTCAAAACTAACGGAATGAGTAATGCCAAGTTCAGAAAAGTGTTTACAGAAACTTTATAAAAAAGCTCATGCTGCATGCTAATAGCGAGCGAGGTGCATATGCTCCGAATTCGAAAGAATTCAGATTGTGATTTCTAACAAGACAAATACGTATCGTCCATGTCATACAGGTCAAGTCGATCATGGCCGCGGACTACTGTAAACAACCTTGAGCCATTTAGAATTCGGATTATTAATCGACGGGACGGAGGACTGGGAGAAGCCATGGTTACCTCCTCCTGCTTTCTATCCCAGCAGCGGATCAGCGAGCTTCCCGTACATCGGAGCGATGGAGCCAGCGAATCGTGCTGCTTCTGTCCGAAGCATTGCCGCAGCCCGCAGGAACCGGCCAATCTCATTCAGTTCACCAGCAGAGCAAATGCGGTGCTAAAGTTTGATCCGGGTAGGTTAATGAGTGGATGTGGGACCTTTCTTGCGCTGGGCGGAAGGAATCTGTGGCTGCCGTCGACGGTCGACCACGGCGGAGGGGAGGGGAGAACGATCTGCTACTGCTGGTCTTAAAGAATAAGTACTATTTAGTGAAATTACAAAATTGTTAAAGACTATATTGTAAAATATTGGATCACGATTATAAATCACGATCCAAAACAGGGGTTTATTTGAAAAACTGCTGGATCGCGACTATTACTCGCGAAATAGTCGCGATCCGACTAGTGCCGCCTCCTTCGATCGAATTGAACCGAGCCTCGCCACTGCGTCGCGAGAGACGACCGATTGAACCTTGTCTGCGCGCTACTCTCGTCACCGTGGCCCCCCTTGATCTGCTCCACCTCCACCGCACTCACCCCGGAGCTGCTCACCGTCGTCACCGTGGCTAGGTCTAGGTGCATGTGCATGTGTGCAGCAGGCAGAAGAATACGGAGAGGTACGCACATTCTAAATTAACTTTCTTGCTTACAATCTCGCTGTAACTTTTACTATCCATGGAGTTTCAGAGTTTCCTCTTCCAGCAAAAATTTCAGAGTTTCCTCTTCCAGCAAAAATCAGAGTTTTCAAAAGTTCACCTGCTGTTACTTGACTGCAAGGTTTCACAGAACAGAACCTGGCCTTTTCCACCAGCTAGGGGGTGTCTATCCTACGATTCAGGTAGTTAAAACATGACAGATGCACATAGAAACAAAATGGAATGCAGTAAGCAACAATGGAAGCAAGATACAAAAATGCACCAGAAGAACTATTTACGCAAGTAATACACACTTTAGTCAACTACAGAGTCTACTCTGCAAGTTATTTGCACTTTGCTGCTTCCGTCATTACTTGCCATCTGTGAACAGGCAAAAGTAGGCCCTTGTGAATTCCATGACCCTACTAGGCTAATACTAACATGCGAGTTTTGCTGTTCAAGTAATCAATTTCATATTTTGGCAGGGTTGAGTTGAGATGTGGTCATCAAGACCTGTAAGCATATGCACTACTTAAAGCAGCAATGCTAGTGAACCGGTGCCCTCTAGTTTTTCCTACGATAGGAATCGCCTGTGTCTTTTCTGCAGTTTGTTACTGTCTTTTTGGCCCCTCCGTGGTCTTTGTGTGATCTCCGTCAATGTTTCAGAGTCTGGGTTGGTGACCGTTTGTTTATCCAGCTCTTGCTGTATCTTGCAGAGCTTGGATTGGTGACCGCCCACCCAGCTTTGATGTTTCTGTTGTTGCCTGTTTTGATGCTTCAGAAGCATCTTTGTACACCGATGAACTCAACTGATGCAAGAAGACATGTATGGTATCAATAAACTTGTGTTCAGTGGTTTTAGTCTCGAGGCCTTCATCAATCATCAATCTGTTTTCTGAAGTGACGTTCTATGTGGGAAGCATACTTTTTCCGGAATGACAGAACAAGGGGTGCGATTTCCTGGAAGGTTCCAGTCCATAGATGTTTACATCCATCAGCAAAAACGAGAAGGCACAGACAGATCCATCATATGCACGAGCGAAAAGGTACAACAAACTCCCTACTGTTCCTGCAACGTTTGGTCCAAGCTGAATAGTACTCCCTCCGTCCTCAAATAAATGGCCATCCGTAATTCAAACTCTAAAATCATCTCCAGTGGCAAAAGACATCAAAGCCCCTATTGATTGCAGCAGACAGGAATCAAAAGCCAGGTGGAACGAGCGTGGACGACCCCGTCTACTGTCGCCACCGAGCAGTGGTGTGCTGCGGCCATGGCAGCAGACGACGCCTCGCGCACCACCTGTATCTCGGGGATGAAGGGAAACGGGAGACTGACTGCGCCACACCTCGCCACCAGCCTCAGAGAGTCCGCCCGCGCGCCACCAGAACCCGGCGTGCTGTGGATGTGGTCATGGCGCCTCCAGCTCGACGAGGAAGGGCAAGTCTCCAACATCGGTCACGAACAGGAGCACGACCGGCATGGATTTGAGGAAGAATCATGATGGGATAGGGAAGGGAAGGAGAGAGAGCGAGACAACATGTCCACTCTGGTCATTGTGCTTGACTGCCTTACCGTCATCACCTTCATCAGCGCTCTGGACACGGAGGATGCGAGCAAGAGGAAGATAATCCCCGAGCTGGAGCCAGAGCTGCTCGTGTGGGTGAAGTTGGGAGAGAGAAGCATTGGAGCTAGGAGGAAGGAATCAATGCAAGCGGGTCCCATCTCTATTTCTGCAGATGGCCATTTATTTACAGCAAAATTTAAAACCTAGATGGCCACTTGAATAAGGACGGAGGGAGTACATAAATAAATGACAAGACTTCGTTTTGATTACAGAGCGGAGCAGAGCACGGCAATAACAGCAAGCAAGCAAATACAAACATGTCTGCTACAGTACATTCCAACGAAGAACCAAAAATACGACGGGAATGGAAACATAAATCAAAATGGCATCAGCAGATTCTGATGGATTTATTTTGCAAAAGGGCACCAGGCGACCAAACAAACTCTTGTATGGCAGAGAAAGCGAGAGAGAGAGAGAGAGAGAGAGATGTCTCTGCGCACTGAGACTGAACCGAGGCAGTGTAGTGGTAGTAGTTTCAGCGAATGGTGACCGACAGACATCACTTTACTTCAGAAAAGGATTGTTTTTGTCTCTTGCTACATTTGCAACGAACGGGGGGCACCTTCCAAGTTCTCTCGTAATCGTAGAGCCAATTCAAAAGCCAACTTTGGAGATAGGTTGAGTCTCTAAATTGCTTCTCTATCCCTCATGGACACTGACCCTTGAAGGCAACATCTGCCCGAGGGTTGGCGCTGCGTATGTGATGAGACAGTGTGGATGGGCTTCCAGCCATCCACAGGATAAGCTTCGGATGATAGAGAGAGATGGTAGAGTAGCTTTTCAACTAATAACAACATTGTTTGCATCTGTCAAAAATCTGAAGAAATGTTATTTCAGAATTGAATCTTGATCATCGCAATTTATTTTTAGGAGGTACATCAGGCAACAAAGATATACTAACGGTTTTCATATGTGGATAGTAAAGGATGCAAGTTTGATTGTAAATTGTAAATTCAAGATCAGGTCTTCACTTGTTGAGATGTCAAGTTGCACTGAGCCACTTATCAACGCAGAATCAAATTTGTAGCCCCACACTTTCGGATAGCAAAAAGGGTGATAAACAGGTATTCCGAATCAAATGAATCTCGGTCTTCACTGATCAAGATTGAACACATAATAAGCAAAACAATTATGCAGGTGGGGTAACGAACTCACCAGAATGCTGTCGCTAGGTTCAGGACACTGCCCTTGAAGATGGCATTCGCATCGCTCCTGGCACTAGGCAGCTCAGGTGAAGTCACAGAGGGGATTGAGAATTTAATTCTCTTTAAAGCGTACTCAAGGCCAGTAACTAAATTCGGTTGAACCTCATTGATCTCCCGTTTTCCTTGCACAATGGGGCAATCTGCCTCAGATGATGGTCTCTCGGTGGCTACATATTTGAACACATCCGGCCCAACCCTTCGGAGGAACTAGACCTCTGGGCGTTTTGGATGCTTCCTAGCTGCATTTTCCCACCTCGTTAGTGTATCCCAGCTGACCATGGAATCAAGAGCTACTTCTTGGAGGTGCCTGTGCCTTTCAATCTTGATGCCTGAAAGGCCAACTAGACCTTCACATAGAAGCTGAAGTGAAACGAGTTTTGGCATAGCACCTTCTTCGATTGCCGGTACGGTTGGATTTAGGTCTCGTGTGGAGGAGGTGAGAGATCGATATGAGAGGTACAATCTTGTGTACTATCTGAGGCAATCTATGACCACCATCAGACATTGTTTTCGAACGCTATATAGGGAGCCGATGGCGATTTTACCTGTTGGCATGGAGAGCCCAATAAATAAGCTTTGCAGGCAAATAGAGCCAAAAGCCGATGATGAAAACGACTTGCAGCTCAAGGTCGTCTCCATTCTTGGTGTTGAAGGAGTGGGTAAGAGCACACTTGCCCAAAACCTATGGCATGAATTGAGCGGGAAGTTTGAATGCAAGGCTTTTGTGCAGACCGCTAAAAAACCTGATATGAGGATTATTCTCAATAACATACTCTCACAAATCTGCCTGCAGCAAAGGCCCGAAGCTTCACAGCTCGTGCCAAATCTTATTCGTGATATCAGGAAGCATCTTCAGGAGAAAACGTTTTGCTTGCCCCTGTACATATATCACTCTTGCTTCATGAGTTGACTATTTCTGCCTATGTGTAAATATTTCTTTGTGTGCATCAGATTTGCCAAAGAGATTTAGGTGTTCCTTTGCTCAGTTGACAATTGTAGAGATCAATTTTATGATTTATGCCTACTCGATATTTATATTACAAAAACATATTCCCCGCTACCGTTTGAGGGATATATGATCATCAAAAGTTTCATTCACTACTTTACACATCTGATTCCTTTGAAAAGTATGTTCTTAGGTTACAAATAACTACTCCATCATTACCGCTTCAGAAATTAATTTGAGCAATACAAATATGAAATTTATATATCCAAGTTCAAAAAAATAATGTTGGATTGCATGCATTTTGCCATAGATCCGCATTAGGTCCTTGGATCATCACTCAACGGCATTCATCCTTTTTCTCTCCTCTTAAATTCTAATCTTGTAACATAACCTTCAAGGTGAGAAGCAAGAAAATCCTCTGTATTGGGATAAATCTCAAGCAATTTCAACAAGTGTTGTAGGATTTTTGAAGCACTTCTTTTTTCACTTTATTGTAAATCAGAATTTATTCTATTTCATGATGCTATGAGTCTGACGAAGCATTATTGATGCATGCAAATATGCTTATCAGGTACATCATTATAGTTGATGAGTTATGGGCTATATCAGTATGGGATGTTCTTAGCGGTTGTTTTCCAGAGGGTAATCGTTGCAGCAGAATAATAACAACAACAACAATTTAAGATGTTGCTCTAGCATCTTGTAGTTATGATACCGAGCATATCATCCAGCTGGAACCTCTTAGCCCTCATCACTCTTATGAATTATTTATCAGTAGAGTTTTTGGCTCTGGGAAAGAATGTCCTCAACAGTTTAGCAAGGTTTCAGCTGAGATAACAGAAACATGTGGTGGTTTACCACTAGCCATTATATGCATAGCCACACTTGTGGCAAGCCAGGCGGACACAATAGAGCACTGGGAATTTGTTCACAGCATTCTGCATTACAATTTGAGAACAAACCCGAGTTTTGCTGAGATTCTAAAACTAGTATTGAAGCTATGCTACAGTACTCTTCCGCATTGTTTGAAGACATGCCTCCTGTATCTTAGTGCATATCCTGAGAACTATGTTTTTCTAAAGTACGATTTGGTGAAGCAATGGATCGGTGAAGATTTTATCTGTACGATGGCTGGGTGGACCTAGTCGAAGTTGCCAGTCGATATTTTGATGACCTCCTCAATTTAGGCCTGTTGCAACAGATGGATACTAAGTCGAAGAAGGGATTGTCCTATGTCTGCACCCTACAGTATTTGATTTTATTATACGCAAGTCGATGGAAGATAATTTTGTCACTGTCATAGATTATTCTCAGTCGACAATAGTGCTTACCCATAAGATCCGTCGACTGTCCCTCAATTTTGGCAGTGCAACATATGCAACTCAGCCAGCAAGTATCAAGGTATCAAAAGTTCGCACACTACAACAGCAAGCCCAAACTAGATAAGTTGCAACGTGGCTATATAATGCGTCAACAATAATCCTAAGGGTGGACAGAAGAAATATAGTAAAAATGATGCTTTATGCCTGGTGAAATGTCTGGAAAGAAAGAAACCGAAGAATCTTTCGAGGGACAGCTAAAGAGCCGCTGCATGTAGCATATGTGACAAAGTAGGAGATTGCTACATACAGACACGTTTGGAATCTAGATAATAACTCAAAAGGCGCACAAGGGTACACTGATGAATAGCTTGACGAGGTTTCATAGATGGCTGTGCTATAAACCACCGTAAGAATAGGATCTAGTAGCTCTCCTTTTATTAATGCTTTGTTACTTGTAAAATGTGCGAAGGAAACAATTGTTGCTTCATTCGATGACTTTTTATTTTGTACTCCAGACATTTTATTCCTTCTATAATGATACGACAGAGCACCTGTCTTTTCCCTAAAAAAAATAATTTTCATTGGGCTCTTGAACTGCATGCCATCACTTGCAGAGTTAAAGCTTGTTCAAATATTGATTCTTCATTTCCAAAGTGATGATGGATCCACTAGGTTTTCCTTGAAGATATATGTGAGCTGCTTTTTTTAAGGTATTTGCAGGTGAGATGCAACGTCATTGTACAACTGCCAGACCATATTCGTTCTCTGAAGCACTTGGAAATAGTTGAAATAAATGCAAGGGTCGCAGCGATTCCGTCTGATATTGTCCATGTTAGGAAGCTGTTGAATTTGTGCCTCGGAGAAACAAAGAATTTCAAACATCTCGTCTGAGTCATGTTGCTTCAGGCAAGGCTGTTTCCTTGGATGACTCTAGCAGCGAATCCACTCCACAGCTCCAGGTATTGGAGTGTCCGCCTCCCATCTGTATCTCTTCAAGGCTACCCGTGTGGATTTACACACTTCGCCGACTCTGCATTTTGGAAATTGTGGTCCGAGAATTGAGGATGGAAGACATTTCTGCCCTCGGAGAGTTGCCTGCGCTCAGAACCCTTTCCTTGTATCTTCGGATACCCATGGCAGGAGTGGTATCTTCAGGGGAGGGATATTTCCAGTTCTCGAGTACTTCAAATTCTTCAGCGGCGAGCTATACTGGGAGGAGGAGCGTCGGGAGAGGAGAGGACGGGAGCCATCAGCTTGGCGACTTCCAAAATGACGACGATAAGGACTGGTCAGCCGACGAGTTCAACAGGTGCATCGTGAAGCAGCGCACCCCCGCCGCCACTCCCCCCCTCCAGTGGCGTGCAGATGCTCGTGCGGCAGCTAATTCTGGAGGCGTACGAGCACCGCCACAAACTCCTAGAGGTTGATCCGGTGGAATTCCGCAACATTCCAGTGATGCACCGTATACGTTTCACAACAGATCGATTTGCTAAGCTGCTGTCACTTGAAGATACTGTATGTGTCTTTCATTCTATCACTGATATATCCCTTGGGCAAATCGCAGGTGCAGAACATGCCTCGCTTCAGGCGCCTACGAAGCTCGACTCCCAGCCGTTCGTCGACGACGACGAGGCTCCCATTTCCCAAGCTGCCAACTTGGGCCACAAGGACCCAAGCCAAACGGGCAGTAGTAGTTCTGCTCCTTAATATTTTCGATTGCAAATATTCTGTCTCTGTGTGGCGAAGTCTGTGATATATAGTCAAACTCACATTTCGTGATTTGCCATCATTATATATCAAATCGGTACGTAACTTGGATTATCAAGCATATGCATCTGCTTTGACCCTTCACAGCTTATGGAATTATGGGTCCACGCCCCACGCAGCAGCGGCCTAATTAGCTGTTACTTAGATTCAAAGTTGTACTCATTTTGGAGATACGATTCAACGAGATCCGATCAACAGAGGTATATATATTCTTGTAAGTTTATTGTGGGCTTGGAAAATAAATGACCCATGAGCTAACCAGCTCAAACATGTGCAATGTACAATGTTCCTTTGTTTTTTCCTATTCATTTGTTTCGGGTGTACGCGTCACCATTCTTATACATTCATATCTCGGTCTCACCCACATGGGTGTATGATCTCCCATATTTGAAGCTGTAGTTATTTATTTATGCTTCTGAGAATGTCCAACTCTCTTCTCCTAACCAACGAACTTGTTTTATGGAGTGATCGGAACAGCCGTTTTAGGCTGTTTGGGCTGTTGCTGTAAAGATATAAACATTAAATGGAGAAAGAGAGCAGAGTGAAAAAAAATAAAAAAATTATAACACAACAGCCGCAGCCCAAACAGCTGTTCCGATCAGGTCCTTAGACTTTCAGCAGTGACGATATACCGGGATCATGTGCTACTGTCAGTCGCAAGGAATGAGCTCTGTTTTTAAGGAATTTGTCCACGAATTCACGCCACGGACACTTCTATTCTAACACTCATACGGTACAGTATACTCTTGAGCTTCTGAAAATTCGATAGAAAAACACTACTGCAACTTTCGTCATCGACGGACGGAACTGCTACTACTAATAGAACCAGATGACCTAGGCGGCGTCCTAAACATCGGGTGTCCCGACAAAAAGGTTTGCAAAACTGGTCAAAACAGACTGGTTTTTATGATTTTTGTTGAAACCGGTCCGGTTTAGTTTTTCGGTTCTTTAGTTTTTGTTTAAAAATTTAAAATTTTTTGAAAAATTAAAAAAATTTGTAAAGAGAAAAACCATCGATAAACCGATAAAACCAGACGGCTTACCGCTAAAACCAGATGGTTTATCGTTTTACTTTTTAAATAAAATTAGTTCATATTTTTAAAATTTTATAAACTAGAAAACCGTTGATAAACCGAAAAACCGAACTGTTTATCAGTGAAACCGAATGGTGTACCGATATCAACCGTTCAAACTCGCTTGAATTCGTCTTTTGAAATCCATCCGATTTCTGATCGGTTTTTCTAATTTTCATGATTTTGATCAAACCGATGACGTCCTGTTTTGTGAGTCAAGCGGTTTCGTAAACCTTGCCCTACAATCACGACGACCCAATAACTGGTTTGACACGCTGAACGTCACAGACAAGTTAGCATTTACTAGCCTAGCCAGTCACGGTTCTGTTGACCTGTAGTCTCCAGAGAGGACAGACCAATTAGGACGATTGCTGCGTGGATAGGGCAGCGGGACTAGGATGTGACGTGAAAACAATCTGAGGCTCGAGGAAATTACAGTGTGGGAACAGAGTACGAAGCCCAGCATTAACCTAACTCCTTGCACATTAACCGATGGGTAAGGAAGAAAATGATTTTAAACAGTATGGAGGTCCAAACTCACATCTGCCCTTTACACAAAATTCATGCGTTTCCTGATCTCTATTTTTTCCCCCTGAGCTCTAAAAGAATCTTGAGAGGAGAACCTTGCAGGAGTCGATCTAAGCCGTTCATTGCACCGTCCAATGAAATGGCTGGAAGCACTTTTGCTTCAACCTTAAGATTCAGATAAGTTCGACCGATTCAGCTCTATGCGAGCCACTAGAATTACAGCACTGCACTTCCTCCTCCAAGGAGCTCAGTGCCAAAGACTAGGTTCTGTAAACCGCTCTCCAAGTCAAGCCCATTTCACACTTTCATTCCCCTTTCTCTGGTTACCAGTTGCCACTTTCAGTTGCTTGCTCGCCGAGTTATTCTGATATCTGTTCTCAGTTCGCTGGCTTCTTTCATGCTTCCTTTGCAGTGATGCTTGCCTCAGGGGGCCTTCCATTCCCTTTGAATAACAACTGATTCAGAGCATATATAGCAGTGCTCCAGTGCCTGAAAGAACAAAAACCAGAGGATACTTTGAGAAAGTATGAAGCTATTAGCATTTTTGTTAGCTTCATTGGGATGCCTACAATCTTTTGTTGCTTCTGACGTCCAAGGTAAGACAGAAAACTAAATACCCTTCTCTTTGTTGCATTAGATAAGATAGTTGCAAATATAAATTGGGTATGAGTCCAAACTGGTAAGCCAAATAAGAGAAACATAATTGTTAAGCTACTGACTAATCTCTATTCTCTACTGACCTCAGTGGCTCTCGGAGATTTGGCTCCATGTCGTCATCACCAAACATAGAAGAAAACAATTTATAGATTATAAATCATAGTAGTCGAGTGGTACAGCTCAACTTCTTGACCGCTTATAGTTAGCGGACACAGAATCCACCATTTCAGCCCAAATCATGACCCCTTAATAAGACTGTTTCTTTTGTTAGCAGTTGACGCAATGTATGAAATGAGGAAGCAACTCAGCGACAGCCGTGGTGTCCTCAGCGACTGGATGGAAAATCAAATGAGCCCATGCTATTGGGTTAATGTTACATGTGATCAAGGAAGCAACGTTATATCAATGTAAGTTCAGTTTAGTCATTTCAATTATCTGTGCTTGGAACCCTATTATGCCATGGCATCTAGCTTTAAACAAATTCACATTACATACTCTGAGCACAAGGAAAGCTCCAGTTCCCTACTTAAACTATTTCGTAAGTGATTGAAACCAACTATTCAATGCAAGTTCAGTCAATTCATTTCAGTTGTCTGGGCTTAGAACCTTTTCTAGAATACACATGAGAGTTTTATATCTTTGTATTAAGAAGAAAAGTCGATGACCTTATACAGCACGAGCTCGCACGACCGCCAGCAGCTGTTACAAGGTTAGAAAATTAAGTATGTGCGACATGATACTTTGGTCTACTTTCGCGACACGAAACAACCTAGTCAGGAATTATCGACCCCGAACACCCCCCCACACCGCCGCGCCGCCCCCCCCCCCCCCCCCCCCCCAAAAAAAAAAAAAAACCAGTCAGGCGTCCTTCCTCCGTGATGCCCCTTAGAATTCACACCACCGCGGTGGATTGGTTATTGAATACCTTGTTGTTCCTTGTCCACAATTGCCATGCGATTAACACGACCAGGGTGTCAACTGCCTTTGCCACCATGTTTCGCAATCTGGCACACATACGAGACCAGTCGTTCACCAAGCTGTCCTCATCCTGGAGGCCATGGTGGTGTTGGCGTTCCGCCAGCCATGTGTATTTGTGCACTGCCAAGCCAGGTAAGTGGCTAGCTACATCTTGGGTGGTGTGGCGTTCCAGATCAATTTTGATCCTTGGAACATCACTGCTCTGCAGAAAAACATTTGATATGCTGACTTGGACGTGTACTGCATTGAGGAGGACCAACGCCACTTGATCTTGTCTTCGACACCGGGTTCCAGTTGAACCCCTTGAATGATTTCCCAGAGGTGCATGTACTGATACAGCCCTGACAGGGATAGTGGCTGGCTCTGCAACATCACAAATCCATCGCCCTGAACTTTGGAACTTTTTTTTCTGAAGTTAAAACTTGGAACATCATTACTACTTACAATACCTAGGTTAATCAAATTCACATGAGACTTGAAAAAAAAAATCCCCAATTATATTAGTTAATTATGTATTAAGTGATTGACGCTAACAATTCATAACAGGGGAAGAGGAATCACTCATTCTCCACTCTGCTATTTATAATAAATTTGTAATTCCATGTATTTGCTTAGTTTCTCAATTTTAAGTTTGCAGAACTTTAAGCTCATCCAGATTATCAGGAGTGCTGTCGCCTAGCATCGGACAGCTAACAAATTTACAACAACTGTAAGCTTAACAATCTATTCTCCAAATATTCAAATTTATGATTTATTCCCCATAAAAGAAGGACCCAGTCATAAGCTATCCCCTCCTCCCCTCCCCCCTCTCCTAAAAAAGGGGATAAGTTTGCTGATATCTACATCCTTTGGTTTCAGGTTATTAGGTGGCAATAGTATAACTGGAGAAATTCCTCAAGAATTTGGGAACCTAACAAGTTTGACAATTCTAGAACTGAAAAGAAATGTTTTAAACGGTTTCATACCTGGCTCTCTTGGTTTCCTCTCAAATCTCCAGACACTGTAAGTCAGCCACAGACTTACGTTATCATGGTTCATCAAAATCCAAAATCAATTAAGCAGGAATCTTTCTCAAATCGTATATCACTGAGTGAGATGTGAGATGATTTTTTCATGCTGAGAGGATGTAAAAACTTTTACCTAGTTTGCACATATAAAACCATGCACCCCTTGTAACACCAACGAAGGGAGTAATAACATATATGTTGAAGACATAACCTACAGAATGGAGTACGACTTCATCTGCCATCTTTTACAATAAAACAAAACAAGCAGGGAAAGCAATGAACGAGAAGACCTCCGGCTCAACAGACTTCAACAATGGCACAGGAAAAGGGGGTTGATAGTTGGTGCCAGATGGTGACAGATATTGTACTTTTCATTATAATTTTCCTTCATCTGCAATTGCTAGAGTGAGTAGAGTGGTGATGACTGTATATCCAATTAACCTACATCGAGCATTATGGATGCAGAAACAACATTCGTGGGAGTTTGTTTAGGTACATTGAGCATGTGGTTCAAGAAATGGTTTTATGAGATTAGTACTAGTACCACATTGATTGTTTAGGTGTGTATGGTCAGCGTATAATCCTTCTTGTTCTAATCATAGCACCTTTGGATTAACCCTTTGACACGAAGCAAGGATAAAAGAGTAAGAGGGATGCTATGTGAAATGTGTGTACCTGCCCACCATTTCTAGTCAATATGAGTAACATTTTTGCCTTGGGACATTGTTACATGTTTAAAACGTTTACCCATATGAATGTCATAAAAAAAAAATCTGGACTACTTTACGTACAAGTCAGGTTCATGATACAAATGGTATATTCTGATTCCAGGTCACTAGAATGGAACTACTTATCTGGAGATATTCCACAGGGGTTTGAGAAGCTATCAAGCTTGGTAACTCTAAATCTCGGACAAAATGACTTGAGTGGACCCATACCTGATTCTCTTGGCCATCTTCAAAAACTCCAAGTACTGTAAGTATAATAGCCCATGATTCATGCCATCATAGTTATTCTACATATATCGTTTATGGCATATCATCTAAAGTGCTGAAGGTATTGGATAAATGCCCGATAACATCCATCAAATACATGAGTAAGTAAATGGAGTGACACAGCATGCTAGCGGCCCAGACTTATGAAGCTATACCTAAACCAGAGAAGTTCAGTGGCATAATCTATTACAAATCTCGTTACAGTTTAATTCAACATTGTCATACTGAATCATAAAATTGACTGGTCATAGTTCTTTCCTTTCCACGTAGGTGGAATGTATGCTGTTGCATAGATCTACTGTAAAACTAATTATGTTATTAAATTTTGTATGGCATAAATTAGAACTATACAGGAAATATGAGAGGAGTATGTCATCAACCATAAATTAATGGATCCAATGATTTTAGGATGAGAATATAACACTAATTATGTCATTACACTGTGACAAAATGGTCTGCAGAATAGGAAGCATAACGGGTTTTGTCTAAGTTGTGAATTTCTTATATTGCATTTTAGATTGTTTTCTTAAATAAGACAGAGCAACACTACCTGATGAAGTCTTGGTAAATGTGGACGATTTCAGTTACTCTGGAATATAAAACTAATATCATTCCTTACATGCAAGAGCCATTTGATGAAAATAATTAAAATTTACTGCTGTGTTGATTAGCACTTCTCTTTCTTTAGGGAAAGTAACCTTGTACTAGCTAGTAAGTACCTTCTCAATTGTCACCTCAACCGTTATAGTTTGTCAAATTAACAGATCATATTAAAATTAGTGTAAATCATGCACTCTTTAATTAATCATGACTCTATAATAGTTAAACAGGGATCTACGTGGAAACCGCCTGAGTGGGAGCATTCCGAGCACTTTATCAGGTCTTCAATTCTTGAATTACATGTATGTTCACTCGTGTAGATTCACCAAAATTATAAAATTATTCCATAGCCTGATGGTATATGATATTATGATGTATCATCTTCTATATTGTGTGCAGTGATATGGCATATAACAATCTCAGTGGTGAAATACCAGCAAAGTTACTTCAAGTGGCTCAATATGAGTATGTAATTACAACAGCATATTTGAGAACCTTTCCTGTGTTTATGACTTTTGTAACTATTGTGAACCTTTTTTTTCTAGCTTCACAGGAAATAATTTGCACTGTGGTCAAGAGTCAATTCCATGTAAAAAAGGCATTAATGAAGCAGGTAAGTTATATATTAATTCATAATAAACTTAGACACAAAATTTTTTTTTCCTGATTGCCCCCAATTTCTGTTATAATATGGGCTCAGCTCAGCTAATGGCATAGAATATAAAATATGCACATCCACATGCTCCTTCATTGAATCCTTCAAATGAAACATGATGGTTCCAAGGACCCATTACTCAGGCAATAGGATATTTGTTTCATATAATACTCCCAATATACGAAAAATGCACCTCAAGGCATGCTTACTGGTTTTCATGTCAGGACATAAGAGAAAACTCTGGATAATTGCTACAGTTGTTCCTCTAGTGGCAGCACTTATCTGCTTTACATTTTACTGTGGATGGATCAAAAAGTACAGAAAAGGTCAGCTAGATATGGCATATGGAAATGTTGTTTCTGCTAATTATTATTACCCTATTTTTCTTCAAACACTTAACATCAAATTTTTGTATAAACATTTGTAATGAATGGATCAAACAACTGTGTATATCAGGTAAGATGAGATTAAGCAATATATTGAAGGAGAATGTGCACCAAGAACTAGAATGGGACATAGAAGAACAACAGCATTATTCAGAGTTCACAGTTTTCGACTTTTCACAAGTTTTTGAAGCTACAAAAGAGTTCTCAGAAGAAAATAAACTGGGACAAGGTGGCTTTGGTCCTGTATACAAGGTAGAGAAAAAGAATTATTAATGAACACGTGCATGAGCATACATAGAGAAAAAGAATTAAAACTATATATCAGGTTAAATAGCAAAGGTTGATCTAACATGTCATGCAGATTACCTTCCTTCTATGAGAGCAATTTATCAACATGAGAACCATATCAATAATTATTAATTAAGCTAACTTACACCTTTTCTACAGGGCCAATTTACTGAAGGTTTAGAGATAGCAGTTAAGAGACTTGCTTCATGTTCAGGACAAGGTTTGAGAGAGTTCAAAAACGAAATTCAACTGATTGCCAAACTCCAGCACAGAAATCTGGTTAGGCTGCTGGGATGTTGCTCTCAAGGAGAAGAGAAAATGCTGGTTTATGAATATCTGCCAAATAAAAGCTTGGATTTCTTTATCTTCGGTACTGATTTCAGTAATAATAAAATCCATGTACTTGGTAACATTCTCCATTCAATATACTTAATGCATGCGCAGATGAAACAAGAAGAACCTTACTTAGCTGGAATAAGCGACTACTGATAATAGAAGAGATAGCACAAGGGCTTCTGTATTTGCATAAGCACTCTCGATTACGAGTCATACATAGAGATGTCAAAGCAAGCAACATTCTTTTGGACTCTGAAATGAACCCTAAGATTTCAGATTTTGGGCTTGCCAGAATGTTTAGCTCAGATGACACCAATGGAAACACACAAAGGGTGGTGGGGACATAGTAAGCTCTTCCGTACATAAGAAGCCCAATATAATCATACAACGAGTCAACATAATTACTTGACATGAAAGTTTGTCCTTATATGCTGTGTTACATGTTTGCCCTTACAGTGGTTACATGGCTCCAGAGTATGCTTCTGAAGGCCTCTTCTCGACCAAGTCTGATGTTTTCAGCTTTGGCGTGTTGATACTTGAGATCATAACTGGGAAAAGGAATTCAGGTTTCCATCAGTACGAAGAATTTCTAAATCTTCTTGGATATGTGAGCCTTTTCTATACTAATATTAATATTTCTAGTGTTTCCATTAAGCAACAAATCAAAATTTTAATTGTGTAATCTGTTACAAAAATGTTCGTAGGCATGGCAACTGTGGAGAGCAGGAAGGTGGCCTGAACTTGTTGATTCATCATTAGCTGCTGACAGTCGTTACACGTCTGAGATGATGAGATGCATCAATATTGCATTGTTGTGTGTACAAGAGACTGCGGCTGATAGGCCAACCATGTCCGATGTGGTTGCTATGCTAAGCAGCGAGAGCATGATCCTTTCTGAGCCTAAACATCCAGCATATTTCCATGTTAGGGTGGCGAAAGAAGAGACGTCTATGGATGCAGAGCTGTGCAGTGATAATGATGTCACCGTATCTAGCCCACGAGGCAGATAGTATATCAGTATCGTTTTATGGTGTGCTATTTAGCAGCACAATGTTTAAGTGGCAAAACATAACAAGTTGCTTAAATAAGTAAAAAAAAAAATGCTAGTTTCCAAACAGTTAGCCATGGATTGCAATTGCAGAGCAGCCTAACAGCAGTGCGTCCCTCAAAGCGTGGTGAAGTAATTGTCATGAAGAAGCTGGGACTCTCACCAGCACAGGGGGCCATTACCGAGGAAGAAAGGCAGGCATACAAGTAGCTCTTCGCCAAGCCACTCTCTGACCAGCACTTCGCCGCCATCAGAGACCTTTTTCCGGCAGCAGCAGTGCTTTCGGACCAGGAGCTACTCACGGCCGTGTTGCAGGCCGGGGAGCTGATCCCAGCGTGATGATTACTCGTCACCCCCCCCCCCCCCCCCCCCCCCCCCCGGATGCTCTGTTCCAAATGGATTACAATGTTAACATGTTAATCTGGAATGTGCGCGGTCTAAATGACAAAGCGCGTCGTGATGTCCTGAAACATGTGGTCGCCGATGCTAAGGCGGATATAGTCTGTGTCCAAGAGACCAAACTTGATGTAATTGGCCAGCGGGTCTTTATGAAATGTTAGGTTCTGACTACTCGAGTTTCGCCTATCTCCCAGCTTCTGGTACAAGGGGCGGGATCCTGGTGGCATGCCGGTCACCGTCGATCACGATGGTACCCAGTCATACTGGCGTTTTCTCAGTAACAGTGCAAGTTTCAACCGGATCCCAGGCATGGAACCTCACTACGGTGTATGGGCCCCAAGCGGACGTGGACAAAATCGCATTTCTTGACGAACTGAGAACCATCCGGGCCACGCACGCAGGACAATGGGTGGTGGCAGGAGACTTCAACCTGATCCTGGACGGAGCTGATAAAAACAACCGAAACATCAACCGAAGAAACATTGGTCGTTTCAAGAGATTTGTGGATGAAATGGAGCTGAAAGACATACACTTAAATGGCAGGAGGTTTACATGGAGCAATGAGAGAGCGAGCCCCACAATGGAAAAGCTCGATCGGGTCCTAGTCACAGTGGATTGGGAGATCCAAGTGCCGCACTGTTTTCTGCAGGCCCTGTCGACGGACATGTCCGACCATTGCCCCCTACTACTATCTACAAATGTCGGCCCCCGGGGCAAACCACGCTTTCACTTTGAAAGCTTCTGGCTCAAGCTACCGGACTACCTGCAGGCAGTGCAGAGAGGATGGCGTTGCGACCCAAATATTACTAATCCACTGTGGCGGCTGGATGCCCTGCTCCGCAATGTAACCCGGGAACTGCAAAGCTGGGGACAGAAACGAGTAGGTCTCATCAAGCTCCAGCTCCTTGCAGCAAAAGAAATTGTGTTGCGCCTTGATGAAGCCCAAGAAGGGCGACCACTCACAGAGGACGAAGTGGGACTGAGGAAGGAACTCAAGCTTAAAATCCTCGGCCTGGCGTCCCTTGAAAGAACAATAGCAAGAATTCGCTCCAAAGTAACTTGGCTGCGGGAGGGGGACGCAAACACGAAGTTGTTCAACCTGCATTCGAGCTATCGGAAGAAAAAGAACCATATCGCCACCATAGCCACTGCAGAAGGAACGGCGCACACACAAACAGAGAAAGAAGAGGTGTTGTTCCAGCACTTCACTGCCATCATGGGAACGCATGTTGAGAGGCCGTACACAATTAACCTCCATGAGATTGGCATGCCGACGGCAGATTTGAGTCATTTAGATGCTCCATTCACGGAGGAAGAGATGTGGAGTGCAATCCAGGCCTTACCTAAGGGCAAATCTCCGGGGCCAGACGGGTTTACCGCTGAATTTTACAAGTCAGCCTGGCCGATCATCAAGCCTGATTTACTGGCAGCCCTGGACGCCTTCAACCGACTCGACCGCCGTGGTCTTCATGGACTGAATAATGCACTGATCACCATCCTTCCCAAGAAAACCGATGCCAAGGAAGCTGGAGATTATAGGCCTATTTGTCTCATACACAGCTATGCCAAATTGTTAGCCAAAATGATGGCGTGAAGGCTGGCTCCAGAACTCCATTCCCTGGTGGATGTTGTCCAAAGTGCGTTCATCAAGACGCGCTCCATACACGACAATTTCAGGTTCGTTCATGCAGTGGCAAAGACTTTCAAGCAGCGGAGAATCCCAAAGGTGCTGCTCAACTCGACATAGCCAAGGCTTTTGACACAGTGGCATGGCCATTTCTCCTTGAAGTACTGCAACACATCGGTTTTGGAGCACGGTGGAGAAATTGGCTCTCGCTGCTGCTCTCCACTGCTTCTACCAAGGTGCTGCTCAATGGAATCCCTGGCAAAACAATCGCCGCTAAGCAAGGCCTACGGCAAGGAGATCCGCTCTCCCCTATGCTCTTTATACTGGTAATGGACGTACTGCACAGGTTATTCAAGCAAGCAGCCTCCCAAGGACTGCTACAGGAGACTGGCCACCGTGCTATAACACATCAATGTTCCCTGTACGCCGATGATGTCATGCTGTTCATCTCGCCAACTGTGCAAGACCTACTCGTCACAACGACGATCCTGGACATCTTTGGTGCAGCATCTGGGCTACGTACAAACATGGCCAAGTGCACAGCGGTTCCGTTATGTTGCTCACCAGAGGAACTAGCACGAATCCAAGCACACCTGCCTTGTCAACTCAGCGACTTCCCGATTACATACCTGGGAATGCCGCTATCTACTAGCAAGCTGCAGAAGGCGCACCTCTAGCCGGTCGTGGACAGAATAAGAGGCAAATTGCCTTCCTGGAAGGCAGGACTCATGAACAAAGCAGGCCGACTATCGATGGTCAAAGCAACACTATCGGCCATACCAATATACCCCCTAATCTCCATTAAACTGCCGGACTGGGTAATCACTGCAATCGACAAATGCCGCAAAGGCTTCCTTTGGGCAGGCGAGTCCACCGCCAACGGTGGAAAATGCCTCATGGCCTGGCCACGAGTCACACGACCTATCAAATATGGCGGGCTCGGGATCATGGACCTCAAAGTAGCAGGCCTTGCTTTGAGAATGCGCTGGTCATGGAGCCAACGGACGGACGCCACAAAACCTTGGTCTGGACTACCAATGCAAATCGACAAGGATGCGGAGGAAATGTTCAAAGCATCGATCGGGGTTCAGGTCGGGAATGGCAGGAACACGTTCTTCTGGACCGATAGATGGCTCTGCGGCTCGACCATCCGCAGCACGGCGTCGGACCTTTGCAACGCTGTGGACAAAAGAACAGTTCAGCGGAGAACAGTCCAAGAAGCTTTAACCAACAAACAATGGATTAGAGACATAAAAGGGCCTATCACAATCCCGGTGCTACTGCAGTACCTCAAGATTTGGAGAATGATACAAGACATCAACCTAGATGCTGCAGTGGAGGATAGCATTATATGGCGCTGGACAAGCTCGGGATACTATACAGCAAGGTCAGCGTATGAGAGGTTTTTCGCAGGGAGCACTGTCTTCCCAGGTGCCAAACTGATATGGAAATCTTGGGCACCGCCAAAGACCAAATTCTTCATGTATATCGCGGTGCAGCGGCGAACGTGGACGTCGGACCGAAGGTTTCGGCACGGGTTGCAAAATGACAACACTTGCGCACTCTGTTGCCAAGAAGCCGAGACGATAGAACATTTACTGCTACACTGCCCGGTGGCGAGGCAAATCTGGTGGGAAGTTCTCGGCCTTTTACGTCTACAAAGCCGATTCACCATGAACACACTCAGCATCATAGACTCATGGGATACACTAAGACAGGGCCTGTGCAAAGAAGCAAAGAGGGGGGTCGACTCCTGCTTCATCCTTGTAGCTTGGAAGTTGTGGAACGAAAGGAACAACAGGGTTTTCCGCAATGAGGCTGCTGGCACAACTCAAGTCTTTCAGAATATCAAGGACGAAATGCAGCTATGGATAGCGGCGGGCCCAAGAACCTAGGTCGTTTGATATCGCGAGAGTAGGCGTAGAAGTCCTCTTAAGCGGTAGTCTTGTGCTTTCATTTCCATATGTACGTCTACCGGCGGCCGACAAAAGGCGGCACGCGATGTGTAAAGGTCATCGACCTCTTTCTTCTTAATACAAAGAAACGCAGCCCTCCTGCGTTTTCTCAAAAAAAACTTCTGCACACTAATACTAAACAACCCTTTGCAAAATTACATCAATTTTCGCCCAAATGTTTTCATTCTTCTTTTATATATACGCAGTATTAAACATTTCACAGGTGAAGTGAGCATAAATCTCCTAGTAATAAAGTACAATTTTATAACCACTCATTCAGAACCTGCTAACAAGAAGCAAGGCACTTACGCAGAGACGCCAGCGCACTGATCGGAGTGGAGGAAGCCGCCGACGCCGCCGACGAGAAGTCCCAAACAGGAGCTCCACACTTCCACTAACAGGCCGGAGATCTATGGCAATGAACGCCGCCGCAGCTTGTTGACGATCCGCACCCACACCGACACCGCACTCGGCCGCCTCCGCTTCACCTCATCGCACGAGTCGGCGAGTGCGCTCCTCCGCCTTCCTTTTTTTTTTTTTTTTTTTTTTTTTTGAGCACATCCTCCGCCTTCCTAGTGGTCGACTTGTACGCAGGCTGAGCCGCAAAGTCGCTACTGATCTGGGCCTACATTGGCCCGGATTCAACTGGGTATTTGTTCAGCCAAAATTACAACATTAACAGCCCACCTTATCTTCTTTCTTCTTCCTTCAATTCGTCCAACAGGTTAGTTCCGGCGCTCTCTCCACTGCTGAATTGCTGAGCCTTCCAACAAATCGCTTCCGCCGCCGGCTCCCGCGGATTTCCGGCGGCGACTTTGCATTCTCTCCTGCGCTCACTAAAGTACTCAGGTTCAGTTCATTCATCTTTCTTCTCTCCGCAGTCCCGGAATGGCGGTCATTCCTAGATTGGGGAAGGCCCGATATTTCTTGATTTCCCGATGTTGGGACATGGCGAAAGAGGTTTCTTTTCTTAATGTGGTCGACCCTTGTCTTTGTAGGGGTCTTGAAGATAACACTCCGCCATGACGGTTGACGGGTTCGATGCAGCGGCAGAGGGTGCGGCGGAAGTCGTCGCAGTCCGGCGCGAGTGTATCTGACGACGACGACGACTCCTTGAACGCCGCGCTGTACCCGCGGAAGAAGCCGCCGCTGTCGGGGTCGCAGGCACCGCTCAAGAAGCGCCACCAGCCGGAGAAGGGCAAGCGGGGCGGCGGGTGGCGGGATGGTGACGAGGAGGAGGAGGAGGAGAAAGGAGGAGGACGATGACGGGAGACGGAGCGGAGACGAACCAGACAGCGCGCCCTCCGTCGGTAGTGACCGGGACCGGGACGAGTATGATGAAAAGATTATGATGATGATGACTGAGATGGACAGGTTCAGGACCCTGGCCGAACAAAGGAGTCGGATTGAGGACGACAAGTTGGAGATGGTGCAGACAAAGACCGTCAAGGAACTAACGAAGAAGGGCAGCAGCCAGCTCCCACCGCCCAGCGGCTCACCGACTAGGCGCAGAGCAGTAAATCCACCAAGCGATGGGATTAATGATTGTGACAACAGGGGGAGGATGAGTGAACATGGGAGCGTTCCCAATGATAACAGGGATGATGATGATGAGCCTCTAAGTAGGCTTGACCCAGTCAACTTTGATGATGTGAGGCGTAAAACACTTCCGAGGTCAACGCTGGTAAAATGGTTCATGGAGCCTTCTTTGAGAACCTCATGTTTGAGTGCTTTGTTCAACTTGAAATTGGCAAAAGAAAGTCAGGAGTCCCCAAACACACTGTGCGTCGTTACAAATGTGGATGCCAGCGATCCAGATCGGAAGTACAGGCTGGGAAGCTATGAGACTTGCAAGTATCTCAATGTGGTGTGGGATTACTGGGATACTCAGGCTAGTGCTGCACGGTGGCAGATGACTCAGGTATCGGACTTCCCGCCCCTTGAAGAAGAGTTCAGGGAGTGGCTGCAAGAAGCTGACAAGAACAGTGTGGGTATACCAACTCGTGAGGACCTGCTGGAGAAGAAAGAAGAAATTCAAAAAGCCTACTACTTTGTATACTCTGCTGCAGCAGATATTACTGTGAATCGGATGCTGAAAGAGAAGAGAGCAGTTAGGCGTCCAATGAATGTTGAGGTCGACCCCCTGGAGCTTCGGTTCCCTTTCCAGCTGAACAAGGAGGCATCTAGCGTGTTCAACTGACGAACAAGTCAGATGAGTTCGTCGAGTACAGGGTGAAGGCGAACCAGTCCAAGTACGTCGCACGGCCTGACAAGGGCGTCCTTGCACCATGGTCCAAGTGCTACGTCGTTGCCACAATGCGGGCGCAGCGCGTGCCACCCTACATGCAGGGCAGCGACATGTTCGTGGTGCAGAGCACCGGTGCTAGCAACGGGCTGGCACCTGGCGACAACACGGAAATGTCATCGTTCGAGATGGAGGGCGAGGTGAAATTGCCGGTCGTTTGTGTGTGATCTATCCTTGCCTGATCAGCCTTTGTAATTAATCTGAAAGGCTCAGGGTTTGTTGTTGTCTGAACAGTAGTGTTCTCCTGTATGACATGGATGGTAAACAGTTGTTTCGTTGAATATCGTAGAATTTCATATCTTTTGAATTGTGGAGAACACTGAATTTGATGTGATAACAGCATCAGTAAGACTAATGAAGTTAAAAAGCAATGAGTTGATCCTCATTATTGAACAGAGAAAATTTCTTTCATGAGGAAACATGCTCTCTGCTAAAAGACTATTAAAATATACTCTCAACCATGTGTTACTTTTCTGTAACCTCATTCAGACTTGTCTGGTTATACCTATCCTTGTGGATTGAAGTAGACTAGGATGGAAAATGAACTAATTTTTCTCCCAATTCCTCTCTCATTCCAAATGGATTGGAGTGCATTTTCCATTATCCAAACAAGACTTGGAGCAAATGAGGTCATTCAAAGAGACAAGGAATCATTCAATCAAACAAGACACTCAGCTTGACAAGGAATGCTAACTTAGATTTTTTTTTCGTAAGCACAAGAAATTGCTGTTTCATGACATGCACATCAAGGCTAAAATGCAAAATACGGGTCATTGTCATGATTCTTTCCGGTGGCATCACTTTCCTGCTTCATATTTTAGCTTCGTATGGATCAGAAGGCCGTTAGAAGCTTTATGTTTTACTACTCGTAATGTTCTTGCAAATTTGCTATTATCATCAACATTCTCATAAATATACTACTTTCATAAATATTACCATATGTGATGTCTTTCACTTTTAACGTCTTATTGGGATATCAACATGGTGTCTTTGACCATTCCCTTTTTTCTCCTCAGCTATTATTTGTGTTCGAATAAGCTGCAAATGTGTTCACTTTTAAAGCCTAATTTTTCATTATGGTAGTACTTACTCCCTCTGTTCTTAAGTTGTTGTCATTGACTTTGTATCAACTTTGGTAATTCATCTTCTTCAACAAATTAGCAATAAGTCACTTCGCCCAGCTGCAGTTAGATGGAGGGCGAGGTGAAATTGCCGGTAGTTTGTGTGTGATCGATCCTTGCCTGATCAGCCTTTGTAATTAATCTAAAAGGCTCAGGTTTGTTGTTATCTGAACAGTAGTGTTCTCCTGTATGACATGGATGGCAAACAGTTGTTTCGTTGAATATCGCAGAATTTCATATCTTTTGAATTGTGGAGAACACTGAATTTGATGTGATAACAGCATCAGTAAGACTAGTGAAGTTAAATAGCAATGTGTTGATCCTCATTATTGAACAGAGAAAATTTCTTTCATGTGGAAACATGCTCTCTGCTAAAGACGGTGTTAAAATATGCTCTCAACCATGTGTTATTTTCTGTAATCTCATTCAGGCTTGTCTGGTTATACCTATCCTTGTGGATTGAAGTAGACTAGGATGGAAAATGAATTAATTTTTCTCTCAATTCCTCTCTCATTCCAAATGGATTGGAGTGCATTTTCCATTATCCAAACAAGACTTGGAGCAAATGAGGTCATTCAAAGAGACAAGGAATCATTCAGTCAAACAAGACACTCAGCTTGACAAGGAATGCTAACTTAGATTTTTTTTCCTTAAGCACAAGAAACTGCTGTTTCATGACATGCACATCAAGGCTAAAATGCAAAATACGGGTCATTGTCATGATTCTTTCCGGTGGCATCACTTTCCTGCTTCATATTTTAGCTTCGTATGGATCAGAAGGCCGTTAGAAGCTTTATGTTTTACTACTCGTAATGTTCTTGCAAATTTGCTATTATCATCAACATTCTCATAAATATACTACTTTCATAAATATTACCATATGTGCTGTCTTTCACTTTTAACGTCTTATTGGGATATCAACATGGTGTCTTTGACCATTACCTTTTTTCTCCTCAGCTATTATTTGTGTTCGAATAAGCTGCAAATGTGTCCACTTTTAATGCCTAATTTTTCATTATGGTAGTACTTACTCCCTCTGTTCTCAAGTTGTCGTCATTGACTTTGTATCAACTTTGGTAATTCATCTTCTTCAACAAATTAGCAATAAGTCACTTCGCCCAGCTGCAGTTAGATGCGTGCACCTCTGTCATTGGCCAAACTAAAGAGACAACCTAACTTGGACAATCTCAGTCAGGTCAACTAAACATATAGTTTCTCGATCGGTATCAAGATTCAAGAGTGCTACCCATCCAGTTATTTTTCATTGGGATAATTGCAGAAACCACTCCATAAGTCACTTTAAAAAAAAATTTGAGATTCCCACCCGTAAGTCATTTTGTTGCAAATAACCACCCATACATTACTTTCTATTACATTATTTGCAACGATATGCCTTATGGGTGGGTATCTCAAACTTCTAGTTACTTATGAGGTGGTTTTTGCAATTTTCCCTTTTTCATTGCCTATCTGTGCATTAGCCATTGGAAGAATTGATGCTTGGACCTTAGTGCCCAATTCTTCTAACCGCCAGCATGGTCTTAGAGCAAACACACTGACCCTTTTTACTAACCTCTTCAGCTGCATACCTCCTCCTGCAGGTTAGTAGATCCAAGTGAAGAGGAGCGCTCACCTTGGTATGTAGTTCATGATTCCTATAACTGCCTATTATAGAGAGGATTCCTATGACTTCGTTCTATTCAGCAGTACATCTGAGAGGTTCATCTGGAAGTATTTGGTGCCCTTTAACATACATTTTTTTTACTCCATTTATTTTGGTTCTTGCCTGTCTAGATTGCAAAAGCTCGTGAGACGACAGTTCGTATACAATGGAAAATAAATCACACCACGCAATTGTGACACCAAGAGATCTTACGTTCACGCTGTTAGAGAAGATTACAAAAAATTTCTCTGAGGATCACAAAGTTGGTACTGGACGGTATGGAAAAGTTTACAAGGTATATATATCTAGCTGAAATTTCAAAATCGACCAACGGCCACTAACATCTGCATTCATATTCTGTATCCGTATCATAAAGCTTATTTTTGACATGACAGTAGTACAACAGGGACTACTCGACAGTGGTGAAGAGATTGCTGTGGAGAAGCTATACCAGATGCAAGGACTTGATGACAAGGAATTTGATAAAGAATTTAATAACCTTATGAGGGTTCAACATCAAAATATTATAAGGTTAGTTGGCTACAGCTACGAGAAGCGAAAAAAACATTTTGAGATGACGAAAGGGCAATATATATTTGCTGAAATAATAGAGAGAGCCCTGTGCTTTGAATATTTGCCACGTGGAAGCCTAGACAAATATCTTTCGGGTATGAAATTGTTCTTCATTCACTTATTACACGCATTTTTTTCGATAAGACTTATTACACGCATGAATTGATCTTAATAAATAGAGTTTCCCTAATACTTTCTATTATAGTAACATTATTCACTTTATTTACATCTTACAGATGAATCATGTGGGCTTGATTGGCACACACGTTTCAAAATAATTAAAGGGGTTTGTGAGGGTTTGAATTACCTTCATAATGAATCCCAACATAACATTTACCATCTGGACATGAAGCCTGCTAACATATTGTTGGATGAAGACATGATGCCCAAAATTGCAGATTTCGGTCTGTCAATATTGTTCGGTCCAACCCAAACCTTTACTGGAAACAACTTCATAGGAACTATGTAAGTTGTTCAATGTAATAATCCTCCATTTTCGACATACATATATTTATCAATTTTAAAAGTTTGTATTTGTGTGAGAAATCATCATGCAGTGGATACATGCCACCAGAATACATTGAGAAACGCTATATCTCAAGGAAGTACGACGTATTCAGTTTGGGTGTCATAATAATAGAGATAATGGCAGGACGACCGGGCTACTCCAAAAGTGCTGAGACGTCTCCCCAGCAGTTTGCGGAGCTTGTAAGAAGAAAATTGTTTGCACCGAATTTCAGTTTTGATTTTCCTGATATATACTTTCTACTTCATGAATGGGTTAATTTAAGCTAGGTACATGAAAACTGGATGAAAAGGTTCCGTGCAACGTCGTTGAGTCATACATCACACAAAGCAGAGAGCCTAGAGGTGAAAATGTGTATTCAGATGGCGTTAAGATGTGTTGCGGTGGACCGAGAGAAAAGACCTACTGTGGAAGAGATCACCAGTAAGCTGAATGAGATGGAAACTCTAAAAAGATCACTTGACCAGGTAACTGATGACACCTTCAATTTTCTCCTGTAACATGCCCTTACAATGGCATGCAAGATAGGGATTAAAATTTAAAACCAAATGGCACTGAAAAACTTATCTCTATTTATTTTTACAGTGCTCAATAACTAATCCATTTCACGACACAACACCATGAGGAAGCTTCGCCACTAGTTTCAAGAGTTCATTGCTCTCTGCAGATCTCCTCTGAGTCTAAAGATCGGCGTGTCGTCGAGGTCGAACGCCCTCCCCACACCCCCCCCCCCCCCCCCCCCCCCCCCCCGCCGGGAGCTGCGGTTCCCTTTCGAGCTGAAAGCCGATATCTAGCGTGTTGCAGCTGACGAACAAATCAGACGGTGTCGTCGCCTTCATGGTTAAGGCGAACAAGTCCAAGTACTCGATACGGCCCGAGAAGGGCGTCATGGCGCCACGGTCCAAGTGCTGCATTGTCGCCACAATGCAGGCGCAGGAGGACGCACCGCCCAACATGCAGTGCAGCGACGTGTTCGTGGTCCAGAGCAACAGTGCTGCTACTACTGCTACCAGCAGCGACGACTCTATCTCGATCACACCCAGCAGCTATGATGATAGTAGTAGCACTGAACAGTCGTCGTTGTTGGAGATTGAGGCCGAGGTGGAGTCACGACATCAAGGTTGCACCTGGTCAGCTTGAAAGTGTGACAGTTTGGAGCTGTGATATTGTTGATGCAATTGCATTTTCCTACAGCGAACTTAATGGGAAAAAGCACACTGTAGGTACATGGGGCGGCCCTGGTGGGTTTACGAATAGGGTAAGCGAACAAGTACTAAAACATAATAAACCATTATTATTGAAATTCGCATTGTTTTGGGGTTGTCCTTGTTAATTAGTGATACGGACTACAGACTCAGCATCCAAAATACTAGTGAACTACAACATGTTTTACTCCCTGTGCAGATTCAGTTTGGCCCTTCAGAAGTTCTGGTGGAAATATCTGGAACAACTGGTCCATTTATATATGCGGTGACGGATGTGGTCAGGTCACTTAAGCTGGTCACAAATGTTGCTAGCTATGGACCCTATGGCACTGGAGGAGGAACCCCTTTCCGCAGTTCAGTGCAAGGCAACAATGGGAGCATCATTGGCTTCTTTGGACGTTCAGGAGAATTTCTTCATGCAATTGGCGTTTACATGAATCCCAACAGACTCGCCAATGTGAAGGTGGAGACAGTGGAGGAAGGAGCCGATGAAGACGATAATGTAAGTACTAAGTAAATTTTACACTCACATAACTTATTTTTTTTATTTGCTCTGTACTCCTTCCATTCTCTAATATTTAATGCCAGTTCTAGTTCAATAAAATACTAGAGAATGGAGGGAGTACGCACGTTAATCCTATTTGTTTTGTCTATCTAATTTCTTATATATATTTGTTTGTTCGATAATTAAGGCGGTCACCAAGATTGGACCCTGGGGAGGAACTGGTGGATTGCCTTACGACATAGAAGTGAAACGGCCACATCGTCTGGAAGGTATGACAGTATACAGTGACACAGTGGTCCGTTCACTTACCTTTACATAAACTGATATTAAGGGAGTGCAGCACAAGGAGCGTTGGGGTGGTCCCGGTGGGAGTCCCAGTACTGTGAGTCTAAAAGAACCCAAAGAACGATTTGTAAAGAAAAGAAACATGTGTATGTTGTTTCTTGTTTTAATCCACCAATTATCAGTCCTGTTTTCTTTAGTACCGAAAAAATAAAATATTGGAGGCTACACTTCCTTGCAAATATTTTTTTTTTTTGAGAAACTCCTTGCAAATAATTAGCCTAGTTTGATATGTGATCTATCTCAATGATCTTGCAGATTCGACTTGGACGTTTTGACCACATAAAGGGAATTTATGGGACATTCTCTCAATTTGACAGATCACCTAGCAACGTTATAACATCGCTCACAATTGCCACACTTATCGGTAGTAAACTATATGGACCGTTTGGCCAAGGAGGAGGAACTCCATTTACCGTTCCTGTGGAGCCAAATGGCAGCGTTGTTGGCTTCTTTGGGCGTGCAGGCTCCTCCTATCTTGATGCACTTGGGGTCTACATGCGCACATACTGACTGCAGAAGAATCTGTTTCAAATTTGAGAATTGCCAGCTAGTATATATTTTACGACTGTGGGTTGCTTGAATTTAATGTGAGACAGATGTGCACAGTAATAAAAGGATTTTGTGATCAGCATTTCCTATTTACTTTCAACTTTTTCAGCGGACAGCTAAAGAGCATGTGGAAAAGAACAATGCATTGCATCCTACAACCACGCAATTGTAACCTGCTAACGTGAAAGGGAAAGGCCTCTGTGTCCTATAAAATTTCGTAAGAATTAGTACGAGGAAATTTCACGGGGACAAATTCAATTCCCACAATGAGGCCTTACAGCATTGCAGGAAACAAGAGAGCACAGCGAAGCGATGCACTTACTCGGAGACGGCGTACGCCACTGACCAGAGCGGACGGAGTCGTCGCCGACGACGCCCGCCAGAAATCCCCACACACCACTGATGCCCGGGCAAGGCCGCCGCCTCGACGGATTTTCCGGCAGTCGAGCGCCGCAAGCGAAGAGCTTGTTGGGCGTCCACGGCTCAATGGAAGTTCCACCGGAGGTAGGGAGGAAGGAACGACGCTGCAGGTGAGGTGAGGACCGCGACGGCGGGGAGAGGAACCGCCGGCGTTGCGCCGCCAGCAGCAGTTGACGGACCCGATGTAGGATCCGATTGGGCCTCTTACCAACCGGGTGGCCCGAGCTACACACACACCCACTTGGCAGTTCCTTCGCTAAAACATATGCAGGCCTATCGAACATCAGTCCGCAGAAAGCCAGCACGAGGCCCATCTAGGTTAAATCCAATGGGAAATGTCTACTCCCTCGGATATCAAATATTTGTCATTGTTGATTTTTATCATCTTCTTTTACTATTTATTATTATTTAAGGTTAATGATAAACTATATGATATTTGTTATAATACAAAGTAATAAAATCTATGACAGTGTCATGAGACGTGTAAAACAACTGAACGTTACTAGATTTTTGCTGAGTAAGGAGTGGGCATATAAGTTTGTCAATAATGGAGCTTGGACATATTCTTTTTTTTCAATTGGACATATTTTGCGCTAGAACACTGCAAAGCAAATTACCGTTTTCTTCCAGGGCATTATTGAAGCTAGTTTTTTCAGTCCCACTTGACGCTTTTGAACTCTCTCATCAATGTACATGTCGTCGTTTGTTCGAGCCCAAAATGCGCGCGCCTGGTTGCTTTCATTCTACGTAGCTAACTAGCTAGCGCTATACTAGGTTATTCCACCAGGTAATTTTCAGACTTGAGTCGTCGGTGCGGTCGTGTGCTTTGACTGATATGATCTCATTTGCACGTCGATCATGCGTTTCATTCCTCCTACCTATTTCACAGAAATGATAATTCAATTACGGACGTTGTCTCTCAAACAAAATATGATTTTTGTAGTGTTCAATAGATAATTTTTTTTTAAAAAAAACTGATGTCTTCAGAACACAATTCCTTAATCTAATCTATAACTTGATGTCTTACTATCCCTAGAGATTATATTCGCCAGCAACAGCAACAGCAACAGCGCGAGGCGACGTCGTACTAGTTCGTCGCATGGTGATGCTGCAACGCATGACGTTTTCGTTCTCGTTGTAATAATAAGAGAGGACATATGTGAAACCGACAGAATCAGTGGTATTCGGAACAACTTGCAGATTATTACGGATCGGATCAGCATCTGTGTGCGCGGTGGCCAATAATAATAAACACAGGTACGGATAAAAAATGTGACTGCTGGGCGTCAGAAGAGAACAGCAGCCGGATAATTAGTTTTGTCATTAATTAGATGATTGCGACGAGCGAAGGTCACTCGTTCGATTGGGGTCGGAGCTTCTGACAATTTTCCAGGTCCAGTTTTGTCCCTGTGTTGCAGAGACGACGAGAGGTCAACAAAATGCGTTGGATTGGATATATTGGACCCCGGGCCTTCAGAATTCAGTGTTGTTTTCAGGACACTGAGCGTGAGCAGTGTACAAAGTGCAACCACACCATACGTAGCTACCGCCTAGCTTAGCTGCATTACTTTGACCGGTTGACCAGAGGCCCCTCTGTCTCATATTTACTTGATTAATTATTTGGGTGTATTATTCGTTGTGATAATACTGCATATACAGAGAGATATTCTTTGGCTATCGTTGCTTCTGAACTTTTTTTTTTTTTAGATAATGAGATAAAATCCCAACCTTTACCTCCAATGGAGATTATCGTTGCTTCTTAACTTTCTATTACACTGTCATCGGTTTTCTCTGTCTGACCAAGTTTTCTGAATGATATCTGTGAATTTGTTCTTCCATTATTTTGCGCACGTTACACACTGTATGTGAGCACAAGTATCGGGCAGCTCATGGACCGCAGTCCACAGACAGCATCCGGTAGTGCTTGGGCCCCCTCTCTCTTGATAGCTGGCAACTAGTCGTCCGCCATCCATGCGTGTCATTTTCCATGTGTCCAGAAATTCAAGAACGTATGTCGTACGTGTTTAAGTGCGCGGAAAACTAGCCCTATAGTTGGAAATTAAGCACAGCAGCAGCGTCCCATTCCCACGCAGCTATAGCTTTGTTGTTGTTGCACTGCTAGCTCCTCACCATTAAACTGGCCCTATAGTTTGGAGCTGACTTGATAATGTCACACGTCCATTTTTCCATCCTGAGCATGCATGCATGCATCACGGTCCATCATCTGTTCTTTTTTTTTTTATTTGCTAGAGCGCATCTGTTCTTCATTTGGGATCGAGCTAGCCGGAGGAAAATTTTTTCTTCTTTATTTCTGTTTTGAATTAATAAAGCATATACACGTACAGTCAGCACTCACCGCATAAATGCCAGTGTATAAATTTCAGGGCTTGATCATTGTCGAAATTAAGGCTGACAAAGTAATCCAAAAAAGCGGCATCATATTATTCGCTACGCTGCTTCTGCTGGTCGCACCCACACAAACTCAACTTGGTGACTGGTTTGACACGTCAAGCGTGAGCAACGACGATCGAGCTGAAAGTTATAGGCTTATTATAGCTGCGCTGCTCAATCACGGACGACAAAGATAGGATAGCCCCAGATCGAGCATGTTTCTCTGTTTCCCTTCCACCGTCACCTCCTAATAATTAGTAACGTGCACGAACAAGACACCACACCCAGGCGGGCCTCACTTCACTTTCTGTTCGCACCTGACCTGCACAGAGATCGATCGAGCTGGGAAGAAGGAACCAAAAGCCATGGAATGCAATCTAAGCGTGTTATTGAGAGGACAGACCGACTCGATCATCAAGCCACAAAAGGATCCTATGATTATTATTGCTTCCAGCCGGGAGAGGGAATCTATAGTAAGCTCGATGAGGATGTATCTGGCCACACCATATAAGCATGGCAATAATTAATCTTATTGAGCCAGCGATAAAACTAACACAATTACACAAACCAAAGTGGTAACAGCATATATGCGCCAAAACACTCACTAGATCTCTTCTCTTTTCATTTTTTGACTCATTTTTTTATGTTGCGGTGGTAGCTCGTCGTCGGCTTGAGGTAGGTTGTGGCTAACACTGAACCTCATCTGAGCTGCCGGCACCGGTTTGAGAATCATTAGTTGCAAAGAATTAATTCTTCCAGTGTCTTTCTATTTTGGTAGAATCTCTTCCTTTACCCTGTTTCTGCACTGTAAACGATTCTTGTTCTAGACATGCTAACCATGAGGTATGTCTAGCTAGTTAGGGTATGCTAGCTACCCAAAAGCACACAGAGTTATTAGAGGCTAACCTTAATCTTTGAGATTATATATATTAGTTGTCAGGACTTAATAGGATTAATAAGATACTCATATCAACAAGTTGTAACTTCTTTTCCGGTAGCCTATGCCGAAAGAAAGAATTGAGATTAAGCGTGTTTGGTCTAGAGAAATTTCAGGATGTTGACCGACCGAGAAGTTATTTTCGGGTGAGGACAAATGTGCGTAGAAAAGACTCGTGTTGGTCTGTGAGGTTAGTCTATGTTCTAGTAAGCTACTTGACGTAAGCGGATCCGACCTTGACATATTTAAGCTTTTTCATGAGTTAATTAATAATAGCGGTTTCGTGATCTTATCCGTTTCTGCACCTATACCTCATTCCATTGCTATAGGAAGCACACCGTTTGTGGATTGAGAAGCATTCCTTATACGGACCTGCGGGCGGTTGGATTCCTGTAGTCAAATATTTAATATTGCCACTATCTAAAGTGATTGTTCTTTAGCACGGTAGTTTTGATTTGACAGAAACTTTCCAGCTATATAAAGCCAGGTTTTAGGGAAAACAAAATTCGTGCTTAATTGCTTATATTACATTGCAGTACTAAAGACAAGAGTATAAAGAGGGAAGATATTTCTCAATTTCATCAGGACTATTTATAATTAATGCCTGTGAATCAAGCTGTCCGATAATTTGAATTATGTGATCAATACGTGTGATGTGATTAATATGCGTGGCCATCAGGGTGGATTGATAGGAACAACCTGGTTGCCTGAGACCGTACATCATCAATACTTCCTCTTACATTTATGGGTTTGATCAAAGTCAAACTTTTCAAATTCTGGCCCCTAATATCTATAAAAATAAATTATTTCAAATTAAAACAATTGTATAGCATGACAGCTTAGGTTTATGATGAAATCAATAGCATTAGTTTTATAAATTAATCTAAATAATTTTTTTTGATATCCATAAATCAAAGTTGAAAGGGTTTGATTCTAACCAAACTTAGAAATCCTTACATTTAGGGAGTACTTTTTTTTTTGCAAAAGAGGGAGTAATTATTTGTTGATAGATAGAAAAGAACATGTAGCTTTATGCTGTGGCAAAGCAAAGTTTCTTTTTACATAATTGTGGCAAAAGCAAAATACTTTTCCTTTTCATTGAAGTGGAGGAATAAACCTTTTTTTTTTACCCTACCAATGATGGATTACCATAAATGTTTTGGGATAAACTACTTTCAATGCTTGGCTTGAGCAGTAGAAAAGCTCCTGCCGGATAACATTCGTGAAACGGCACACATGGATAACTCTCAGTCATCCAGATAGCAGAGCAACATAACTTCGTGCCATGAAACTCTGAAATTTCATTGAAAACTTAGGCATTTGGTCAAGAGCTCTGAAGAACAGTCAAAGCACGCACCGTCTTTCGATAGCGCGGGGTTCGTCTGACGTACTGCTCACTACGTCAGAGGAACCGGTTTCCTTTCGATATTACAGTATGGAACCTTGCAGTCACAGGCCATTTGCAGTGGAATAATATAGGGAAGAGTAAATTACTTGCTTGGCCTCCTAAAATTTAGTTCTTTCTTTCTTGGCCTCTTCTCAAATGAACTTCCTTCCTTGACTCTAAAATTTTTCAAGTTTCCTTCTGTGGCCTTCCGTTAGGGAGAGGACTAACACCGTTAGTAGGAGGCCAAGGAAGGAACTTTAGAATTTGGAAGGCATTATTTCAGTATGTTTGTAAGTTATGGAAAATTATCATTTGTACTTTCAAAATAATTATTTTTGTAAATTGAAAATATTATATGTTGATTTAGCTTGTAAAAAAAATTTTAGAATAAGATTTTAACTACGTATTTTAGCACTATGCTTGAGTCGAAAATATGTTGACTGCTAACTGATGTTGATATTATTTTAGCACAATAAAATGAGGAATACTTGAGTAAGTTTCTTTCTAACTAACAAATTTGTATGCTAATAATCACAATTTAAAATTCAGTCTTGAAAATTTAGATATTGAGAAAACATAATATATCATTACAAATTTCAAGTGGTAATGGACATACACCAACAATATCAAATTCAAAAGGTCTCATTCCACAATACATATAGACTGGAATGTCAAAGTAGCAATCTACATACACCAAACATATCAAATCGAAATGTCTTATTTTACAACACATATGTAGCACTCATATATATAAGTCAGACATACAACATAAACATGAAAATTAGAGGCTCAGCCTTCGCTTGCTTCTTGTACTCATTGCAGGGCTTGCAATCTTATCTTGCTGTTTGCTCCTTGTGCACATCGAGGGGATGTCAAGTTGCACTTTTGTCACCACCTTCTTCTTCTTTTTAGCCTTACAGTTGATGGGTTCGTCTTGTGTTGGTTCATCAATGGAAAGAGGCTCGGTCTGATTGGAGCCACTCCCTGACCTACATGTTACATGAGAAAACTTATATCAAAGATTGAACGCATCAATAAAAAACTAGCAAAGTTGAAAGAACTAAAAATTCAATGATGTACCTTTTTGATGCTCCAGAGTTAGAATTGTTCAATTTTCCCTTTTTCCTACTTGACACCTCTAAAGATTGGCTGTAATTGACCACAAGCAATAATTTAATTTTGAAAATATGCAATCATTGTAACAAAAAAGAGATGTGATGAGAAAGTAACAATAACCTTATAGATGTTTGAGAAGTGGATTTTGCACAGTTGGACCTTTTGTTACTTGTCACATCCAAAGTTTGACTAGAACAAGAGAAATTTAGAGGTAAAAATAGAAGAGGGCAAATAAACAAAGAAGGTCATGTATACTCTTTCAGGTTACAAACCTTGGTGGAAAAGACATGGATGTTGTTGGTGCATCTCCCTGCAAAGGGATTATCGAACTTTCAGCAGATTTGGTATTTCTTGCCCTCTTCTTGGGTGGTCCCCTACAATACAAATAAATTTAATAGTTATTATGAATGATCAACAAAGATGCTCATAAATGAATGTACAGATTGTTACTTGATGGCTTTCATAGCAGCGATGTCTTCCGGTCTACCCCTTTTACAACTATGCCAATGATGTCCATAATCCATGCAAATAGGACACTGATGCTGCCCTTTGCTCCTTTTTTTGTCACCGGTACCTTGAAATCTTTCAGTTTTGGGGCGACCAGCTACAGATGGTGGGTGCATGAAAAATCCATGGGTAGATTCTGCCCATTGGGTCTTGTCAGGCATAGCAGGGATTAGCTGACTATATGCAACTCTAAATTTCTCAGTGGAGTAATACAAGTCTACATATTTTTCTATTGGTTCATTGTCAAGTGATGTGATGAATGCAAGTGCATGATCGCAAGGAATGCCAGAAACTTGCCATTGCCTACAAGAACATGTCCGGTCATGTAGGTTCACCACAAACCTGAAACCAGTACCTCCCATTGCAGTCACTTCAGCCACCTCTTCTGAGCATTTTTCCACCTCCAAGTTCAATTTTCTACTTCTCTCGTTCAAATCTTTGATTATGTGTGGCAAACCAATATTTGTGGCAAATCTTTGAGGAGGTACAATTCAATCCGGCATCACCACAGGAAGATGAAATAATTTGGACTTGGACTGCAAACAGAGAGTACTCAGCCAAGTCGGCATACCGGATGCAATTTGAGGGAGGAATTTGCTCCTTCTTCCCTCTCAAAATCTGGAAAGTATGGGCGCCGCCACGATGCAAATTTTTCCTCTGGTTATTGCTGCAAAACAGAGTTTGGACGGCAGATCGTCTACAACAGCGGCAATGGGCAAACCAATATTTTTGTCAGTTTTGCTTCCGGAACCTCGAAACAGCGTCCCATCTTTTTGCGGAATGTCCAGTAACCAGAGAAGTATGGACAGGTCTGAGTTTATGGATACAAGAGCCACGGATAAACCCGGCAAATTGGGAAAACACAGATACTGTTGCTCGATGGTTTGAGGACTTGACGGATGACTCCACCACAGAGAAAGCAAAGGGACTTCGATCCTTGGCCATACTAGCAGTGTGGGCAATCTGGAAGGAGCGAAATGCAAGAATTTTTGAAGGCAAAGAGAAGAGCAACGGGGACATCATCCTGCAAGTGAAGGAGGAGACCGGTTCGTGGATTGCAGCAGGGGCCCGATTCTTAGCTACTACAGTTGTGCAAACTACCTGCGAGTAATCGCTCAGTTTTTGTAAAAATCAGTCTAGCCCATGCTACTAGACTGATACATGACGCATTTGCGCAGCTTACGCATGTAAAACCTCTATTTCTCCTTATATTATAAAGCCAGCAATGTTCCGGGTCTTTCAAAAAAAAAGATTATGTGTGGCAAAATCAAACCATCAAACTTCTTTGATATTTTCCTTCTCTGATTCCACTTGGACATAATCAGTTGTCTAAGCTTGTCAACCAAATCATCCAAGTTTAAGGCCTTATATTGCTTAATCCATTTGTTGAAGCTCTCTGCAAGATTGTTCGTCACATAATCCACCTTGGAGATAGTGGAAAATTGACTTCTTGTCCATAATTTTTTGTGGTTCTGCCTTAGATAATTAGTTGCAGTTGGTTTTGCCTTCTCCATAATTGCCCAATGTTTGCCAAACATATATGAATTCCATGAGTATGCTGCTGCCCAAAGATGGTCATTAAACACCTGACCACTGTATTTTTTCTTGAAGTTGTTCACCAAATGAAACATACACTCTCTATGTTCAGCCCCTGGAAATACTTGTTCGACCCCTGATTTCAAAGCCTGCCCAGCATCAGTGGATATGGTCAACCCACTAGGTGAACCTGTGGCCTCGCTAAGCTGCTCCATGAACCAAACCCAATTATCAGTAGTCTCAGAATCAAAAACACCAAAGCACACTGGATACAACCAATTATGCCCATCAACCGCTGTAGCACTAGCAAGCTGCCCCTTGAACTTGCCTGTTAAAAATGTGCTATCTACTGCCAAGTATGGTCTGCAGCCACTAAGGAACCCATCTATGCAAGGTTTGAATGCACAGAAGAATCTTCTAAATCTGATCTTCCCATTAATAGTGTGATGATCAATATGTACTATGCTACCAGGGCAACAATTTTCTACTTGTGCTTTGAAATTATATAGGTTATTGAAGCTCTTATTCCAATCACCAAAAATTTGTGTCCTTGCTAGCTCCTTACCCATATAAATTCTCTTGTAGTTGACCTTCACTTTTTGGTGTTCCTTAATCTTCCTTTGCAATGCCTTTGCCCCCAAATTAGGCTCTGCTATGAGAAAGTCCTTCACCTTTTCAGCAATCCAATGCTTGGTTGCATTCTTGATCTTCTTCTTTCTTCTCGAACTAGAACATGCATGAGCACATGGGTGCTTCTTAACCTACAAAAAATTTCAACCCAATCAATAATGGTGCAATGAACTAGATGCAAATAGCCTACAAAAAATTCATCACAATACACAAGAGCATATTACCGTAACTGTGGTGCTGCCCTTTCCACTAGATGCAAATAGCCACCACGGACAATTGTCATGCACCCTTCTTGAACAATATGCCCTAAATCTCTTTGGGCCACTTTTGGCCGTGTCAAACTCAAATTGATGTTTAATTGCATATTGAGACATAGCCAATCTGAAAACCTCCATGCTAGGATAAGTGGAACCAACTGTCATTGGAGGGTCATCTATATCATAATCATAACTTGGAGCCTCATTTGTTTCCATGTAAGGCTGGTCTTCCACAGCCTCCTCATCCTCCTCAACATCATTGTCATCCTCCTCCTCATTTTCAGATAAATTCTTCTCTTTTTCAGCACAAAAAGGTACCACTTGTAGAGATACATTGTAAGACTCATTTGGTCGTACAGTATCTAAATACAAACTCTCCTCATTGACACCTACATGTTCATTCTGTGGTAATGGATTTCTAAGGTAATCATCATCATCGTTACGATGTTCATTGTCAGGCTGTCCACCACCAATTTCAATGTGAGGGTGCTCATCATCACTGAAATCCCACTTTGTGATTGGCTCATATGGATCAGAAGGGGCATGGTATGTAATGAACATGATGACAACCTTCTTCAAACTGTATTTACTAAACATAACCATCAACTCTTGATCAGATTTTATTTCCGGAAAGGTTTTGTCAACTTCATCATAATATTGCAGATGAGGTACTTCCAAATAACGTGGGGGAAACTTGTCTACTATTGAATCAACAAGATCTTTAAAATTAATCAAGTCTGAATCAACCACCATTTCATCTGTCATACATTGCACGTCTTGCCTAGCCTTTCTACGGTTGCCAACAATTTTAATTTGAAGCAAGAAACTTCTATTAGCATCCTCCCTGTTATTTCAAATGAGCAATAGATTTGAATAAGCATGCTAATTTTCATAATTTTTTGTGGCATTTATGTACCTATAATCAAATGAACAAATAGTTCTACAGATGTAGAGTTCACTCACCCAAGACAATCATGAAATTGGTCACTGTGAAGAGGAGCCGCACTGGGAGGAGCTGCACTTCTGCGCGCCGGTCGCTTGGCAAGGGCCTTTCTTGGTGAAGGGCTGCCCTGTGTCTTGTGCGCGCGCACAGAGAACCGCGGGGAGGAGGCCGACGGGGCCTGGCACGTCCCAGGGCAGGGCACCGTGCGTTGCGGGGAGGAGGCGGGCTGGGAGGAGGCCGGCGGGGTGGAGGCCCGCGGGGAGGTCGTCGGCCGGGAGGTGGCTGCCCGAGAGGAGGCCGGCTGGCCTCTGGACGCACGCGGGGAGGAGGCCGGCCGGGAGGAGGCCGGCGGGGTGGAGGCCCGCGGGGAGGTCGCCGGCCGGGAGGTGGCCGCCCGAGAGGAGGCCGGCCGGGAGGAGCCCGGCGGGGAGAAGGCCCGCGGGGAGGTCGCCGGCCGGGAGGTGGCCGCCCGAGAGGAGGCCGGCCGGCCTCTGGACGCACGCGGGGAGGAGCCCGGCCGGGAGGAGCCCGGCGGGGAGGAGGCCCGCGGGGAGGTGGCCGCCCGAGAGCAGGCCGGCCGGCCTCTGGACGCCCGCGGGGAGGAGCTCGGCCGGGAGGAGGCCGCCGGGGAGGAGGTTGCCTCGGACGAGGCCGGCGGGGTGGCACCCGCCTCCGTGTCATGCCCGCGCGTGAAGGAGGCCGGCGGGGAGGGCCGCCGCGGGGAGGAGCGCCGCGGGGAGGAGCGCGGCAGGGAGGGGCGCGGCGGGGAGGGCCGCCGCGGGGAGGAGCGCCGCAGGGAGGGCCGCCGCGGGGAGGAGCGCGGCAGGGAGGGGTTTCGCCCATCATCCATTGCGCCGCCTGCCCTAGCTAGGGTTTCCCCACCTCCTTCTTCTCTCCTCTGTTTCTTCTATCGTGTCTGGTCCGGTGGCTGCAGGGGGTGGGCAGCGGATAGAAGGAGGTGGCTTACGGGAGGCTTAACGATTGACTGACGGAAGGCCACAGAAGGAAACTTGAAAAATTTTAGAGTCAAGAAAGGAAGTCCATTTGAGAAGAGGCCAAGAAAGGAAGAACTAAATTTTAGGAGGCCAAGAAAGTAATTTACTCTATATAGGGAATTGAGTGTTGGATGCAAGTAAGCTAGGTACAGAAATGATTATAGAATTACTTTGCTACCTATTCTGATAATAACATGCACATAACAGAAACTGTAATATAGTACTAATATGCATTTACTAATAATGATTTGAAGAGCCAAATAAAATAGCTCTTGGTCAATGGTCATCATGAAAGGTACGGTTTGGTTTATTAAATACACAGAGCAGCTGGACCTTTAATTTGTCCACTACCACGTATTGTCGATCAGGGGAATATGTGGTCCAACAGGTGCAACGCACAGTGAGTGAAACTGACTGTATATTTTTTCTTCAATCCAGAAATATAAATCTAGGAAGCATAGTTCACTTGCCCCCATCATTCTAACTCCTAACAAAAAGTTGGCCATGGTTGCGTCCACGTAGATATGATTCAAAGTGTAATCTCATAATAAGCAGGATGCTCCTCAGGCTCAGAGAGGTGTACTCATCAGATGAAAGGAAACCGGCCGGGTCAATGGGGTAGGAAGGAAGCTTATTCTTAATAAACAATTTTAAGGCTCAAATCTCCATCATTTTAGTTAGTTAGCCATCCTAGGCTCACACCTAATGCACTTCTCTTTTTCCACTACTCAACTTGCCCTTTCCAAATTCCAACTAAACCTTATTATAGCCCAAAAGATGTAGGGCCGTATGTATTATGAGATTTAGAAGATCTATTATCCGGGTATTTAAGCAGGATAAAGCTCTAACAGAAACTTTCGGTGCTCTGAGTGTTAAGAACATTTGGCAGTCATTGGATCGTCAATTGGCGGCTAAGATCGATTAACCGAAAGAGGAGAATCCAAGACACGTCCTTCCAGGTAGCGTCGTCCTCGTGCCAGATAAATTTGACCCATTCAACTTCCGTGTGTACCACTTGCTTGCTCCACTCCACCACACTTGTCTCCCAGCTCATTGCAGATACTCCGAGCTCTTTGCACCTCTCCCTCTCTCCAAGCTCTGTGCTCTGTTCTAGGACTAGGATACAACACCAAGACAAGTTCTGAGAAGCTCGAGCAGCACAGGCTTGATTCTTCAGTCCCTTTTCTGGGTAAGTTCGACCCTACTCCGTGCTGGCTCACACACATGTACTGCTTGGTTGACTTCTTTGCCATCTTCGTCTTACTCCTTGGTCGAGTACCTGCTATTATAGTGTTTTTCTGGTTAACTTCTGAGGGTTTTAGCTTCTTACTGGCCTTTCTGTGGGATGCCTCCGGGGAGCTTGGCTGCTTGGGAAGGCATGATCCAGCCTTGCTCGGGAAGCTTCTTACTGCTCTTCCTTCAGTGAGAGTGAGAGGTGGTGGGGAAGCTTCCATCTGGACACTGCAGAGAAGAAAACTGAGTTCTTTCGCAAATCATGCTCAGAAATTAGAGCAGCGAAAAGTAGAGGCATTCTTGCTGCTCACCTTATTTTCTACCAGTTAATGGAGCAAGTAGCACCCTTCCTACCTTATTAGATATTTTATGGTGCATGAAAAGAGTGGCTGACAGCAATCAGGTCCTTCAAGAAGTCAAGGTGGGAGTGTCCTTTAATCAGAGAGTCTCAGTGGGGTCGATTTCTGGACATGTGTGCACATATTTCTAGATTCGAGGGCTGTTTCTGAGTAATGTATCACAGGAGTCCAGGAACAACTTTTTTTTTTAATATAGCCCAATCATTCTTCATACAAGTAGTGAAAACAGTAACTTTGCAATATTCTTATTGCTGTACCCATGATTTCAAAACTGCTAGGCATATGTTAAGGTGAACCATTCCATCCTTCTTCCAACTCAGTGCTGTAACAGAGTTTTCTTCCAAGTATTCTGTTCTCCATTCTTATTAGTTTTCCCTCCACTTGTACGCCATGTTTTAGTGTTTTAGCAGTATAGCACCTATCCCGCTTTAAGAGAGCTTCTGTTTTATATGGAGCAAACAGATTCAGAGCACACTCAGCTGTTCTTCAGTTCCAGAACCTGAAAGCATAACAAATTGACAAGCAGAAGCATGAAGCTCTTATTGTTAGTGTTCCTATCATTGAGATGCCTACAATCTTTTGTTACTGCAGACGTCCAAGGTAAGGTTTTCACATTACTGCCAAATATCAAAATAGATTCTCTTCTTTGGATAACTCTGGGTATGGAAACTGTATATTCAAAACGAGATATGATCCTATTAGTGTCACACGAGATGGACATAACTGTATGCTAGAGATTCCTCCCTGTCTATGTCACCAGTCAAATGTTGACCAAGAACCTCTAGAAAAAATCCACATTAAAAATCCTGAGACATACTAGTAGATTGGTGCAGATCAACAGGTAACTCCACTAGTGCCTTGCAATCTATTGAGTACTGAAATTTTGTTTAGTGAAACAGACCACATGGATAAAATAATAACTGATCCAGAATCCTGGTTGGTCGTTAAACACTCATCAGATGTCAAGAAAAAGGATTTCACCGCTATTTGAGCACTTGAGTGTACATCATGACCTTAGAATAACCATGTTTCCATTGTTATACAGTTGACGCAATGATTGAAATGAGGAAGCAACTCAGTGACAGCCGTGGTGTCCTCAACGACTGGAAGGAAAATCAAATGAGCCCATGCTATTGGGTTAATGTTAACTGTGATCAAGGCAACAACGTTATAAAAATGTAAGTTCAGTCTATTCATTTCAATTGCCTGAGCTTGAAACTCTATTATGCCTATGGCATCTTGCTTTACAAATTAATTCTATACTCTGAACACAAGCAAATCTCCAGTTCCGTACTTAACTATTTCTTAAGTGATTGATACCAACTATTCATAACAGGATCAGAGCCTTTTCATCTCCAAGCTTTCTTATTTTCCTATTATGGATCTGTAGTGCATGTATTCATGCCTATAGAGTCATTTACTAGTTTATTATCTACATGTTTGCAGAACATTGAGCTCATCTGGATTATCAGGCTCGCTGTCACCGAGCATTGCAAAGCTAACAACCTTACAACAACTGTAAGCTCAGCAATTCAAACATTTAAAATTTATGATTTGTTCCACCGTAAAAGAAGAGATCAGTCATAGATAGGAAATAATTCTTCTTAATATAATGAAGCGCAGCTCTCCTGCGTTTTTGAGAAAATAAAAATAGATAGGAAATAAGTAACTTCTCATCTTTTACGAAAAGAAAAAGAAAGCTTCCTTATTTTTACATACTTTGGCTTCAGGTTATTGGACGGCAATAACTTAACTGGAGAAATACCGGAGGAGTTTGGGAACCTATCAAGCTTGATAACCATAAAACTAGGAGGAAATCATTTAAATGGCTCAATACCTAGCTCTCTTGGCCGCCTGTCAAACCTCCAAAATTTGTAAGTCAGCTGTTGATGCATGTTATCATGGTTGATGAACAATCCTAATAATGTGACCACTTGGATAGGGATCTAAGCAAAAATAACTTAAGTGGGAATATTCCAAGCTCCTTGTCAAATCTTCCATCACTGCAGGATATGTAAGTTGCCTTTTCCATGCTGATAGAATGTTAAACCTATCAAATATCATAGTTGTGATACTTTTTGTTCAAATATTTGTTCCCTTGTCATATATCATAACTCACTTTATTTTTCAGTAATCTAGCAGATAATGATTTCAGTGGTGAAATACCAAGACAGTTACTTCAGGTGGCACAATACAAGTATGTCATATCTGTAGTGAACCAGATCGAAGAAACACTGATGTGTGCTACTACAGATTATACTTATATAAGTGCAATTTTGTTTTCCAGCTATACAGGCAACCATTTGAATTGTGGACAACATTTATCATCATGTGAGAGAGGCAGCGCACGGACAGGTATTTTCAAAGAATCTGACAACCACAATGAGCACTAAATTTGAAGGAAGCTGCTATAAGTTTTTGCCCACAAACTTAATTATTGGCAATACAATCAGGTCGATCCAGAAATTCTAAGCTCAATGTGGTTCTTGGAAGCGTTGGCGGGGCAGTCACTCTCGTTGTCATTGGATTTTTATTTCTTCTATGGTGGCAAAGAATGCGGTACCGACCTGAAATATACATTGATGTTTCAGGTTTGTTGAGCAGTATAATTACATTTGTTCAATGTTTTTATTACCATATCAGTATTGTTAATATATTAAAATGGTTCAAAATATTAGCATTCTGAAACAAATACTGAAATTCTAATAGCTAACATACAATGAACATTTTTTAACCATTCTAGGTCAAAATGATCACAGACTAGATTTTGGGCAGATAAAGCGGTTCTCATGGCGGGAGCTACAGATTGCAACAGACAATTTCAGTGAACAAAATGTTCTTGGCAAGGGTGGTTTTGGTAAGGTGTACAAAGGAATCCTTCCAGGTCCAGATAGTAGAAAGGTTGCTGTGAAAAGATTGCTCAAAGTGGAGAGTCCTGAAGGGGAAATGGCTTTCCTTAGAGAAGTTGAATTGATAAGCATCGCGGCGCACAAGAACATATTAAGGTTGATAGGGTTTTGCACAACATCAACAGAAAGGCTTTTGGTCTACCCTTTCATGGAGAATTTGAGTGTTGCGTCCCGGTTAAGAGGTAGAACTAAGCTAAAATCATCTCTTTACATATCTTTATTTGCACTGAACTATTGTTTGTCCATTGGTTGATCTTCATTCAGAAGTGACGATGAGGTAATATATTGCCAGAAAAATAGGAGCAAGTGGGGGAGATGTTCACTACAGAAATTATAATATAAAATAAATTTTGTTTAACTTTGTCTTATTTTTGGGAAGGGGAGCCCTGGCGCAGCGGTAAAGCTGTTGCCTTGTGACCAGGAGGTCATGGGTTCAAGTCTTGGAAACAGCCTCGTACATAAATGTAGGGAAAGGCTGCGACAATAGACCCAAGGTCGTCGGACCCTTCCCTGGACCCTGCGCAAGCGGGATCTACGTGCACCAGGCTGCCCTTTTTTTTGTCTTATTTTTGGCCATTCTAATACAATAATTCATAGAGGTATTATGTTAATATTGTATTTGTCATTCATCTTCCAACAGTTGTTGCTAAAGAAACTTCTCTATGACAGATATAAAACTAAATGAACCAGTATTGGACTGGTCAACAAGAATGCGAATCGCTCTTGGCACTGCCCGTGGTCTAGAATACCTTCACGAGCACTGCAATCCAAAGATCATACACCGTGATGTCAAGGCTGCCAACGTCCTGCTTGATGGGAACTTTGAAGCCGTGGTAGGAGACTTCGGGTTAGCAAAGATGGTAGACATAGGGAGGAATACAGTGACGACAGGGCTCCGTGGGACAATGGGACACATAGCTCCTGAGTACATAAGGACAGGGAGGCCATCTGTGAAGACAGATATCTTTGGATATGGTGTCATGTTATTAGAGACTGTGACAGGAGAACGTGCAATATCATTTGTCCCTGATCGTATCGAAGAAGCAGGCGAGATCATGCTCATTGATCAGGTAAGATAACATTTACATGACCCTGTGATTGTTTATAAATATTCACTCATGAATAAAGGTCATCCTGCATGATGTTACCGACAGAACATGGAAATTTTGTATTTGTTTCAAATAGATAAGCAAAAGCATATTAAGGTCTAAGAAGCTAATGGTGCACACCATAGTAATCAGTAATTTATAAGTAGCTATAAAGAAAAGCCATGCAGTTACCTTGGATTTTGTGTTTCCCATATTCACATAGTCGAGCCATGCTTCAATATGATTGGCTAATTTGACTCAAATGAATGATTAATTGAAGGTCAAACTGTGGATGGAAGAAGGGCGTCTGCAAGACATTGCGGACCGTAACCTTGGTGATGCATACAACCTCGATGAGTTGGAGAAGATTACCCAGATAGCACTCCTCTGCACCCACATGGAACCTGATCAACGCCCCGCAATGTCTGAGGTTGTGCAAATGCTGGAAGGAGATTTTGTCCCGGAAGAGCGTTGGGAGGAGTGGCAACTGGCCGAGCTCAATCGAAGACAACAACATGAGATGAGGCAGCAGCGCAAGCTCTTCAGCTTCAGTGAAGAGTCTCTGAACATTCAGGAAGCAATTGAGCTGTCTACTGGCAGATGACCTGCAACATCATCATAACATGGTTTCCACTTTTCTTTCAGTAGAAAGGATGCAAGGAAACTTCAGAACCACAGACTGCTAATGTTGGATATTAGGAATAGTTTATAGGACTATTATATAATAGTTGGCATCAGTTACTGTATTTGCAATGTACAATCTAAGCATAATGGCTGCACCTGCATGCCTGCATCTAGTTCACATCATTATATATTATGGGTTCCAAAATTTACATTTGCTTTGCAGTGCCTTTGTATGAACTAGTAAACTCTTTGTACGTAAATATTGCAAATGGACATTTCTGATTTGTATATTATTACTTCTAACATAGTGATATTTGTGGCTGCTTGATTACTCCAAAAGTATCCACTATGTGATCAAGTCGACGAAAATATATCCATCTTCTTCCTACTTCATGTGTTTTTGCCAACAAACAGTGATAGTATCCACTATGTGACCAATCCAACAAGAGAATTCTGAAGGATAAAAGGAAAGGCTTCAACACAGAGATAGTTGTCAGTTGTGGCTGCTTGGTTACTCTGAAAACACTGAAATTACTCTGAAAACACTGAAATTATCTGTGTATGAGGGAGCCAGTCCAACTATCAACGACATCCTTCCATTGTTCAGAGGCGAGCACCACTTAAGGTGTCTTGCCGGTGCACAAGGTCTCCCATATCCGAGCCTAGACTTTGGTGAAGTCAACAAACTAGGCTAGGTCCTGTTTGGTTGGGTCTACCTCTTTTAGTTTACCAAGCGGTTATCCACTATGATGCAAAATTGAGCCCCTCATGGCTTGGTCTAGAGTGAGGAGGTGTTGCTCTATAGTACAAAGACACAACTCACCTGCGTATTCAGGGGAAAAAAAGAAATATCATGATCATAACTTGACATATATATAGTAAACCAATAATTATCTAACATACAATGTTTGCAGACATTTACAGATCTCTAACCACTTGATTAGGGGCTATAGTAGAATCATGTCAGGTGAAAGGCCATCACTTTGGATATTATAAAATTAGTGTATGCATGATCAAAATATTTTACAGAAAAAGTAATACTGGTAAAAACTTCATATAAAAGTTCAGAAATAGGATAAGTGAAGTATACTAATTACCTTATTTCACTATTATGGCAGCGTAAGAAAGGTAGAGCATATAAAATGTGGATTGCTCTTGATCAAGCAACGGCTGCACTGCAGCATCCTATTTCTGAAAGCTAGAGAATCTCTTCGTGATTTTTTCAGAGATTTCTGAAGCTAGGGCATATCTATTATTGTTATAGCATGAATTGATGAAGTAAGTGTAAGTTACATGGTCAACAGCATAATCCTTGTCTAAAACATGTTGAAGGAAGAGGCAAGCAGCATCCAGGTTTCCCAAAGTACTGAGTTTTCGAACTAGTACATCTGTGGTATGACTCTGATGCCTTTTGTTCAATCTACCCAAGATTGATGCAGCAATACCCATCTTCTCCATCCTGCAGTATTCAAAAGCTAAAGTCACACGAGTTACTTCACATGGCACCAATTGTTTATCAAGCATGCCCTCGTAAAATGCTCTTGCTTCCTCAAGTCTCGATTCCTTACACAGCCCACTTATTAGGGCTCCATAAGTTATCGAGTCAGGAGCGCATTCATGTTGAACCATCCTCTCAAAGACCCTCAAGGCAGAGCTCGATTTGCCAATCTTACAGTACCCTGCAATCATTGAGGTATAAGTTTGCTTTGTGGGCACTAGTCCTATCTCAAGGCATTTTCCAAACAGCTTCTCGCTTTCTTCCATTTGCCTCTGCTGGCAATACATGGCAATGATGGTGGTATATGTGTCTATATCAGGATGACAGCCGTTTTCTGCCATCCGATTGAACAAATCTAGAGCATATGTTATCTGTCCCTTTCTGCAGTGTTCAGTGATAAGTATCGTATAAGTGACCTTATCAAGATGTAGCCCCTGACTTGTGGCCAACCGAAGCACATTGTAAGCTTCTTGAATCTGTCCTTTCTTACAAAACCCCCCAATAATGGCATTGTATGTGTAAATATTAGGCACGAAGCCTTCCTGTTTCATCTTATTCAGCAGCTCAAAGGCACGACCAAAGCTGCCTCCTTTGCAATGCCTGTGAATCAGCATAGTGTATGTATTTGTGTTTGGCACCAGTCCCTGCTCAACCATCCTTCCCAACAGCATCTCTGCTCGAGCAATCTTTGCCTCTTTGCAGTACCCTCCTATCATCACAGTGTATGTATGCACATTCGGCTTGTACGAGCTACTCTTAGTGAGCTTCAAGAAAAGCCGGAATGCCCTCTCTGTCCACCCAATCTTGCAGAGCCCGTCGATCAAGGAAGTGTGCGTGTACACATTAGGCTTCAACCCTTTCCTGACCATCTCCTCCAGCACATGGAACGCCTGCTTGACGTAACCTCTCTTACACAGACCATCAATCCATGCGGTGTAATTCACCACGTTCGGCGGCATGCCCATCTCCAGCATCCTCCTGAGCAGCTCGGAGACATCCTTGAACCTCCCCTGTTGGCAGAACGCCCGCACGACAGCCGTGCAGGTGGCGTTGTCCAGGCAGAACCCCTGATCCCACATTACTGAGAGCAAGGCATCGACCTCCTCCACCGGACCTTCACGGCAGCACCCGAGAACGAGAGCCCTAAAGCTGCGAACGTCGGGGTGCACGTCACCGCCTCGCACCATTCCGTCGAACATCCTGCGCGCGAGCGAGAAGCACCCTGGGTGCGCCAGCCCGACGCGGAGCACCCAGTTGGCCGTCTCAACGCAGAGCGGGAGCCCGTGGCTCCGCATCTCGAGCATCATGTCCGCTGCCTCCTCGAGCCGCCCAGCCTCAGCGAAGGCGGCGACCATCGTGCGCACGGCCTCGTGCGCCATGGGCAGGTTCCCCCGCGCGACGAAGGTGGTCGCCGCCGTGGCATAGAGCCGCATAAGGAAGCGCAGGTCCGGTCGGGCGGACAGGCGGCGGAAGAGCGCCAGCGCGGCCGCGGAGCCCGCGGAGTCTGCGAGGGAGGGGAGCAAGGCGATGGCGTCGTCCGGGGCGAGCGCGGCGGGCTCGAGGGAGGCGGCATTGGAGGAGGAGGGAGCGGGAAGCGGTGATGGGGAGGTGGATGTGGAGAATGGCCGGAGCTTGTGGAGGAGGAGGCGAGCGTGGCGGTGGTGGTGACAGAGCATCTCGGCATGGAGAGTGGAGACGGCGCTGCCGTACGGCCTGTACCTCCAGCTCTCCACTCTCCAGTTCGGTAGTTCCGCCTCCTCCCCAGTTGTGAGATGACAGATAAATTGCGGTTACGGATTCAGATCGCTTGCCTCGAGCCTTATTTGTGACATAAATGTGCAAACTCGCAAGGGGCTTTCTACAAATGCTTCGGTCCCGCTCCGCAGTGGGGGGCCGCAGCCGCAGTGGGGGGCCGTGGCTTGGTGCTCGCCGCATCAGCCGGCGGCGGCGGCGGCGGCGGCGTCGGCGTCGGCTTTTGCCGTTCTTGTCTCGCCGCGGAGGTCGGGAAAGATGTGCCCTGCCTCCTTCGTCGGCCCTCCTTCCGCACGAGTCGGGAAAAGTGCTGAACTGCTAATCCCTGCATCAGCCTCCTAGTCTCCTGTTCCGTGCAGCGGAGGTAAGTTTCAAACCCTCTTCTCGATTCGTTGCTGCCATTCGTGGGATTAGTTGCTTAGCAGTATGATTAATTGTTCTTGCCCTTTCGGCAGCCAGATGCAAACTGACGACATGAATCAGAGGAACCAGTTGCAAACTACCAAAAAATGGGGGTCTTGGTTAGGGAAGATTTCTCAGATTTTTATTCATAATATGAAAAAAGAGAGCACACAATTAATAAAAAGATCCAAAAAAAGTGTGAGTTGAAACAAACTATCTCAATTTTTTTTCGTGTCTAAATGTGTAGACTCATCATACGAGCTAGATACTCGTCAGTATTTGTTTACATTCAGCAAATGTAACAAGTGGCAACACTCATCGTACTAGAAAACAGGACACTGACTGGACACTCGTCAATAATTTGTTTAAATTCAGAACACAAGGCAGCCCAATAGGCTATTATTCAAACTCAGTACTGACATAACACTAGTGCCATGTTCGCATAACACTGCCACTCGAAATTCGAAGTTACAAAAAACGCAAAGAACCCTTTCACATTTGGTCATGGGTAGAATGGTAGTTCAAGGAATGCTTGGCCCAGTATTATGTGCCTCTTTTTCTTATGACGACTCGTTATACTCCTGAACAAGCACACTGAGCCTATTCGGAATCATGTTTGCCATTGCTTTTATCTGAGAAACCTTTGCCTTGGCATCGTCAGGCGCCTGACTGCTAACTGTCATGACCACCTCCTGGAGTCTCTCAAGATTTTCTAGGCCGTAGATACCCTCCGTCGTTACAAACCTCAGCTTAAGCCTCTGAAGCTCTGGCATTGCCCCTTTCAGGAAGCTCAAAGGTGGCAGCATCGGTGTCATGAAGCATAGCAGTTTAAGCTTATTGAATCCCTCATCCGGCACGAAGATACTTCCTCCTGACTCCATTATATTCTTTTGCAGAATTTGGAGGGCATTTGTTTTGTGTGTGGTGGAATCCAGTGTAAAAATGAGAGAGAACAGCTCGGGCAGCTCACCAAGGACCATCAATGTACTTGTCTTGAGTGAGGTCAAGGACAGGGTCAGCTTCTCAAGATTGTGCAGACTGTTGATCCAGTCGGGCACCTGAGACAATTTACCGGATAGCCCAAGGGTGTGAAGGTGCTCTGGCGGTGCTTGTGAAGCATTGAGTGAGCTGTCAAGAAAACCGCAGAAATCATCATCAATAGAGAAAAACTTGAGGGAGCAACTGCTCAAGTGCTCAATTGCAGATAACAGTGACTCATTATCGCTCTCAGTAAAGCATACAAGTCTGTAAATGGTGAGTTTTTTCAGATCAGTGAGGTTCTCCAAGCCTGCAAATGCGTGGTGTTCTTTACGCAAGCTAGTATTAGCTACATGTGCACTGGTTGTTTTCCTGTCAACGATTCTTCTCTTGGCTGCACCACCAGAGCTTCCATAGATCTCAACACCAGACAGAGTCTGTAGAGCTATCATTTTTGTGATTCCTTCTGTCAATTTCAGAGCTCTTCGCTTGCTCTTATTACCAGCTAGTAGATGGGTCATTCTCTGAAGCCTCTCAACTGATGCAGGTAGCTTTCTGATATTGGTATCCCTTATGTCAAATAACTCCAAGTACTCAAGTTTACTTATATCTTTGGGGATTTTCTCGATGTCCGTCCGGCGCAGACTAAGGTACTTCAACTGATGCAAATTGCATATTCTCTTGAGCTGATTCAAGGATATGTCCTGGCAACCTTCAAGATCCAGGACCTGCAGTATTTGAAGCCTGTGCATAGTAGAGTGCAGAGCTCTGAGGCTCTCCAATGCCGTCAATGATCGAACATGCGACAGTTTCATCCTCTCCACCATTTCCTTCTCTTGATGATCACTCTTATGGATTGATAGTCGGCGCACCTTGTATGATGGAAATGGTGTATGCCAGTGGCCACCGACTACAGTGATAAAGTTCTCATCACTGGACTTGGCGACGATATACTCAAGAACCATGTCATGGACCTGGCAGCATTTCACCTTGCCATTGTTGCTGTTGTTGACCGCCCGTATTAGGTTTCTGCTGATGAGGTCATTCAGGCATTCCTCAGCAACTTCTTCAACAGTCTTCCCATGCTTCTCAGCAATGAAACCTTCAGCCATCCATCTCCTGATCAGACGCTTTCTGCCGATCAAGCAACCCTTTGGGAACATGCTCAAGTACAACAAGCACGTCTTTAGGTCAGCTGGCAAATGATTATAGCAGTGGTCTAATATGTGAGTCACTCCTTCAGTGGTGATATTATTCACCAATTTTTCACTCAACTCTTTGCCAACTTTATCCAAATGGTGGTATATTTCTGTATCGGTGCCTGACTCCAATTTACTGGCCACAAACCCTGCAACTACAATTACAGCCAGAGGAAGACCTCCAGTGATGTTCATGATGATCCCACTATAAATGGTTCTAGAAGGATGAAGATTGTAACCAGCGCCAGAGACAACTTGGTGGAACAATTTACAGGAGTTTTCTTCAGCGAGTCGCTTGTGCTCATAGACACGACCTTGTTGCCGGCGGCATGCTTCAGCCACAGATTTGAACCTTGTTGTCACCACTACTATGCTTCCACCCTTAACGTTCCTGGGAAAAGAGTCCCGAATGTTTTCCCATGCTGATACCGACCATATGTCATCTACTAAGATGAGGAACCTAATTCAAGAAATATATAGAGTTATTACGTAAGTAGACTGCACTAGCTGCCATGAAGAGTCAGTACAGATGAAACATAATTAACAGAGGATACAACCTCTTGTCTTTTAATTGATCGGTGAGCTTCGATTTGAGTTCTTCTTCTCCCCAGTTGTCGATACCATTAAGATAGTTCTTGGAAGCACTGGATTGCTGCTCGTGGAGCTGCTTGATGAGGTTTTTCATAACCGTCCGGAGACGGAACTTCTGTGACGCAAGCACAGACGCCCTGCGAGTAAATTTGTCTCCAAACTCACGGTACAACGTCATGGCGAGTGTGGTCTTCCCAAGACCGCCAAAACCGAAGATGGCAAGGAACCGAAGATGACTGGCGCTCTGGTGCCCCTCCGTAAACCATGGCTGGAGCTCGTTGATGGCCTCCTCCATGCCCACGGGTGCACTCGTGCCTATGAGCTGGGGAGGCGGCACCGGGCGGTCTGTGGGACGGTCAGCTGCAGAAGAAACACCGTTCATTCTATCAGGGTCGGCTACTCCATACCTAGTGCGCCTGTCGCTCACATGTTGCGCCCGAGCCTTGAGATTGCCGATCTCGGTGGCGATGGAGTAGCGTGCGTGCAGCGATGTGAGGAGATACCATGCCTTCCGGATAAACACCAAGGCGCCACTCCCCCGGGGCTCGCCTCCGAGGCGATGGCCGGCGTTGTCCACGCAGTCCTCAATGTCATAGGACACCTCCCGCACCTGCTTCATCCAGTCTTGCTGCTGCTCGTCATGGCTGCGCGGGCCTGCAGCCCGCTTGAGCCGGTTGAGGAAGGCCTGCATGCTGGCCAGCTCGTCGTTGATGTACTGAATGTCATCGCCGACGCCGCTGATCAAGGTGTACTTCTGCGCAAGCAGGCTCCCAAGCTTGTTCACGAGGGATGTCACGGCCTCGTTGGAAGCGCCGACAACGAGATCCATGGTGACCTTGCTCTAGCGCCAGCAGATTGTAATAGGCTGGCAAAGTAGAACCTAAAATTAGCCCAAGTCCTTTCCAACAGAGGAAAAAGGAATGACATAGGTTGCACATATACGTACCTTACAATGTCGGGGGAATAACTGATGATAGTGAGATGAAAGAATTAAGAATCAGAAGAAGGAGAGGTGACGCTATTTGTATAGTGTTGACACATGGTCTAATAGATGGCCGGGTTCTTTTGGATTTATTTGTAACCCGTAATTTCTGCTACTCGAAATATATTTAACATTTTAACTATAATAGACGCTCGGTCCCTTCTGATTTATATTAAAAAAAAAGTTCTTTTATCATTTAACATCTACATAAGCTTTCCTTTTTGATTTTTGGAAGCTTGAATCACAATACAGAAATATAAGGTGGTGTGACTGCTCTTTAAGCAAAGGAAAAGATGACTTGCCGAGGCTTTTGGTTAACAAATCAGGTTCCTCTTTTTCTTGTCTTTTTGACGAAACTGAAGCGTTGGCTCCTATCGAAAGAATATATATATTTTTTTAACTAAATAAGTTCGGAGGTGAACCTAATGGATCTCTAGTTGCACCCTTATCGAGCAGGTTCCTCATAAATCCCTTTCTTCCGCGATGCGATATTTATATAGGTCTAATTGCCTTCTAAATTCTACATAACTAAACTAAAACAGGAAAACAACTTACTCCTATCATATACTGTATGCAGTAGCAGTCCCTTCATCTATAAACATTGCTGTAATACATGAAAAAGCAAGATTTTTGTTTTCCTCTTATATAGAGCCTAATGGCCATTCAAGGGACCATTTTTTGTGCTCCCTAGTAATTGGAAATTAAAGGCATGGAAACTTGTGATTTCCTGTGTGCAATTAACAGTATGGCTTTGTCCGAGAAAAAAAGAGGGAATGTGCGGCATATATAGGTTGATGTGGCAATAGAATTTTGATGGGCAAGGCGGCACGGCCACATCAGGTTTTGGTAGGGTGAATTAACTTAGCCATGATTTTGGTGGATCTTTTATATTCTTTATTATGAGGTCCTGAATCTATAATTTTCACTGTTGCATTTTATACATATTCACAAATGTTCTTTATATATATATATATATATACACACACACACACACACACACTTTGTTGCTTTTTGGTTACGATGACCATTTTGCATGTTCTCTACTTAAGAAAACAAAAAAATTGTCGGTATTGTCTATGCAAACTGGTTTGATCCTAATGTCCTCTCAGCTGATGATCGAAATGTATTGATTTACCATATTCCCTCTAATGACTCCTAAGTAAATGGCTATACTGAAGTATAGACTCACTAGGTGGAGCATACTTTGTAGGCCAAAAGACTGGTGGTCTAGGTATTCAAAACCTGGAAATCCAAAACAAGTGCCTCCTAAGTAAATGGCTATTTAAACTATTGAATGAGGATGGAATTTGGCAAAATCTTCTTAGAAAGAAATATTTGTGTAATAAAACTTTAACACAAGTACATAGACGACCAGGTGATTCACACTTTTGGTCAGGACTCATGAAGGCTAAAGATGTTTTCTTGGCTGGTGGAGTTTTTAAGATTCAGAGTTGATCACAAATTAGATTTTGGGAGGACACTTGGTTAGGAGATAAACCTCTTAGTGTGGTTTATCCTTCTCTTTATAGAATAGTAAGAAGAAAAGATGATACGGTGGCTAATGTCCTAAGCACCATACCACTTAATGTGCAATATAGGAGAGGGTTGATTAATGAAAATTTGGATGCTTGGCATGATTTAGTTTCAAAAATAGTGCATATTAATCTCTCTAATGAGAGGGATGTGTTTGTTTGGAAATGTAATAAGAATGGTTCATTCTCAGTTCAGTCTACGTACATGGAAATGATTAGAGAAGAAGTTATTCCAGAAAAACATCCTCTTTGGAAGTTAAGAGTACCTTTGAAAATTAAGATTTTTCTTTGGTATCTTCAAAAAGGTGTCACTCTTACTAAGGACAATCTAGTAAAAAGAAACTGGCAAGGAAGTGTTAAGTGTTGTTTCTGTAATTCCTTAGAGACTATACAACACTTATTTTTTTATTGTCATTTTGCTAAATTTGTTTGGAATACTGTACATATCACTTTTGGAATTCAACCCCCAACTAGTATTTCACATTTGTTTGGATCTTGGCTATATGGTGTACAGCCGAAGCTTAAGAACCAAATTTTATTAGGTGCTACAGTATTTTGTTGGGCATTATGGTTGAATAGAAACGATATAGTATTCAATAAAACAAAGGCTAACACCTATTTGCAGGTAATTTTCAGGACGACATACTGGATCCGACAGTGGTCCATGCTTCATAAAGAGGTGGACAGACCGGCATTCAAGAAAGGGTGTCGGAGTCTGGAGATAGTGATCATGGAGATCTTTGCCAACTTTGGATGGAGCTTTCGAAATAGAATCGAAACCTAGGTTTAATTCTTTTCAAGTTACAAAGAGCTTGGTTGCCTTTCTATTTTTTAGTGTTACTTTCTCTTATGAGAGAAGTTTCAGCCTGATGGCTATGTTTTGTACTGCTCTTAAGCTGTGTACCATTTTATGGTAGAGGCAGGAACCTCGTTCCGTTATCTAAAAAAAAATATTCCCTCTAATGCAAGTATAGGATGCTGATATGGTCTTTGGGGGCAAAGTAAAGAGAGATGCTTTATGGGACAAAGTACTGAGTGATGCTTCGTGGGAATAAAGTAAAGACGATGGCACACATATGCGTGCAGAGATCGATGCAGGAAATGGAATTTGATTTGGGACCAGGGATGACTTTACGGCTTTGTTTGGTAGCTTGATGGAGCAGGTACACGGTTGCATGGGTCTTTTTTTTTAAGATATCGAAACCAGGTTCCATCTTCTATCTGGGATGTGTGCCATGCAAAAGGATTGGTTGAACACAGTAGAAGCCCTGAACCAGCACGCAGTCATGTAATGTATAGGTAAGTAATTCACCACTACTCCATGCTATATTGTGGAAATTATATATTTCCGTTATCATACTTTCTCCTTTCTCCAGTAAATAAACGCAGTTGTTTCTGTATGATTCCTAGTAAATTTCCGATGTACCCATATCCCCTGGCTGCACATGCTTTACCATGAAAATTAATATTGTGTGTCTTTAATAACTGCTCGCAGGTTGCCTGATGGAGTCTGCAGCATCTTCCAAGAACGAGTTGGTCAAGGAGGCGGAGACGAAGTTCAATGTAGCATCAAAGAAGCTGGAGAACTTTCTACGGAACGCACTTGTTGGCCGGCCTCGCACTCTGGGCGATACTTCACGGCGCTGCTTGGCCTTAATGGGGAAGGAGCTGCAATCCATTGCCGAGTCCCTGAAATCGGATTCACCGCCACTGCATGATCTTGATTACTACCGCGCCATGGGGGTGTGGCTGAAGGACTTGGTTGATCGCGATGCCAGCGAAGCCCTTCGGAAAATCCTTCCTCCTCGAAGTTCCACACTGCTTTCATGTTGCCACTGCCCCCGCCGCCGGCGAGATGACCTAGAGCCGGATTGGTGTCGTGCTATAATGGGGAACTTTTTTCGCCAAACGGAGTTGCCCCAACGCTGGTACACGCCTCTTCTTTCCGCTGGTACAGTGGACATTATTGACAAGCTGGTGCTGCCACCCCAAGATTCTGATGACCTGGTTATGGGCATGGACCGCCCGATGAAGAAGCTCCTCAGGTGTCTCATGCCCTCCTGGAACCAACAGCTTGGTGTCATGGCCGTCCTTGGGCCTGTCGGGATAGGCAAGACGACTCTTGCCATGGCGCTTCACACCAAGTGCCAGCCCCAGGCGGCCGACAGTGGTAGTCCCTACGACTTCCACTTCAACATTATGGTCCAGGTATCGCGGAGGGACGACAGAATCGAGCTTCTTCTCCATGACATCTTCTCCAAAATAGAAGCAGACCCAGAAACATCTATACCATCATCCATGAGTGATCTAGTTGGTGTCGTCTTTAAACGACTGCAAGATAAGAGGTGCGTAAATGTAAATTACAAAAATGCAGAAACAAAGTATAGTATGCTGGTACTAATTATTTTTTTCCTCATCCCCACGGCTAGGTACTTCATCTGTATCGATGATATAAGGGAAGCATCAGATTGGGACAAGATCAAGGGCGCATTTCCTAATAACAATCTTGGTAGCCGAGTACTGATCACAACAAGTGTTGGAACCACAGCACGGGCATGCTGCTCTGATTCGGATGGATTTGTGTACCAAATGAAGCCTCTGGATAAAGAGGATTCAGAACGCCTGCTTCTTCGCACAAGAGCTGCTGTCCCACAAGGCAACACCAATCGATTTGTTGTTGATAGAATTCTGATGAGATGTGAAGGTGTACCGTTGTTTATAAATGGTATGGCAGACTGGTTGCAAGAACATGTGTTTCGGTCGCAGCAGCAGAACCAGCAACACGGAGAGGATGATGACGATGAGGAACAGAACCCCAAGCTACCAAAACAGCTTCAGCAAGCACTATCCTCTGCTTATGACGACCTTCCTTACCACTTGAAGGCGCTATTATTGTATCTGACCATGTTTCCTTATGGGTACAAGTTTGACAAGCATTGTCTCATCACGAGATTCTTGAGAGAGATGAGTTCTTACTGGGCCTTCGATAGGGAACCTAGAGAAGAGGATTTAAGACAGCTAGTCGATAGGAACTTCATCACCAGAGTAGCGGCAATTAGCAATAGTAATCTGGATCGAGCTGAGGCCTTCCAGTTGTATCATGTCAATCATTTTATGCACCAGTTCCTTGCCTCCAAATCTGCAGAGATTGGTTTCGGCATCACCAGCGATACGCTCGACTGCTTAGCAAACGGCTGTGACAGACCACGGAGGCTAGCCCTGCACAGTCCGAGGATCCCATCACTGCTTCGAACATTGGATTTGATGATCAAAAAAAAAACATTGGATTTGACTCAGACTCGTTCCTTAGCTGTATCAGGAGCAGTCAGCGGAATTCATCTCGACATGTTTGTCAATTTGCTTGTGCTCGATCTGGAAGGTTGGGAGAATTTGACGGATGAGGATCTACTACGGATATGCAGAAGCAAAATGTTCTTTCTAGGGCATTTGAGCGTTAGGAATACTGGAGTCACAAAGCTCCCACAAGAGATCAAGAACCTGAGCGGTCTGCAGGTGTTGGATGTAAGTTACACACAGATAAGTGAGCTCCCACTCGAGGTGTTCGAGATAGAATTTATGATACAATTGGATCTAAGAGGCACGAGGTTTGTGCAGCTGCCAAGTCAAATTGCTAAGCTAAAATATTTCCGATATCTGCTTCTTGGCGATGAAGGAACGACTAGTTCAGAAGAAACAACAACAAAACTGCCCCACGAAATACGAAATGTATGGAAGCTACTTACACTAGCCTCAGTTGATCTAAGCAAACAACCTGCAAGCTTCATAATTGCTCTTGGTGATCTACAATGTTTGGAAGTGCTAGCAATAACATGGTCCTTTCACCAATGCACTAACCAGGACTACCGTGAAGCATTACTATCGTCCATCCAAAAATGGGAGGAACTCAACTCTCTGACCATTCATTGTGGACTCGGCTGCTCCATGGAGTTCCTGGGGTCTTTGTCTAATCCGCCTAAGAAGCTTAAGGAGTTGAAGGTGATAGCGGGAAGATTTGCCTGTGTTCCCAAATGGATCGGCAAGCTCAACTGTCTATCTTTTCTGCAGATCACCATCTGCAATCAGGGGATGGAGGACCTGAATATAATACTTAGAGGGCTGCCCGAACTGAAGTGCCTAATACTAGGCTTCGACTTCATTCCCGGAGAAGCTATAGTGATTGGAAGTGATGGGTTCACAAAGCTTCAGAGGTTCTCCGTCGACTGCCCAATGCCATGGCTCACTTTCAGCACAGGAGCTATGCCGAACCTCACATGCCTGCAACTAAAATTTTGTGCAATCCCAGAGAGGCCGAGTACAGTTCCATCGGGTCTTGGCAACCTCAGAAAGCTTACAGAGGTTTTTCTATGCTACAATGGACGTTATGTCAGCAGCCCCAGCGTCAAGATGACAGTGGAGGCAGTGAAGGAACAAGTTGCCATGCATCGCAACCCGATTGATCTGTTCATCAATGGAGTCGGAGATTATGATGTTCAAAAAGTTGATAAGATGGTAGAGGCTGCAGCTGGAACTCAGAGCGGGACCAAAGCTGAGAGCCAATGTGATGTCCAAGCTGTCGGTAAGAAACCTACGAGTGAAATTGAAGAGATCCAAAGCGAGGCTTAGCTCCCAAAACAAAGGTACGTCACACTATTTGTTACTTCTATTTGTTGCTTCTGCCTTCTAGTATTGTTTACAATTACACCGCATCGATAACAAATTGTAATTTGTATTAGGAATATTGTTGACCTCTTGGAGTCTCATCAGCACTGCTCCAGTTCATTTTCAACAGTTGGTTTCATGTACTATTATCCATTTGGTCATTGTCTTGAAACTATGTTACTTTTCTACAGTTTGTGAAGTTGTGTTGTATTTACATTATCGTTTACATATTCATTTATGTGTTTGTTGACACCAAACCATGTAATAAGGCATGTGTGAACTGAGCTTAGCCCAGCTGGTAGAGGCACTAGTACACGTCCATAACACCTGAGTTTGATCCCCCGACTTGACACTCAAGTTCTCACCACCTCCTATTTCATAATGAATTGGCATTGCTCCTGCCCATATGGCTCCTGGGCCATGTATTCCACTTTTTTTTTTAATAAGGCTGTGTGGTAATCAGGAATGTTCCCAATTACTTCATAAAACATACAGATGGCTTTTTTAATGTTGAATATCCTCAAAGTATCTAAGATAGACTTTTTACCCTTTAAGAATATAAGCATCATAACTAGAAAAGGAGAATGATTAACAAAATACAAAACAAAATTAGGATAAAAGATAAAATGCCCTTACAGTGTCAATACTCAATTACCATAGTTTCCAGTTACGTAGAAAAGTAGTATATACTTTGTTTTTCACCAAGATCATTTAAGAGAAAATTCCATTTTTGTTATCAAGACATGCAGTCCATCGAAGAAAATCCGGTCACCATTGCTATTACCCTAGACATTTATAAGATAAGTGTGTAGGCGTGAGCATGACTCGAATTTTTACCAGTAAAATTAGTACCAGAAAAACTTTCATAGAGAAGTTCACAAATAAGAAAACAAAAGTAAACTAAGTAATACCTTATTTCACTGATATGGCACCTCAAAAAAGGACATCTAGCATATATATAAGATTATTCTGTTGTATTTGGGATTGCTAGCTCTTATCAAGCAATGCTTGCAGTATCCTTTTTCGGAAGGCCAAAGATTCTCTTCACGATTTTTTTTCAGAGATTTCCAAAGACCTTCAAGGCTAAGTTCAATTCCTTTCAGGGCCCCATAAGTTATTGATTCAGGAGCCCATTCATGCTACCATCCTCTCAAAGACCCTCAAGGCCAAGTTCAATTAGCCAATTTTACAGTACCCTCAAATCATTGAGGCATCAGTTTTTGTCGGCACTAATCCTATCTCAAAAAATTTCCCAAATAGTTTCTGGCTTTCTTCCAGTTGCCTCTGCGCTCGCAATGATGGTGGTATACGTGACTATATTGCGGTTTTCTGCCATCAGACTGAACGAATCAAGAGCATATGTTATATGTCCCTTTCTGCAGTCTTCATTGCCAAGCATCGTATATGCGACCTTATCAAGATGCAGCCCCTGACTTGTGGCCAAGCCAACCGGAGCACCTTGTAACTTTTCGCGTGTACACACATTAGGCTTTATTTCCTGACCATCTCCTCCAGAACATGGAACGCCTGCTCGACGTAACCTCTGTTACACAGGGCATCCATGCATGCAGTGTAATTCACCACGTTCGGCAGCATGCCCATGTCAAACATTCTCCTGAATTGCTCGGACGCATCCTTGAGCTGCCCTTGTTGACAGAAGGCGTGCGGGTGGCGTTCGTTGTCCAGGCAGAACCCCTAGCCCCCACATTGTTGAGAGCAAGGCGTCGACCTCCTCCACCAAACAGACCTTCACAGCCGCACCATGGAAAGAGAGCTCTGTAGCTGCGCACGTCGGGGCGCACCTCACCGGTCGGCGCCATTCCGTCGAACACCCTGTGCGCGAGCGCGAAGCACTGTCCCCGGGTGCGGCGGCCCAACGCGCGGAGCACCCAGTTGGCCGTCTTGACGCAGTGCGGGAGCCCGTGGCTCCGCATCTCGAGCACCGTTTCCGCCGCCTCCTGGAGCTGCCCAGCCTCTTCTACCTCATGAGCCATGGGCAGGTTACCCCGCGCGACGAAGGTGGTCACGGCTGTGCCGTAGAGCCGCATGAGGAAGCGCAGCTCTGGACGGGCAGACAGGCGGCAGAAGAGCGCCAGCGCGGCCGCGGAGTCTGCAAGGGAGGGGAGCAATGCGCGATGGCGTCGTCCATCGCGAACGCGGCGGGGTTGGAGGATCCGGCATTTGCGAAAACGGGAGCAGGAAGCTGTGATGAGGTGGTGGTGGAGGTGGAAGTGGAGAAAGGCCGGAGCTTGGGAGGAGGAGAGGAGAGGAGGCGACCGTGGCAGTGGTGTGCTGGTGGCGACTGCCGACTGGCAACAGAGCTTCTCGGCATGGAGACAGCTCAATCCCAGGCTCCAGCTCTGCTTTCTTCGGAAAACGAACCGTGATTTCAATTTTAACTGACGGATACAGAAAGTCATAATGTCAGTAAATAAAAATGCAAGGGTCTTTCTACAAATGCGTCATCTTCGCCCCGCAGACGCCGCTCCGCGGGCCGCCGGCGCCAGCTTTTCGTTCTGATCTCCCCGCGGAGGTCGGGAAAGAAGAGGTGACCTGCAATAATATTCAGCCTCCTTCGCTGGCGGTCCTTCCGCACGAGTCCTGAGCAAGTGTTCAACTACAGATCACTCATCAGCGCAGCCGTGCCCTGGTCTCCAGCTCAGCGCCGCCGAGGTAACTTTCGAACCCTCTACTCCGTTCGTTGCAATTGATGGAATATGTTTCTTTAGAAGTATGCTGTATCCTTCTTGTGCCGTCTAAAACTGCAACCAGTTTGCAAACTGACGGCACGAAATGGGGGATTAGGAATTTAGGAGAGATATGCCGTTTGTTAGGTGCACTTCACAAAACTGCTTCTGGATTAGGAGAGATGTGCCGGATTTATGTTCACAATATGAAAATGGGAAAAATCTTTCAACGATGTTCTAGAAAGATCAAGCTATAGAATGTATTTTTAGAGTTGTCACTTAGGTGCTCAATAGCAGTAAAAGTATCATATCTATGGTTGTCAACATCAAGATCCTTAAGACTATATATGATTAATTTCTATAGAAGAAGGAAACCAGTGGCCAAAAGTGGTTATAATCGACATTGATGGCCTGTTTTGACAGGGGGAAATTTTCCATTTGGAGTCTTAGTTATTTATGAGTCTGGGCCCAACAGTTTGTTTAGGAGTGTGTAAAGGAGACTCACTAGGTGAATTGTAAATAATCGATGAAAAATAAACCTGGAGTCTAAAGGTGATCTTAGAGCCTACTTGTGATGTGTCTTACCACCTCCAACTTCCAAATAAAGACGAAATTCATGATGTTCCATGGTGCTCCCCTCAGAAATTTGTTGGTGATCCCCATTTGAGGTTGTTGCATTGCCGCCATTGATGCACGGAAGAGTTGTCCCTCAGTGTTAATTATGTACAACTTTCTTATTCGAGAAAAAAGAAAACAATTTCTTAACCGCTAAAGAAATCAACGGTAGGGGTCTGCTTGCTGTTTCCATTGCTGAAAAAGAAAATAAAAACTTACTTACTCCATTCACAAATTTACACAACTGCAAGTATTTATAGGTTTGTCCAGAATCATACCTTTTCAACTTTACTATCAACAGCCAAGAAAACACAAAGATTGACATTGCAAAAATGATGTTACTAGATTCACCATGGAACCAACTATCAGGATGTAGCTCATTTTTTAAAAAATAATATATTTATACAGATATTGTTCTTCAAAGTTTTAAAAAATCTGACCCAGGACAAGCTAGAAATGCTTATATTTGTCAAAGGAGGGAGTAAAAAGAGTACCATGGAACAAAGGAATATTAGGGTCTGTTAGAATCTTCCTACTAACAATTTTAGCTTCAAAAACTATGGAAATCTCCTTAAATTCATCCAGATGTTAAAGAGAGTAGTTGATTTGTAAAGTAGAATTGTGCTGACAACTCAACCAGTAAACTACTTACTTTATAGAAACCTAAAATGCCACATAGGTTGTAGCTTTATTACAAGACATGTGCACGAGTTTCATGTAAACTATTCAAATAAATATACAGCTGCATCAATCAAGCCAGGGCGTGACAAATATTGCATGCAACATTAGTACATTACAATGAACACATTTAACATATTAACATATACCTGGAAAGAAACACAAGAACACTGAGCGGCACAAAATATTATGTGCCCTTTATAACGACTCGTTATACTCCTCAACAACCACAGTGGGTCCATTTGGAGTCATGTTTATCAATGCTTTGATCTGGGACACCTTTGCCTTGGCATCTGCCGGCGCCTGACTGCTGACTGTCAGGACCACCTGCCGGAGTCTCTCAAGATTTTCCAGGCCGTAGACACCCTCTGTCATTAGGAACCTCAGCTCAAGCCTCTGCAGCTCTGGCATTGCCCCTTTCTGGAAGCTCAGAGGTGGCAGCACCGGTGCTATGAAGCGTAGCAGTTTAAGCTTTTTGAATCCTCCAGCTGGCACAAAGATTTTTCCATCTGACTTCATCGCGTTCTTATGCAGAATCTGGAGAACGGTGGCTTCCTTCTTTGCCAAATCCAGTGTGAAAGTGAGAGAGAACAGCTCAGGCAGCTCAGCAAGGACCGGCAAGGTACTTGTCTTGAGTGATGTCAATGACAGAGTTAGCTTCTCAAGGTTGTGCAGATGGCTTATCCAGTTGGGCACCTGAGACAATTTACCAGATAGCTCAAGGGTGTGCAGGTGCTCTGGCGGTGCTTTTGAAACATTGAACGAGCTGTCAAGGAAACCGCAGAAATCATCATGGATGGAAAAAAACTTGAGGGAGCAACTGCTCAAATGCTCAATTGCAGACAGCAGTAACTCGTTATCTTTGTTGGTGAAGCATACAAGTCTATAAATGCGGAGCTTCTTCAGATTGGTGAGGTTCTCCAGGTCTGCAAATGAGCAGTGTTTTTTAGCCAAGCTAGTATTTGTAGTCTGTGCACTGGTTCTTTTCCTGAAGATGGGTCTTCTCTGGGCTGCACCATCAGAGCTTCCACAGATCTCAACTCCAGACAGAGTCTGTAGAGCTGTCATCTTTGTGATTCCTTCGGTCAATTTCAGAGCAAGATGCTTGCTCTTATTACCAGCGAGAAGATGGGTCATTCTCTGGAGCCTTACAACTGATCCTGGTATTCTTTTTATGTTGGTATCCCTTATGTCCAATAATTCGAGATACTCCATTCTGCCTATGGTATTAGGGATTTCCTTGATGTCTATCTGGCGCAAACTAAGGTACTTCAGCTGGTGTAAGTTGCATATTTCCTTGAACTGATTCAAGGATAACTCCTTGCAACCTGCGAGATCCAGGACCTGCAGTATTTGAAGCTTGTGCATGGTAGAATGTGGAGCTCTGAAATTCTCCAACGCCGTCAATGATCGGACATGTGACAGTTTCATCCTCTCTACCATTTCCTTCTCTTCCGTGTCACTTCTATGAATCGACAACCGGCGCACTTTGTAGCTTGGAAATGGTGTCTGCCAGTGGCCACCAACCACGGTGATAAAATTCTCGTCACTTGACTTGGCAACGATGTACTCGAGAACCATGTCATGGACCAAGCAGTTCTTCACCTTGCCATTGGTGCTGTTGTTGACAGCCCGGATTAGGTTCCTGCTGATAAGTTCATTGAAGCAGTCCTCAGCAATTTCCTCAATGTTCCTCCCATGTTTCTCAGTAATGAGTCCTTCGGCTTGCCATCTTCTGATCAGACGCTTTCTGCTGATCAAGCTACCCTTGGAAAACATGCTCAGGTACAATAAACAGGTCTTCAGGTCAGGCTGCAGATTTTTATAGCAGTAGTTCAGTATTTGGGTCACTCCTTCCGTGGTGAGATTGTTTCCAAGAACTGCACTTAATGCTTGGTCCAGTTTTTCCAACTGGGTATCCAAGTTTGAATTAGGCTCTGACTTCAGTTTACTAGCCATTAAACCTGCCACTAAAACTATGGCTAAGGGAAGACCTCCACACGTCTTCATGATGATCATCAGAATATTATCAGGTCTTGCAATACGCAGATCAGAAGCAGCAGTTGATATTGTTGCAAGAAACAGATTGTAGGAACTTCCTTCAGATAGTGGCTTGTGCTCGTGCACTTTACCATTGTGACGGCGGCAGGCTTCAGACACAGATTTGAACCTTGTTGTTACCACTACGGTACAGTCTTCCTGACTTTCTGGCAGAGAATCCCTTAACTGTTCCCATGCTGATACGGACCATATGTCATCAATCAAGATAAGATACCTGTTTCCAACACAGTTTAGAACTAGTTGCACTAAAATTAAAGAATCAGGCATATATGTAAACAAACAGGAATTAGCAGATCAAGAATCATACAGTACCTCTTCTCTCTTAGTTGATCGGCAAGCTTCTTTTTGAGTAATTCTTCCCCCCATTCGTCAATACCGTCGAGGCCATTCTTAGAACCACCAGATTGCTGCTCATGGAACTTGTTTATAAGGTTTCGCAGAACCCTCCGGAGATGGAACTTCTGTGATGCAAGCACGGTCGCTCTGCAGTGGAACTCATCTCCAAATTTGCGGTAAAGCGCCATGGCGAGTGTGGTCTTGCCAAGACCACCAAACCCGACAATGGCAAGGAACCTCAGCCGACGACCGGTACTCTGCTGCTTTGACTTGGTGAACCATGGCTCAAGCTCCTTCATGGCATCCTCCGCTCCCACAGGTTCCACGGTGCCGATGAGCTGGGGAGGTGGTGTCGGTTGGTCTGTGGGAGCCTTTGCGGCATCTGAGCCGTCATTCACATTATTGGTCAGGTTCTCCACCCCATACCGGGTACGGCGTTCGCTGACATGCTGTGCCCGGGCCTTGAGGTTGCCAATCTCGGTGGCGATGCAGTGGCGCGCGTACACCGTGTTGAGCAGGTACCATGCCCTCTTGAGGGAGAGCAGCCAGCCACTTCCGCGGGGCTCGCCGCGGAGGCGGTGGCCAACATTGTCGATGCAGTCCTCAATGTCGTAGGCTACCTCCCGGACCTGCTTCATCCAGTCCTGTCGCTGCTCGTTGTGGCCGGCCACTTCCCGCTGGAAGTTATTCAGGAAGGCCTGCATGCTGGCCAGCTCGTCGTTTATGTACTGGATGTCGTCGCTGACGCCGCTGATCAGGGTGTACTCCTGGGCCAGGAGGCTCCCGAGCTTGTTCACCAGGGATTTCACAGCATCGCTTGACGCGCCGACGACGAGGTCCATGGTCTCGCGCTCACTCTTGTGCTGTCACTCGTCGACAAAGGGGAGATACAAGTTTTTCTTACAATGAGGCTTAAGCCAGCTACCTATGGAGATATTTTACGGAAGGTTGAGACGACAGAGGTGAGACAATGTTGTCTACTACTACTAGGTGCCATATGGTCTGATAGACCCCGCTAGGCTCTTTTGGATCTATTTTAACCCATACTCTTTTACTAGAAATATATATAACAGGTAGAGATTTGGCTCATCCCGATTTGTGAAAGCAGTACTTTAATCATTTAATAACAGCTAATAACCTCTTTTTACATAAGCCAGCTAATAACCTTCTTTCCAGCCATTTGGGGAAGCGTCGAGGTGGCGTGGCTTGTTAGCAACGAAAAAGATGACTTGCCTGGGGCTTTTGGTTAACGGATCAACGGAGCAGGTATCTCTCGCAACTCTTTTCTTGCGTGATGATTCATATAGGTTGCACTTTTGCATGCCTATTCTGGATGGTTCCAAATACCATATGAAGTACATAAACTAAAACAACATATAATACTAGCTTTGTTTTTTTAAAAAAAAATGAAGGTAGTAGTATGCAGTAGCAGTCCCTTCATCTATAAACATTTCTAGAATATAAAATGCGAGATCTCTGTTTTTCTCTTTGAGTTTGCTAATTTCTCGATTGTAATGGAGCCTAATGCATGGCCATTCTAGTACTATCTTTGTGACCTTTTTTGTGTGCTCCCTAGTTTTAGTAATTGAAATGGCGTGGAAACTTGTACACTTCCTGTAGTGCAAGGACAATGTGGCTTGCTTCCAAACAAAAGAAGGAATGCACATGCAGGTTCTTTTTAGTAATGCAGGCTGTCCTTGAACAGATGCTTTACTGGGTGATGATGGCATCGATCGTGACCATTTTGCATTCTCTTTGTTGTAGGGAAACATCTTCTAGTAGTGCAGAGAGGATGACATTGCTTTGCAGAAGGGAAAAGAACAGATTCCATGAAGTTGCTTGCAGAAGTAATGGAGTTGTTAGCTACCACCTCCCTCCCTAGAATCAACCCCTTCTGGTCCGAGAGCTGCCAGTGGTGGTTTTCCCGTTAGCATAGCTCTGCGGCTCTGCGAAATTGAAGTCTCGCCGTCACCACCACTTGCACTGAGGAGTCACTGCAACAAAACATCAGGGTATGTAACCACTCGATCTCAATTACAGCAGAGGAAAACTCTGACGACACGATCTGTATATGGGAATAATTATAGAAGTCTGGCATTTTCTCTGCTTAACATCCTGTTCAACCCTTGCACAGCGAGGAACGCGAAGCGCAGCGATGGAGACTTCACATGAGGACGCTGAGATCGCGCCTGCAGATCGGGAGCAGGGGCAGGTGATTCAGGAGGTAGAGACCTACAGTTCTGCAGCTTCTGAAGCATTACGGTCGCTGGTGCAGTGTCATGCCAAGATCTCTCAGCACTTAGCACCTGCTGGCCGGCGTCACGTCATGGCCGAGAATGAACAGCGTGGCTTGGCCTTAATGGAGATGGAGCTGAGTGACATCATTGCGTCTCTGAAATTGAACCCACTCAAATTGCATCATGTTTATCTTACGATGTGGCTGGATCAATTAGTTCGTTGTTCCAACGAACTCCTTGATACTTACAAAATTGATCCTTCACGACGTCGTAGGCTGCTTCCAAGGGCCCTAGCCTACTGCCGCCGCAGGAGTCAAGATACTAGGGACTATTGGGAATTAATGATACGTTTTCTTTGTATAACGGGGCGTCCCGACCGCTGGTACATGCATCTTCTTCCCGCTAGTACTACTACTACGCTGCCACCCCAAGCCTCCGAGCAGCCGGTCTTTGGCATGGACCGCTCCATGAAGAAGCTCCTCAGGTGGCTCACGCCTACAGCCGAAAGCAACCGGCTGAGTGTCATGGCCGTCGTTGGACCTGTCGGGATAGGCAAGACCACTCTTGCTATTGAGCTCCACAATCGACTCAGCAAGTACCAAACGGCCGGAGGTGGACCCTACTGCTTCCACTACAACATTATGGTCAAGATAATGTCTGGGGAGCCAGATAGAATCGAGCTTGTGCTGCAAGACATCCTTTCTAAAATTTCAGACCTAGCAACACCAACAACCTTGTCATCTCTAAAAGATCTAGTTCACAAACAACTGCAAGACAAGAGGTACGTACTATAAATTGTAACAAGAATATTGTTCATTAATATTTAATTTCCTATACACCCTCTTTTTTTTTTTCCGGTCATCCCCATGGCCACCAGGTACTTCATCTGTATCGACGATGTTAGGGAACCTTCCGACTGGAGTGAAATCAAGGAAGTGTTTCCTGAAAACGGTCTTGGTAGCAGGATACTGATTACAACAAGGTTTGTAAGTACAGAATGGGCTCATTTCTTTAGTCCTGATGTGCATGTCCACAAAATGAAGCCTTTGAATCAGGTGGATTCAGAAAGTTTGCTTGTCACAACAGTTTTTGGTTCCCTGGAATGTGGCTCGCCAGAGAAAATTAAGCCATTTATTGGCGAAATCCTCATGAGGTGTGAAGGTATACCACTGTTCATAAATCGTATGGCACACTGGTTGAAGGAAAAGTTTCAGCTGCAGCGCCAACAACACGAAGATGGTGCTGAGAAAGAAGTAGACATTCATCACGAGGAACTGATGATGTCCCAGCTACCAGAACAGCTGAAACAAGCACTATCCTCTGCTTATGAGGGACTTTCTGATGGCAACTTAAAGATTCTATCGTTGTTCATGAGTGTGTTTCCTTATGGGCACAAGTTGGAGAAGGATCGCCTCATCACGAGGTGGCACGCTAATATGTTTGGATATCCTATGTTGCTGATGCAGTTTGGAGATGCTACAAAGCTTATTGAGGGGTACCTCAGAGAGCTTGTAAATGTGAATGTAATCACCAGCGCAACGCCAACATGCAAAAGTGATCTGGATGAAGCCGATGCCAACCAGTGGCACGTCAATCATTTTATGCATCATTTCCTTGTCTCCAAATCCGCAGATATGGGTTTCGCTTTCACTAGTGATACGCTCCACTGCTTAGCAACAGGTCATGGCGGACCACTGAGGCTAGCCCTTCACAATCCAGATCCAAGGATACCATCACTGCTTGAAAAATTGGATTTGTTGCAGACTCATTCCCTCACTGTATCAGGAAGAGTCAGAGGAATTCCTCTCGACAAGTTTGTCAATTTGCTTGTGCTCGATCTGGAAGGTTGGGAGAATTTGACGGATAGAGACCTACAGCAGGTGTGTAGAAGCAAAATGATCTTTTTGACGTATTTGAACATTAGGAATACTCGAGTCACAGAGCTTCCGCAAGAGATCAAGGACCTGCCCAGGCTGAGGGTGTTGGATGTAAGTTACACACAAATAAGTGAGCTCCCGCTTGAGGTGTTCGAGCTAGAAATATTAAAAATTTTGAATCTGAGGGGCACACAGATAAGGCAGCTGCCAAAGGAAATCACAAGGCTAAAGCAGAGTTTGTCGGTTCTGCTCCTTGGTGATGAAGGAACGACTAAGTCAGTTGATACAGCAACAAGGGTGCCACATGACGTCCAACATTTATACAACCTAGAGACACTAGCCACCATTGATCTGAGCGAACAACCTGCAAGCTTCGTGAACGTTCTAGGTGATCTAGCAATATTGCGTGTGCTAGCAATAACATGGTCCTTTCACCAGTGCACTGATCAAAAGTACCGTGAAGCATTATTATCGTGCATCCAAAAATGGGAGTGGCTCAGGTCTCTAACCATTCATTGTGGACTCGGTTGCTCAATGGAGTTCCTGGGCCACCTCTCTCACCCCCCTAAGATACTTGAGAAGTTCATGGTGAGAGCGGGAAGATTTGCAAGTATTCCCAAATGGATTAGTATGCTCGAATATCTATCTTTTGTGCAGATCACCATCTGCAAACAGGGGACGGAGGGTCTCAATATACTTGGTGGATTACCCAAACTGGAATGCCTAATACTAGGCTTGGACTTCATTCCCGAAAAGGCTATAGTGATTGGAAGTGATGGGTTCACTGAGCTTGAGAGGTTCTCGGTCGACTGCCCAATGCAATGGCTCGCTTTCAGCGCAGGAGCTATGCCGATGCTCAGATACCTGCAACTAAAATTCTGCAGCGTCCCAGCAAGACCGTGTGCTGTTCCATGGGGACTGGAGAACCTCCGAAGGCTTAGTGAGGTGGCTCTGTGCTACAGTGTACGTTGTGCCAACAGCCCCAGCGTTGAGATGACAGTGGAGGCAGTGAAGAAACAAGTTGTCATGCATCCCAACCCGATCGATCTGTTCATCAACGGCACTGAAGATGATGTTCAGGTTGCTGCATTTGAGGAGGAGGTAGAGCGCGCAGTCGCAGCAACTCAGAGTGTAATCGACGCCGAAATCAATGGTGACGATTCAAGCGGTTGATGATGAGGAACCAGCAAATGCAGCAACTGAGGTTCGTAGTACTTGTGAAATCGAAGAGGTCGACGACTAAGCTCTAAGACAAGGTAATCTGCTCGGTTGCTTGTAATGAATGCTCCATATCCTACTTTAACATTATGTAAAAAAAATATGCTACTTTAACATAAGTTTTTGTGACAGTTTTTTTTTTTCGTATGTACTTACAGGAGGTGCAGTAACGATCCATCGCCTGTCTGGAGCTTGTTCGGCCCAGAGCCCGACCCCTCAACAGGAATACAGGATGGTGTATCGACCATACCGTACTACCGTTGGCTTAATTGCGTGTGTTATGTCAGTCGACGCAGGTCTTTGATCATTGTCGTATTATTATTCTTCAGCGTGCTCATGTCGTATTTATATGTACTTCTGTTTGCAGACCGCGTGGATCTTGTAATAAGACCCCGCCTCTCTGTTGTAATAATCGGAGAACCATCCAATTCTTGTCGTGTAACGTAAGAAAACCTGTTGTGTGTCCCTGTGTTGTGGGTATATGTATGAAACTTAATTTATATTAACTCCGGTTTTTTATTATTGACACTTTAGATATTAGATATTATTTTTGATCACTCATCTTATTCCAAAAATTATGATAAATATCAAATATTTTGTTATGATTTGATTTATAATTAAAGGTATTTGAATTACAACTAAAATTTTACATGTTTGAAATAATGTTTTTAATAAGATGAGTGATTAAAGATGACGTAAAAAGTCAAACATGTAAACAATAAAAAAACAGAGATAATACTTATTATGGTATGTCCTCCGACTGAAATGTTTCCTCGGCACAGGTCCGGCCGTGAGCACAGCCGCGGAGTCTGCAAGGCGCTGCGCGTCCGGCATCCGGCGGTGACAACTATTGGCGGCATTGTTCGTCCAATACCTGTGTGGAATGAAGTTAAGCTTTATGAGAATCTATTATCTGTGTGGAATGAAATTAAGAAGCTCTAGTACGTGCAACAGACACACCGTAAGAATCAAAACGCATTGGAGATTATGACAGTGCGTTTGAGGCCCTGCAGGTTCCTCCTCTTATTCTCTGCGCCGCACGATGCTTTGCCGCTGCCAAGTGCTGGATTCAACGCCACTGAATCTTTCCTTTCCCTTGGTTAGTAGATGTCAGGGACTGAACTCGATCGTCGGGTACTAGCGCTCTCACATTGTTGAGAGCACGGCGTCGACGCGACCTCCTCCAGCAGACAGATCTTCGCGGCAGCACCCTACTAGAACGAGAGCTCTGTAGCTGCGCACGTCGGGTCCGCCCCTGACCACTGCGCGACATTCCGGCGAACACCCTGCGTGCGGCCGCTTCACGGGTGCGCCAGCCCGACGCAGAGGCAGAGCACCCAGTTGGCCGTCTCGACGCAGAGCGGGAGCCCGTGGCTCCGCATCTCGAGCACCGTGTCCACCGCCTCCTGGAGCCGCCCAGCCTCGGCGAAGGAGGCGACGACCATCGTGCGCCGTGTGCAGGTTGCATGCCCCGCGCCACGAAGGTGGTCGCTGCTGCTGTAAGTGACCCAGCCTTGAACCAGACATATTTCAGTAAACTCGGAGGGGTCTTTTACAAATGCGTCGGCACGCCTCGCGGTGTCCGTTCGTGCTCGCCGCTCCGGCGGCCGCCGCCGCCGCCGCCGCCTTGGGATTTTCTGGTCCGATCTGCCCTCGGAGGCCAGGAAAGATGGGACGACATGTAACGATGCCTGGTCGCCCCTATCGGCCCTCCTTCCACATAAGTCCTGAGGCAGAGCTCAACTGTTAATCAGTCATCAGCGCCACCAAGCCCTTATCTCCTGCTCCGCGCCCCCAAAGTATGTTTCGGACCCTAGATCCTTTACTCTTTTCACTGCAGTTCGTTGGATATGTTGCGTAGCAGTTGGCCTTTAAATTTTTGTCAAAACTAGTTGCAAATCGAAATGAATCGGAGGAACTAGTTTGCAAACTGCCAACAAATTACAAATGGGGGAACTAATCCGTTTATTTTACGCGTTTCACTAAAATACTTATTCTGGATTAATTCAGAACGAAGAATGCTCCAAAGAGTATTTTGAACTCTTGTTTAACTAATGCTCCAAAGAGTAGAAAGAAGAATGATCTCCACCTCTCCTTTTTTCCCGCACAAACACGCAAACTAAGGATGATTAATTCAGGTCTATCTTCCCTACCCACCTACTCCCTCCATCTTTTATTTGTTGACGTTCTAATTTAATTACAAAAGCATTTTAATTGTTGACGTTATGATACATGACTAATTCCCTTTGTCGTGTATGCCCCTACACCACTTTGCCTCCGTCGCACGTGCACGCAACGGCGGCAGATATGAAGCAGCGAGCCTTGGTTAGATTAGGGGACAAAACAAGTCACTTATTCCTTTCCTTAATCCCCTCAAACTGGTCGGAAGCGTCAATAAAAAAAATATGGAGGGAGTAGTATATTATATATGACCATACTAAAGATCCCCATCCACACTTATGAATCAAAACAGATAAATATACTGGAGACTATTATGGTTGAATAAACGTTGTACTAGTTCAGAAAGTTGTGCACAAAAAATCTCGTGTTTAACATAACAACGGAAACCATTCCAGAAAAACACAACGATGAAAACTCACTGTTAGTGAGTGCAGATTCTGATAACATGACCTGTTGCTCTTTTTATGATTCGTTGTACTCATTGAGAACCAGACTAGGACCATCCGGAAAAAAGCTTGCTAACATCTTGATCTGAGATGCCTTCAACTTGGCATCTTCTGGCGCCTGGCTGCTGATAGTGAGGACTACCTGCCGGAGTTTTTTAAGGTTTTCTAGTCCATAAACACCCTTGATCATTCTGAACCTCAGTTCAATCCTCTCAAGCTCTTGCATTGCTCCTTCCAGGAAGCTTAGATGTGGTAGCACCGGTCCCATGAAGCGTAGCAGTTTAAGCTTTTTGAATCCTACAGGTGGCACAAAGATCGCTCCTTCTGTCTTGCGCGTATTAGTCTGCAGAATCTTGTGAACACTTGGAGTAGCCTTGGCAGCATCGAGTGAGAAACTGAGGGAAAACAGCTCGGGTAATCCAGCAAGAACAACCAAAGTTTTTGTTGTGAGTGAAGTTAGTGACAAAGTTAACTTCTCAAGGCTGTGCAGGCTGCTAATCCACTTGGGTGCTCGTGACAACATTCCAGAAAGCCCGAGAGTTTAAAGGTGCTCCGGTGGTGCTTGAGAAGTTTTGGGTGAGCTCTCAAGGAAGCCACTAAAATCATCATCAATCTCAAGAAACTTGTGGGAGCAACTGCTGAGATGCTCAATGGCAGACAACAGCAACAAATTGTCGCCATTAGTGAACCTCGTCTCTGTAAATGGTGAATTTCTTCAGACCGGTGAGGTTCTCCAAGGCTTCGACAGGGCGCAAGTCTTTATTCTTGGTTGTAGCCAGTGACTGTGCCTTGGTTGCTCCCTTCCCATCTTGTTCCTTCTCTTCTTCTTCCTCGTCAGTTTCGGCCCCTACAGAAGGTGCATCATTGCTTTCGACATTAGCTGAGCTTCCACATATCTCAACTCCGGATAGTGTTTGGAGAGCTGTCATTTTTGTTATTTCCTAAGTCAATTTCAGTGTAATCCGCTTGCTTTTGTCACCAGCAAGTAGATGCGTCATTCTCTCAAGCCCATCAATTGATGCAGGCAATTTTCTGACTTTTGTTTCCCTTATGTCAAGTACCTCCAAAAATTCCATCCTTGAAATTTTTGATGGGATCGTCTCAATGTCTGTCCGACGCAGGCTCAGGTACTTCAAAGGATGCATCTTGCAAATTTTCTTGAGCAAATTATAGGACAAGTCCTTGCAACCTTCAAGCTCCAGCACCTGCAGTATCTGAAACTTGTGCAGAGTAGAACGAAGAGCTCTGAAACTCCCCACCACCATCAAGGATCTAACATGGGATAGCTTCATCTTCTCAACCGTATCCTTCTCTTGCTGACCACTCTTATGTACCGACAACCGACGTACCTTGTAGGTTGGAAACGGCGTCTGCCAACGACCGCCGACAACAGTGATGAAATTCTCATCGCTTGACTTGAAGACACTAAACTCCAGAACCATGTCATGAATCTGGCACTTCGCCTTGCCATTGCTACTGTTGCTGACTGCTCGAATTAGGTTTCTGCCAGTGAGTTCATTGAAATAATCATCTGCAACTTCCTCAACAGTCTTACCATTTTTATCAGAGATGAACCCTTCAGCTATCCATCGTCTTATGAGACGCTTTCTGCTGATTTGGCAGCCCTTTGGAAACATACTCAAGTACAACAAGCAGGTCTTCATTTCAGCCGGCAAATCCTTATAGCAGTGGTCAAGTATTTGTGTAACTCCTTCCGAGTTGAGATTATCCAACAATACTGCACTTAAAGCCTCTTCCAGCTTTTTCAAATGATTATTAATTGTCAAGTTTTGCTCTGACTTCACCTTAGTGACCATGAGTCCTGCCACTAAAACTATGGCCAAAGGAAGACGTCCAGTACATTTCAGCATGACCCTCCTACCTTCAGCAGTTAGCCTAGGACATCTATCAACATAATTAGCACCAGCACTGATGAGTATTTCATCAAAAAAGCAGTAGGAACTTTCATCCTTGAGCGGATTAAGCTTGTGTACATACTTAATTTAAGCTTATCAAAAGTGATAAACATTAAAAAATTTCTGTGGAACTCATATTTTATATACACACAAAATAATGTAGTATTTCACTGTGTATTAAAAAATATAGGTTGTGTGAGGTGAATTGTATGGAACGGTATAAATAAAATCAACTGATTTGCATTGGTGGAGTATATGTATTTAATTTTATAAATAAAAATATAATTCATGTTTTATATATATATATATATATATATATATATATATATATATATAAAATACTAGTAGCATGCCCGTACGTTGCTACAATTTTTTTAAAACTTTTTTATATTATCAAAAGACATCCTTGCTTGAAAAAATAGTGCATTATTTGTTTTTATGTTAAGTTTTTTTCCTTGGACGGATTAAAATAATACCGTATGTCTATAGATATTATAGATTTATCTGAATTTTCATCTTACGTAGGCTCATCAAGAACATTTTTCGTAGTATCCTCCTGTCACGCGTACGTGTATTTAAATTTTGACTTTATAAAAACTATTATATACGTTAATATGTGATCAGTTGTCGTCCAAATAGTTAGGTACTGAAAAATCCACTTTTATGTCTACATGTTAAATATATAATCTCATAAAAATTGTTATGTGTATGAAGATGAAATTATATTGTTAAGTAATCAGTTCTAAAAGTACTATGTTGGTTGTCAAAGATAATTTGCTCTTTGTTAGGTGACTAAGATTTTACATATCTTTTAGTCACATTCTTGGAACAATTAATATCAACATGTTGAACATCTTGTTCGTTTTGCTGCAACAATGTACAATTGAAGTTAGTACATTTAGTGTTTTACATGGAACTATTTTATATTTCTTTTATTAAAATGTTATATTGTTTGAGCTAAAGAATTAAATGTTCTGTCTTTAGTTATAAATTATTACAGCTTCACAAATATAATGTTACCAATGTTGATATTGATTATTCCAAAAATGACTGAGAAATATATAAAATCTTAATTACCTAAGAAGGAGACAAACCCTTGTCAAAGACACCAGAGCATTCTAAAATTGAGCAATTTTCGTAAGTCATTAATATCACCTGATTAGTACCATATAAAACCGGATCAAATTACAATTGGACCGTAAAATCCCCAAATAAGCACGAAATCCCCCCAAATCAAACATCCTAGTGATCACCTCAAAACAGAAATTATGTACATAACAATCGAGCTATTACAAGGAAACGCATTAATCGAGCTTGGACCCAAAATATTTATTAACTCTGTTTTTTTGGTTATGGTCCGTCCCTTGCCCCTCATCCTCACTTATTCAATCATCTATTCATCTGCTTCCCTAGATAAGAGCTCCACTCTCGACTCACATTTTCCTCTCCTCTCCCAAATCTAGCACCGATGCAGCAGCGTTCCCATGCAAGTGTGAGGCCGGACAGTGGCAGACGACTGCTGCTCTACTCCTTCCTCGTCGCAGCATAGCGCTATGCTCCGCTCCATCCTGCTTGTTGGTCCTCTCCCCTCCCACCTCAAGTCCCTGCCAGATACGTGCGATGGAAGCTTCAATTGCGCGGCCAAGACGGCTATTGATGGTGACGATAGCTTCTACATGGCAGGAGCAGTTTCTTCCGGTGTCTCTCTTTCTCTCTCTCCAACCACTATTAATCCGTGCTTCTTATGCATATTGTACTAGTAATCTCCTTTGAATCCTCCGATTGGATAGGGATTGCATGGGAAACAGGTCAACCTGGTGAGCTCACCTTCTTTGCTCGAGCTAATTTTATTGTGCTTTGATCTGCAGGCAAAGCTTCCAGATGCCGTGGATATGACAGCACGTCTTTCGCGTGCAAAGTCCGGGATTTACACGATTTGTTGGTGGTTGTGGTTTAGGGTCTTGTGCTATGGGATTTGTTGCTTTTATATCGGACGGCAGGCCAAATCTCTACGGACAGGACGCGCGCTCGCCAGGCGGAACAACAAACGCACGGACGATAAATACAGAATTAATAAGTAGTAAATATAATATATATATATATATATATATATATATCGTATGTACAAATTACTCAATCCCCTGGAGGTCATTCTTGGAGGCATCCACCCGCTGCTCATGGAACTGCTCCACAAGACTCCTCAGAACAGTCGGGAGATCAAACTTCTGCGATGCGAGGACGCACGCCTTGTACCTGAACACATCACACCCAACGATGGCAAGAAACCTCAGATTATGACCAGGATTCAGCTTCTTCGCCTTGGTGAACCACGGCTCGAGCTCCTTCAATGGCGACCTCGATGCCCACAGGCGCCCTGGTGCCGATGAGCCGTGGAAGAGATGCCAGACGGTCTCTGGGAGCGTTCCCTTCAGTGGAGGATCCTTTCACCTCTGCCAGTTTCTCCACGCGTGCCATATAGTGTTTTTATTTTCTTCTTGGGAATGCCTACAAGTTCACTGTCTGTTTCATCGTTTCAATTGCTTTACAAGTTTAAAGGTAACGAATCAAAATAAGTTAAAATGTTATCTGTACTTTCATTATATTATTTTTAGAAAAAAACATTTTGTTTATAGTTGAGGGAGGTAATTAAATTGGACACTTTCCAATTCCTAATCAAGAGTGTTGAACTGTTGTAACATCAATCAAGCATAGGGCAAATACTGCAGTAAAGATCCTAATCCTCCTCGTAGCCACAGCAGTCGTCCTCGTCATCCCCACACTGGGAAGTCTGCTTGCTGACGATTTCTTCGATTTTGGCTTGGATTTTGGGCCACTCTCTCTCATCTACCTTGTTCAAGTCCATCATATCCCTGATCCACTCGTCCGAGACCTCGACATAGCCCTTGGTCTTCAGCTCCCCGCGCACAAACTCCTGCAACTTCGGAAACTCCTCCTTCATCTCATAGAACTTTTGGTGAAAAAGTAGAGCCTGCTCCTCTCCTCGTCCACCTCCTCCCCTGGCTGCGGCATCAGGTCCGGGTTGCTCTGCTTCAGCGTGATATAGAGGGACGGGGTCGCCAGGGGCTTCTGGGCTAGGATCCACTTGACATGATCCATCGGCATCTGATTCTTCGCCGCCGCCGCCGCTGCCGCCGGCTTCACTCCGTCTGCCGAGCCAGGTGCCACTTTCTCCTCGGCACTCGCCTTGGGAATCAAATTCTTCAGCGGACCCTACATCGAAGAGGCACTGCTCCGGGTGGCGCAAGCCTTCTTCTGGCCGCACTTAACGATCGACGCCTCGCCTCCTCCGCGACGCTTGCTTTTCCCGCCGGCCACCGCTTGAACGAAGCCTCCGCCACCGGTCAACCTCGATTAATTGCTGGATGCGATTGCGGTGGAAACCCTAGATTCGATTGCTTTGCTTCGTGTAAGGAGGGGATGGTGGGGTGAGGCAACGGCGGGTGGTGTCGACGTATAAAGCCAGAGCCCCGACGTATCCCGTGTCTAGGTCAGAACAGAGGCGTCCGTCGAGTCCGTCTCGTAGCCCTTGTGGGCCGCGGGCTTCTTCTGCGGACTTCTTGACCTTGACTAGTAACTTCTATGAAATGGATCCACTTTAACAATATAATATCGTATATTTTTAGATTTACATACATTTATATTAATTAGAGAAATATCTAGTTACTATTTCTACATTATTCAAATTGATCAAAACTCCTAGATCCATGAGTATTTTGTTAATTTCGAAACAAAATGTGTCTAATTGCAACACCAGATTTTTCATAAAAAATATTAAAAGTGCTCAGATAGAAAATTTCACGAGATTGCATACAGATTGATCTTAGATAATGATTTTATTTTTCACCAAATAGGTGATAAAGGAAAATAATAAAAAAAGTACTAAATCATAGAGTTGGGTTGAACCAATTGCTCGTTCGAGTTAAAATAATCCATAACCAACAAGTATAGTATTGCATCAAAAGATCACCGTGAAAGAGAAAGGAAACGAAAACGAGGCATAACTACAAAGATTCTTAAGCCGCTTGCCAAATATCACCTTTTTTACCATAAAAAACATTCTAGAAATAATATTTTATCTTTTATAGAATTATATATATTTGTAGAAATAACATATTTATCTAAAGATTTTCTAAATTTTTATTGGAGCTATATTTATATTGGTCTTTGCTTTTCTTTATTTTGTATGCCCGCTGGACTCTCCTTATATAGTAACATAAGTATGCAATAGTGTTATGATTCTACCTATAGAGTAGCGAGGCAACAAGTCATAATGTCGTATTACAAGACAAGTAAGTGGATTAGGTTTGAAAAGTATCCTAAAAGATCAGGAAAGAATTGAAATTATTTAGTAATTAGTAAAATGTTACAAGTATCGGAGGCGGTAGAAAGTATTTCTGTTTCACATAGCCACTAATATGGATGACCATATTTCCTTTTAGAGATTTAGTGTAGGTCTCATGTCGAATTGAAAACTCTTTTAAGTGATTATTGGAATTTTTGGCCTAAAATATTAGTTTTAGATTGGCACTTTTCATAGTCCTGCTTTGGTGGTTAGTTGTTAACTTTTTATGTCTAAATAGATTTCAAAGGAGGATTTTGACAAGCTTTCTGTAGAGTACAGTCTGTTGTTCGATAAGGTTGCTGCTATTCGTGATGAGATCAAGAATGACGGAGGAATGGCCCTGTTGCTGCCAAAGCGCCTTAAAAAGAAGATAAAAGCTCCCAAATTTGAGGATTGACTTTCTTTCTGGGTTGCATTCGATTAGTGTACTGCATATTTTTATGCTGAGACATTTGCTCTGTACTTATGAGCCGGGAGTTTGCATTTTAAAGTTTGTTCTCCTATATTGAGCACATGCCTGGTCGTTGTTAATAGGCATCCTAAATCAGCATTGTTTAAGTTCTAATGAAAACATCTTGTTATACTTGCTCTTAGAGCGTTCCCTGTGCAGGAGCTAAGAGGTAGCATATATTGTAATTTTGCAATAGTTTAATCACTCTTTTTTTGCTATCACTAACTATGGTTTATGGTGTATGGCATTCTTATATGATTTAACATGCACAAAAAGATCATTGAAGACAACCACATCATGGTTAGGTTTTGTATCTATCTTGCGCCATATTCACACCGACGTGCATTCCTTTTATCTTTTTGTAGTTGATCCTCATTTTTATTTCTTTGCTTCGCTGCTGCAACATTAATTTCACCATCTAACACATGTATCCATGAAGAACAACTTTAATTTGCACAACATATCGTTATATATATATATATATATATATATATATATATATATATATATATATATATACACACACACATACATACTACCTATACATAAACTTTAATTTGCATAACATATTATATGTTATGGATGAGGAAAGCATACCAGTCTGGTTGGTTCGGTCTTTAAGTGGAGTTTGACATCCCGTTGAGGCATCCATCCCTATTCAAAATCTAACAATCACAACCTAACAAAGCATGAAATAAACATGAAAGCAGTAGTTACATTAGTCCAGCATTACTCTATTGACCTGTGAAGAAGAAAGAATACTAGTAGTAGTATAGAATTCCTCGATTGATTATATGGATAGAATTATGGAAATTCCTACTCTAAATTAGTAACAGGCACAGCCTAACAAAGCATGAAATAAACATGAAGCAGTAGTTACATTAGTCCAGCATTACTCTATTGACCTGTGAAGAAGAAAGAATAGTAATAGTATAGAATTCCTTTATTGATTATATGGATAGAATTATGGAAATTCCTACTCTAAATTAGTAGCAAGCACAGCCTAACAAAGCATGAAATAAACATGAAAGCAGTAGTTACATTAGTCCAGCATTACTCTATTGGCCTGTGAAGAAGAAAGAATAGCAGCAGTAGTAGTATAGAATTCCACAATTGTCACAGGACTCGGGTGGGGAGGCGGCAGCGGAGGTTGGGCGGGCGGCTGGGAGGAGGCGGCGACGGTGGGAGGCGCGTTGCTGCAGGGAGTTGCTCGGCGGGGGCTGCGGGGAGGCGGCGGCAGGGAGTTGCTCTACAGCAGGGGGAGGACACTCAGCGATGGGGGGCGCTCGGCGCACGGCGAGGCGCTTGGCGGCGGCAGAGGCTGGGAGGCGTTTGGCGCGTGGTGGCGGAGAGGCGGCGACGGCGGAGAGGAGCCGGAGAGAGCAGCGACGGCAGAGAGGAGCTGGAGAGCCGGCCGCGGCGGTTGTGCGTGCATGAGCGGAGGCACGTGGGCGTGGCAGTGGCGGAGAAAAGCTTTGTGCACGAGAGAGAACAGAGAGATGGTTGTAATATCACAGCTGGACTTCTTGGTTGTCAATTTAGATTTCTTTTTTTTTAGGGAAGTTATATTTTGTTCGAGAGGGGGTGTTAAGATCTTTGATTAGAGATACGGAAACAATAAGGTGCGCCGGTGGAGGGTGTTGTAAGATTTGGTGGAGAGGGTTGTAAAATTTTCTGATTAAAGATCCGGGAGTAATAAGGAGTCGTACGATTTAAAAGACATATAATCCGTCGGGTTTGAGTAGATGACTCACGAATTGAGTACAATTAATAATTTTTTCGTAATTATTGGGATATAATTAGAAGGGATGTTATATTTTTAGAGTGATAAACGTAAAACGGATGGTTCGGTACATCATAGTAGTTGGATAAATTAATATAAGATTATATATATATATAATTGAATTATATAATTTAAAGTGTTAGAATAAAAAAGCTAATAAAATAAGTAGTCTGTTTGTGAACCTCCTAGATTATAATCTATAAATTTTATAATTTAGTGGATTATAATCTGAAACAAACAGGGCCTTAGTTGATTCTGCTGCTTTCTTCTTGACCTTAGCAAATCACTTCTATAAAATGGATCCACTTTAACAATATGATATCGTATATTTTTAGATTTACGTTACATGATATCTGTATATTTATATTCATTGTGAAAAATATCTAGTTACTATTAATGACTAAATTATTCAAATTGATCAAAATTAATTCCTAGATCCATGATCTTTTTGTTAATGTCAAAATGAAATGCGTCTAATTGCAACATCAGTTTTTATTTAAAAAATATAAAAATGTCCAGATAGAAAATTTCATGAGGTTGCATACAGATTGATCTTAGATAAGGATTTTTTTTCACCAAATGGGTGAAAAAGGAAAATAATAAAAAAAAGTATTAAAACATACAGGAAGAGTTGTATTGAAGAGGGGGGAGGGGGGGGGGGGGGAGGTCAACCAATTGCTTGTTCGAGTAAAAATAATCCATTACCAACAAGTACAATATTGCATTAAAAGATCACCGTGAAAGAGAAAGGAAACAAGGCATAACTACAAAGATTCATAAGCCCCTTGCCATATGTCACCTTTTTTACTACAAAAAAAATTCTATAAATATTATTTTTGATTTTAAATAATTATATATATTTGTAGAAATAATACATTCTGTAAAATATTTTCTAAATTTTTATTGGAGCTATATTTATATTGGTCTTTGCATTTCTTTTTTTCTTATGCCTGCTAGGCTCTTCTTATATAGTAACATAAGCATGCGATAGTGTTATGATTCTACGTATAGAATGGCGAGGCAACTAGGCATAATGTCATATTACGAGGCAAATAAGTGGATTAGGTTTGAAAAGTATCCTAAAAGATCAAGAAAGAATTGAAATTGTTTTAATTATTAGTAAAATGTTACAAGTATCGAAGGAGTATCAGCATATCAAACACAATGTTGGTAGGAAGTATTCCTGTTTCATAGAGCCACTAACATGGATGAGCACATTCCCTTTTAGAGAATTAGTGTAGGCCTCATGGGGAATTGAAAACTCTTTTAAGTGACTCTTGAAAAATTTTACCTAAAAGATTAGTTTTAGATTAGCGTTTTTCATAGTCCTACTTTGGTGGTTAGTTATTAATTTTTTTGTGAATAGATAATTATTGAATATGTAGTCTACCGACTTTATAGTGCTTGATGCATACAAAGAAGAGATAGATGTTGTCTTGGCACTCCTCTTCTTAGTTTACTTTATTGAGTAACATTTGAGATAACCTTTTAGACCAGTGAATTTTCTTGAAAAAATTATGATTTCTTACAAATTCGAGCTAAATCCTTACATCTTATACATTCCAGCAATACAATAATACTATTAAGAAATCATACAAAGTCTCATAATATGATTCTTTTACACACACTTTCAATGAGGTTGCGAGTGGTGACGACGATGGCGAGCGCGTCCTGGACGGAGAGAACTTGACAGTGCGACGCGGACGGATTGATGCAGAAGGAGAGAAGCTGAAGAGCTCCCTCCCGCCCCAGAGCTTGGCGGTCTCTCAATTTGGCGGCGGGGCCTGCGACAAGGCCCCAAAGCGGTTCCCAGTTGTACCGCAGAAATGTCGGCGGGTGCTCGTGGACCTTCTTCAGGATTGACCTCGTTGTGGTGCAGCCACGGTTGTGGTTGAGCTTCGCTGAATCGCTGCTGCTGCTGCTGCTGCTGGTCGTCTCACGTAGCCAGTGGAGGGGAACTTGTTGTCGCGTGGCGGCGGAGGAAAACGCACGGACCTGGGGATTTTGGGTGGGGCCTCTGTCAGGCCAGGACGGTGGAGTTTCTGGGCTCATTCTAGTAGGGGTCAAGCTGCTGCTGCTGGGTCTGCTTCGGGACCCTTCGTCGTTCACTTTAAACCCAGGCCCAATTAGGAGGAAACAGGCCAACGTCGGTCCGGCCTGGTTGCACACAAGAATTGGAATTACGGACATGCTCTTCCTCCCTTCAATTCCGTTTCTAATTGGTGATGATGAGATGTGTGTTAGTTCAAATTTCCACTACTTGTAATTTTGAACCAGAGGGAGCATTAGTCAACGCCATTGAATCTTTTTTTTTTCCTTTGTTAGATATGTCATCATGGTTCCTTCAAAAGATATGTCATGAGGTACTACAGAACTTGGTCGTCGGGTACTAGCAGCACTCTCATCTGGAGAGGCTGGAGCTGCTGTCCAATAATTCTCATCCACACACAAAGAAGAAACAGGGTCTCTCGATCTTAATTTCTGTGAACCTCTCTCCACTCAAATTGCAATGCAAGCATGTTTCCTACTACAACGATGAAAATCATTCGCTTGGGGGGCAGCAACGGAAACTCTGAGTCTCAGCTATATATATAGTCTTTATAGTACTAAGTAGTATTAGTATACTATACGTCGTTGGTAAAAGCATGCACAAAACATCTCTCTACACCGGATGGTCAACCCTCTGATTGGTGGTGGAACGCAGAGTTCTATACGCCAAGGTTTTGAAAATTGCTTCACAAGGCATAAAAGTAAATTCAAATCGTTGGGAACGTTTCTCAAATTTGAGTTTGAATTCAAATCTAAAACATTTGATTTTGCATGATGTGTACCATTGGGATTTTGAAACGTGTCGTATATCACCGCTCTGATGACTCGGAGTGGTAGTAGTTTAAAAGCAAAACAGAATTTTCTCGATACTTACTTACAGTTCTTCGATGACCGGTGGCTCCGGCAGGAAACGAACTGATCCCACCTGCAGTGTGTTTCGTCTCCCCACCGCTCGCTCACCGAACCGCGTCTCTCTTGCGGTTGCGGTCTTGCCCGGCCTCACCCTTGGTTACTCTACTAGTAGTTGTTTGCTCTGTGGCAGTAAAAAATGATCCAATGTTTTTTAAAAAAGGGACGCTAAATGAGCTGCATGCTAGTACTATAGTTACGGTGCATGCTTGTCTTTTTTTTTTTCACTTTTTATACCGTGTGTACTTATGTAACAAGCCTCGACGTGTCATGTATTATGTGCTAAGTACTACGATGTACCCTCTACCCCAAAATATAAGCATTTTTAAAGTAATTTTAAATTTATCATGTTTAATTATATATAAAATAATATTATTAAATTCATCAAAAGCTGTGTTATAATAATAGTGTATACTCCCTCCTTTTTTAAATTGTTGTCGCCGTTGACTTTGACCGTCGACTTTGACCATTCGTCTTATTCAAAAAATTTATTCAAATATATAAAATTAAAAGTTATGTCTAAAAAACTTTTAGCGATAAATCGAATCATTATAAAATATTTGATATTTTCATATTTTTTAATAAGACAAATGGTCAAAGTTGACGGTCAAAGTCAACAGCGATAACAATTTAAAAAAGGAAGGAGTAACCATTAATATTTGAAGTAATTTATTTTTTATATATTTAAACAACAAGTCGCTCTTTTTCTAGAAATAAGCAAAAGGGAAAAAAATACAAAGCGACTTTTAACGTGGTACTACATGCAAGGTTCAAAAAATCATTGGAAACCGTGCGGTTTTCGCGGTTGCCGCCTAAACCGCTCCGGCTCGGTTTTCACGGTTAGCGGTTTTTCGAATTTGAATTTGATGGATTTTTGAAAATTTTGAAAAATTTATAAAAAAAATGTAAAAAAACTAGATAAAAATGAGGAATTATGATGGAGGAAGTTAAAAAAAACTTGTTCAGATGGATCAAATAAATCAAACAAGATAAAAAGAAAAGAAAAAATAAAAATAATTATCTTATGTACTCAACTCCACCTCCCAACCTTATTTACTTGTAAAAGCATATACTCTACGTGTTATGTAATACTATATTAACTTATTAAAAAAGGTCATGTAAATTTTTTATTAATTTCATCCAATTTACATGTCCTCTCCCAAAACCGTGATTTTTAGTCCAACCAAATTGTTTACCGCACAAACCGAACGGTTACCGCTCGAAAACCGCGGGTTTTTCGGTTCAAATTTTTTTAATTTTATCCAATTTATGTATCCTGTTAAAATCGCGGTTTTCAGTCAAACCGGACGGTTTACCGCAACCGAGCGATTACCATTTGAAAACCACGATTTCTGATTCAAATCACGTTTAAAATTTGGTTTTCAAAATTTGAATGGTTCAGGAGCGATTACCACGGTTTTCGGTTAAACCGGACGGTTTACCACGCAAACCGAGCTCCGCTCAAACCGAGCAGTTTTCTCTCTCAAACCGCGGTTTCGATTCAAATTTGGTTCAAAAATTTTAAATTTATAATTTGTACGGTTTTTAAAACGGTAACCGCAGGTACCGCTGATGCGCCGCCGATCGGTTTCCGCGCACAAAACGGTAAGTTGAACCTTGACTACATGACTGAAATGAAAGTCGGATTAGTACATGCGTGAACGAGAGCAACTATACGTAGACCGTACGTATAATGAGTAATACCAGCACAGTAAAGTCCATAGTACTTCCTCCATCTCAAATTATTTGTTTTTTTAGTTCTCGGTACGGAATTAAGAAAAAAAAATATGCTAAGTGCACTGAAAATTAAAAAAAGAAAGATAGAGATGTATTGGAAGGAGAGAAAAATTTATTATAAAATAAAAAAAATAAATAATTTAAGATAAATATTAAAAAGTAGAAAGACAAATAGTTTAAGGTGGAGGGAGCATTACTTGGTACTAGCATTTTTTTTTTTTAATTTTGGAAGCCAGCCTGGTGAGCTGTCTGCGCGACAGCATCTGGTGGGTGGGCCATCGGTTCTCGGAACGCGATGCCCAAGGCTGGATCTAACTAGGCGTGCTGCTGAGTGGGCCCATTATATGCTTTTAATACGTTCCCGCTTTTACGGTTTATAATTCTATGGCTACGGGTGAACGGAACGGCCAACGGGGTTCGCTTCCGCTCCGCTCGCCGTGCAGAATACTTACCACAGGCCAGGTGGATTTTACGCATCGTATTGTATCGTATCGTGACTCGTGAGAGGAAGGAATTGCTGGTCTTGCGCGTAGTCATACTCCAAGGGAGAACTGTAGTATTGGCTTACGTACGCGTACGTACATTGAGGATATATACGCATTGTGGTACTGTAGTAGTAGTCATGGATGTCTTGTTTTTTTTTTTTCTTTTTTTTTTGAGGGAGACTTGTTTTTGTTTATTGTCCTAGGGCCTCTCTCTCTCTCTCTCCCCCCGTGGCTGTGCCTGTGCTGTGCGAGTACCATAGTGTGTGGACTGTGGCGTGGACGGTATACTGTCATTCATAGATTATGCATGTGGCACATTTTGACTAAGCTTCCAAACAAGATCAGTTCACCTGTTACGGAAAACAAGATGTTTTATGAATGAATGAACCGCTTTATATATTCCTCTGAAACTGCAGAGGAATTTGAGGCAGAAAATTGGGATAAAATCATTCTACTTTTTGGTTTGGAAGGCAATGAATGGTTGGCTGATCGATACCGCATTCGTGCGTCATGGATACCTGCATACTTTAAAGACATATGCTTATCCGGTATTCTTAGAACAACTTCAAAGTCTGAGAGTGTTAACTCATTTTTTAAATGTTTTATTGGTTTCAAGCATAGTTTGGTCAAGTTCTGGGTTTGATTTGAAACTGCAGTAGAAGAACAAAGAGAAAAAGAGCTAAGGGAAGATAATGCCAGCATCCATTCTGAACCTATATTGAAGACAGAATGGGCAATTGAGAAACATGGCAGTGAAGTGCTAACATATGCAATTTTTTTGGAATTCCAAAAGGAGGTGCTTGCTGCAGGAGACCATTGTATTGTTGATAGCATGAAAATATACTCCATAGCTGATAATAGCCCCAAGGTAAGAGAAGTCAGTTTTGATGTTTCCACCATGATTTCTCACTGTTCCTGCATGTTATTACAAACACATGGAATTCCTTGTCGACATATTATATATGTCTTACGTAGTGCAAAGCTGAATGAGCTCCCAAGTCCTTATGTGCTTAAAAGGTGGACAAAATATTGCAAGAAGGAGGCTGTACATGATGCAGATGGAAATTTGCTAGAAGAAAAGAGAATAACTTCTATGGATAATGAGGTTAAAAGGATGGCATCCGATATGCGCAAGGAAATGGGTGATATTTTTCAGCAAGCTGGAAGTTCAGTAGATACTATGCATACTGTTAGAAGAAAATTTCAAAAGTTTGTGGATGGGGTGAAACAAGAGCTTCCGACCAATCAGCAACAAAGTCGGGTACAAGAAATTGAGGGTTTTATTGGATGCTCTATTCCTTCTAAAATAAACATATTGCCTCCAAATGATTTACACTCCAAGGGTAGAGTGAAGAGAATCAAAGGACATTTTGACAAGGGTGGGAGTGAAAAGAAGAAAGAGGAGGCTAAGAAAAAGAAAAATGAGAGGTGTTCCACGCCTATGCGGGTCATGCAAAGAATTAGTTTTACATGATAAACGAAATTACCCTAGAAAGGGCACACTTCCTTAAGGCAAGTGTTCACAATTGTTTATCTCTGAGTGTTTAATGTTATCATGCAGTATCTTTCTTTTATCTCACACTGAATTTCTTGTTGTTCCAGGGAATATTTGTTCTTTCATGGCTACCTGAATCACATGACCAATGGAATGTCTGATCTTGTCCAAGTTCATCTAAGAAATTCGAACCATGTCGTTATTAGTTATTTTTGTAGTATTAAGTACTACCTTACTTATATGTATCATGTCATTTTTCTATTGTCTCTGGTTGTGCAAACCTGTATCAGGTCAATCACATTGTCAGTTTGTGGAACTCATACAATAGCAGTACTAGTTCCAGTTTGTTTCATATCAATCAACAGTTTGTGGAACTAATACAATAGCAAGACTAGTTCCAGTTTGTTTCATATCATGATTGATCTTGTTACTCTTCAGAGTTGTACAGAGTAAGATTTCACTGTAAATGAACAAAAGCAGTGGCAGCTCTGTTAATTGAACAGGATGACAGTTCAGTAAAAAAAACAGCATGACACAATGCATGCAAGCTGCGATCATGGTGTTTCCATGTGATTTCCAAACGAGTTTTACAATGACATATCAAATAGAATTTCCCATTAAGACTGTTGCAAAACACAATACAAACTTTCATTCAACTGTGAACCAGTTACGGTAATCGTATACAATGTACAGATAAAAAATGATGAACATATAATAAAGTCCCAATGGCTAATTCAGTATGCACCAAATCTTTGAATCATGTCTCTAATCACGCTCCATGCTGCGGCTCTAGCACTCCACGAAATCCATAAGCCCTCTGCATCGTCGCCCTTCTTGGGAGGAACGCGGGAGAAGGGGGAGAAGGGGATTGATCCCTTGACTCAACAGAAAATAGATCGGAAAGGGGACTGATCCCTTGACTCAACATAAAACAGATCAGAAAGGGGATTGATTCTTACACTCCGGATTCTTCTCCAATCTAGCAGTGCTTGAATCCCTAGTTGGCATATGGGGAGAGAACAGGGAGCAGGAGCAGAGAGAGAACAGGGGCATCAGGGGATTGAAGACGATGTCGTGAATCATGATTCGTTCGTGAGGAAGAAACAAAGGTGGGCTTCGCTCGCGATATGTAAATCAAAGCAGGGGGTCCAGTGTAAAGTTACATCTATTGGAGGTGGGAGGCAGCCAGGTCGTCGGATGGAGATTGGACGGACGGGATTCTTTTTTTGCAGCATTGCACAGATTGTTCCTTTTGTATAGAATATTTCCCCTAATACTAGTTCCACTGACCTGACAATTATTGAGGATGGTTATTACGTAGCACACAATAGTATAATAATGAAACAACTTAGGAATGCATCATTTCACTGTACCTTTTCAATGAAGTGGCATGCTCAGTAACTTCTTGCTTTTATTTTTGAAGTGCCTGAGGTTAAAATTTGGATAAAACTTTTCATTGTTTGTAGAGTGAATTGACAATGATTGTTTAGTGCTGGATGTTCGCACCATCTTCCTCATGGTGGTTTTTTTTGTTTTTGGCATATTCGTCACGGTGGGTTGAATGCAGCCTTGGGATGGTTTTTTATGTCCAGTCCTAGTGTCGATGCCACTGCTAGAAAGTATCATCCCTACATAATCTGACAAGAAAAAAAAATTACAAAGAAAATTTGCTAATTTCAACCCATTGCTTCATAGCTCATCAATATGGCACTGTTATGTGTTGCTGCAGAGGTCGTCAAAAAAAAAAACAATGATATCAAACAAGAGTAAAAAATCTCAACCCCCTTTTTTATAGTAAATGTTAGTTTGTCTAATACTGGTTCCAGTGACCTGACAATTGTTGAGGATGGTTATAATGCAGCACACAATAGTATAACAATGAAACAACTTAGGAATGCATCATTTCACTGTACCTTTTCAATGAAGTGGCATGCTCAGTAACTTCTTGCTTTTATTTTTGAAGTGCCTGACGTTAAAATTTGGATAAATTTTCGTTGTTTGTAGAGTGAATTGACAATGATTGTTTATGCTGCATGTTTGCACCATCTTCCTCACGGTGGTTATTTTTTTTGTTTTTGGCATATTCGTCACGGTGGTTGAATGCAGCCTTAGGAGGTTTTTATGTCCAGTCCTAGTGTCCATGCCACTGCTAAAAAGTATCGTCCCTACATAGTCTGACGAGAAAAATAAATTACAAAGAAAATGTGCTAATTTCAACCCATTGCTTCATTGCCCATCAATATGGCACTGTTATGTATTGCTGTAGAGGTCGTCAAAAAAAAAATAATGATATCAAACAAGAGTAAAAAATCCCAATCCCCTTTTTTTATAGTAAATGTTAGTTTGTCTAATACTGGTTCCACTAACCTAACAATTGTTGAGGATGGTTATAATGCAGCACACAATAGTATAACAATGAAACAACTTAAGAATGCATCATTTCACTGTACCTTTTCAATGAAGTGGCATGCTCAGTAACTTCTTGCTTTTATTTTTGAAGTGCCTGAAGTTAAAATTTGGATAAATTTTCATTGTTTGTAGAGTGAATTGACAATGATTGTTTAGTGCTGGATGTTTGCACCATCTTCCTCATGGTGGTTTTTTTTTTTGTTTTTGGCATATTCGTCACGGTGGGTTGAATGCAGCCTTGGGAGGTTTTTTATGTCCAGTCCTAGTGTCCATGCCACTGCTAGAAAGTATCGTCCCTACATAGTCTGACGAGAAAAATAAATTACAAAAAAAATGTGCTAATTTCAACCCATTGCTTCATAGCTCATCAATATGGCAGTGTTATGTGTTGCTGCAGAGGTCGTCAAAAAAAAAAACAATGATATCAAACAAGAGTAAAAAATTTCAACCCCCTTTTTATAGTAAATGTTAATTTGTCTAATACTGGTTCCACTGACCTGACAATTGTTGAGGATGGTTATAATGCAGCACACAACAGTGTAACAATGAAACAACTTAGGAATGCATCATTTCACTGTACCTTTTCAATGAAGTGGCATGCTCAATAACTTCTTGCTTTTATTTTTGAAGTGCCTGAGGTTAAAATTTGGATAAATTTTCGTTGTTTGTAGAGTGAATTGACAATGATTGTTTAGTGCTAGATGTTTGCACCATCTTCCTCATGGTGGTTTTTTTTTTGTTTTTGGCATGTTCCTCACGGTGGGTTGAATGCAGCCTTGGGAGGTTTTTTATGTCCAGTCCTAGTGTCTATGCCACTGTTAGAAAGTATCGTCCCTAAATAATCTGGTGAGAAAAATAAATTACAAAGAAACTGTGCTAATTTCAACCCATTGCTTCATAGCTCATCAACATGGCATTGTTATGTGTTGCTGCAGAGGTCGTCAAAAAAAAAACAATGATATCAAACACGAGAAAAAAAATCTCAATCCCCTTTTTTATAGTAAATGTTAGTTTGGCTCATACTGGTTCCACTGACCTGACAATTGTTGAGGATGGTTATAATGCAGCTCACAATAGTATAATAATGAAACAAATTAGGAATGCATCATTTCACTGTACCTTTTTAATGAAGTGGCATGCTCAGTAACTTCTTGCTTTTATTTTTGAAGTGCCTGAGGTTAAAATTTGAATAAATTTTCATTGTTTGTAGAGTGAATTGACAATGATTGTTTGGTGCTTGATGTTTGCACCATCTTCCTCATGGTGGTTTTTTTTTTGTTTTGGTATATTCGTCACGGTGGATTGAGTGCAGCCTTGCGAGGTTTTTTATGTCCAGTCCTAGTGTCTATGCCATTGCTAGAAAGTATCGTTCCTGCATAATTTGGGGAGAAAATATATTACAAAGAAAATGTGCTAATTTCAACCCATTGCTTCATAGCTGATCAATATGGCACTGTTATGTGTTGCTGCAGGGGTCGTCAAAAAAAATGATATCAAACAAGAGTAAAAAATCTCGACCCCCTTTTTTATATTAAATGTTAGTTTGTCTAATACTGGTTCCACTGACCTGAGAATTGTTGAGGATGGTTATAATGCAGCACACAATAGTATAACAATGAAACAACTTAGTAATGCATCATTTCACTGTACCTCTTCAATGAAGTGGCATGCTCAGTAACTTCTTGTTTTTATTTTTGAAGTGCCTGAGGTTAAAATTTGGATAAATTTTCATTGTTTCTAGAGTGAATTGACGATGATTGTTTAGTGCTGGATGTTTGCACCATCTTCCTCATGGTGTTTTTATTTTGTTTTTGGCAAATTCGTCACGGTGGGTTGAATGCAGCCTTGGGAGGTTTTTTATATCCAGTCCTAGTGTTTATGCCACTGCTACAAAGTATCGTCCCTACATAATCTGACGAGAAAGATAAATTACAAAGAAACTGTGCTAATTTCAACACATTGCTTCATAGCTCATCAATATGGCACTGTTAGGTGTTTCTGTAGAGGTCGTCAAAACAAAAACAATGATATCAAACAAGAGTAAAAAATCTCAATCCCCTTTTTGATAGTAAATGTTAGTTTGGCTCATACTGGTTCCACTGACCTGACAATTGTTGAGGATGGTTATAATGCAGCTCACAATAGTATAGCAATGAAAGAACATAGGAATGCATCATTTCACTGTACCTTTTCAATGAAGTGGCATGCTCAGTAACTTCTTGCTTTTATTTTTGAAGTGCCTGAGGTTAAAATTTGAATAAATTTTCATTGTTTGTAGAGTGAATTGACAATGATTGTTTGGTGCTTGATGTTTGCACCATCTTCCTCATGGTGGTTTTTTTTTTTTGTTTTGGTATATTCGTCACGGTGGATTGAGTGCAGCCTTGCGAGGTTTTTTATGTCCAGTCCTAGTGTCTATGCCATTGCTAGAAAGTATCGTTCCTACATAATTTGGCGAGAAAAATATATTACAAAGAAAATGTGCTAATTTCAACCCATTGCTTCATAGCTGATCAATATGGCACTGTTATGTGTTGCTGCAGAGGTCGTCAAAAAAAATGATATCAAACAAGAGTAAAAAATCTCGACCCCCTTTTTTATATTAAATGTTAGTTTGTCTAATACTGGTTCCACTGACCTGAGAATTGTTGAGGATGGTTATAATGCAGCACACAATAGTATAACAATGAAACAACTTAGTAATGCATCATTTCACTGTACCTCTTCAATGAAGTGGCATGCTCAGTAACTTCTTGTTTTTATTTTTGAAGTGCCTGAGGTTAAAATTTGGATAAATTTTCATTGTTTCTAGAGTGAATTGACGATGATTGTTTAGTGCTGGATGTTTGCACCATCTTCCTCACGGTGGTTTTTTTTGTTTTTGGCATATTCATCACGGTGGGTTGAATGCAGCTTTGGAAGTTTTTTTATGTCCAGTTCTAGTGTCTATGCCACTGCTAGAAAGTATCGTGCCTACATAATCTGGCGAGAAAAATAAATTACAAAGAAAATGTGTTAATTTCAACCCATTGCTTCATAGCTCATCAATATGGCACTGTTAGGTGTTTCTGCAGGTCGTCAAAACAAAAACAATGATATCAAACAAGAGTAAAAAATCTCAATCCCCTTTTTTATAGTAAATGTTAGTTTGGCTCATACTGGTTCCACTGACCTGACAATTGTTGAGGATGGTTATAATGCAGCGCACAATAGTATAGCAATGAAAGAACTTAGGAATGCATCATTTCACTATACCTTTTCAATGAAGTGGCATGCTCAGTAACTTCTTGCTTTTATTTTTGAAGTGCCTGAGGTTAAAATTTGGATAAATTTTCATTGTTTGTAGAGTGAATTGATAATGATCGTTTGGTGCTTGATGTTTGCACCATCTTCCTCATGGTGGTTTTTTTTCTGTTTTGGTATATTCGTCATGGTGGATTGAGTGCAGCCTTGGGAGGTTTTTTATGTCCAGTCCTAGTGTCTATGCCATTGCTAGAAAGTATCGTTTCTACATAATCTGGCGAGAAAAATATATTACAAAGAAAATGTGCTAATTTCAACCCATTGCTTCATAGGTCATCCATATGGCACTATTCTGTGTTGCTGCAGAGGTCGTCAAAAAAAAAAATGATATCAAACAAGAGTAAAAAATCTCGACCCCCGTTTTTATATTAAATGTTAGTTTGTCTAATACTGGTTCCACTGACTTGACAATTGTTGAGGATGGTTATAATGCAGCGCACAATAGTATAACAATGAAACAACTTAGGAATGCATCATTTCACAGTACCTTTTCAATAAAATGGCATGCTCAGTAACTTCTTGCTTTTATTTTTGAAGTGCCTGAGGTTAAAATTTGAATAAATTTTTATTGTTTGTAGACTGAATTGACAATGATTGTTTAGTGCTATATGTTTGCACCATCTTCCTCACGGTGGTTTTTTTTGTTTTCGGCATATTCGTCGCGGTGGGTTGAATGCAGCCTTGGGAGTTTTTCTTATATCCAGTCCTAGTGTCTATGCCACTGTTAGAAAGTATCGTCCCTACATAATCTGGCGAGAAAAATAAATTACAAAGAAACTGTGCTAATTTCAACCCATTGCTTCATAGCTCATCAACATGGCATTGTTATGTGTTGCCGCAGAGGTCGTCAAAAAAAAACAATGATATCAAACAAGGGTAAAAAATCTCAACCCCCTTTTTTATAGCAAATGTTAGTTTGTCTAATACTGGTTCCACTGACCTGACAATTGTTGAGGATGGTTATAAGCAGCGCACAATAGTATAACAAAGAAACAACTTAGGAATGCATCATTTCACTGTACCTTTTCAACAAAGTGGCATGCTCAGTAACTTCTTGCTTTTATTTTTGAAGTGCCTGAGGTTAAAATTTGGATAAACTTTCATTGTTTGTAGAGTGAATTGACAATGATTGTTTAGTGCTGGATGTTTGCACCATCTTGCTCACGGTGGTTTTTTTTTTGTTTTTGGCATATTCGTCACGGTGGGTTGAATGTAGCCTTGAGAGGTTTTTTATGTCCAGTCCTAGTGTCTATGCCACTACTAGAAAGTATCGTCCCTACATAATCTGGCGAGAAAAATAAATTACAAAGAAAATGTGCTATCCGTTGCTTCATAGCTCATCAATATGGCACTGTTATGTGTTGCTGCAGAGGTCGTCAAAAAAAAAACAATGATATCAAACAAGGTAAAAATTCTCAACCCCCTTTTTTATAGTAAATGTTAGTTTGTCTAATACTAGTTCCACTGACCTGACAATTGTTGAGGATGGTTATAATGCAGCACACAATAGTATAACAACGAAACAACTTAGGAATGCATCATTTCATTGTACCTTTTCAATGAAGTGGCATGCGCAGTAACTTGCTTTTATTTTTGAAGTGCCTGAGGTTAAAATTTGGATAAATTTTCATTGTTTGTAGAGTCGCCAAATCCCTGGTGTGCCTCGGAACAAGAATCAGGAGGTCTCTTCACCAAGGAAAGTATGATGTTTCCTATAATTTTCCTTTTACTGCACAGTATATAGGTAGTTAATAGGTTTGAGTTTTGACCCACTTGTTTTTACTATATATCATTAAATCTGGGACACCATTCAAATCTGAGTACACGCTGACCAAGGTGAAAAATAAAGAGTTGATGGCCATCTTTGAAGAAATGGATTTTTTGAGGAGGGTAATCAGTTCTAGAAGGCTTTCAAAGGAGGATTTTGACAAGCTTTCTGCAGAATACAGTCCGTTGTTCGATAAGGTTGATGCTATTCGTGATGAGATCAAGAATGACGGAGGAATGGCCCTCATGCTGCCAAAACGCCTCAAAAAGAAAATAAAAGCTCCCAAATTTGAGGATTGACTTTCTTTCTGGGTTGCATTCGATTTCTGACTGCATACTGCTGAGACATTTGCTCTGTACTTATCAGCCAGGAGTTTGCATTTTAGAGTTTGTTCTCCTATATTGGAATTTAAAAACTTCTGTATATTGGAACAATGACCTGTCCTAGCCTATTGAAACAAAAGGCTGGTTCCAGCATCTGAAGAAATCAGAATCTTCCAATATACTCTAGCATCTATTCCCTGATTCCCTCGCTTCTACTTATCACAATCTGATTGTTTTCTTGATGCCTGATGAATACATGGTATTTTAAAGAGGTGGTAGAGGAATTTAAAGAGACAATATTTGGTGTAATTTGTCCATGTGGGTCAGTTTCCCTACACACACAATTCTGGTAGGAGACCAACAAATGAGTGGAGGAAAATGAGAAACTGATTGAGGGTGTCACTGTGAAAAATAAATGAGATGTGGCGACGTGGTTGCAGAGAATTAACTAATGATGATAGTGCCTTATCTATTATGTAGATACAGATTCCCATCATGCACCACAACAGGCAACAGGTATGGCTCAGCCGCCTAGTTGATGGATATCTACGTCGCCCAAGAACAGAAAATTTGAAAATAACGTAACTGGAGCCAAATGATGTCCAGATGCAACGTCTCAAAAGTCAAAACAACAATAAAGAGGAAATTACAGTCAACGTTGCAGAAGCATGCTTTATGTTATTCTACAAAAACTAGCGTGTTGCACTCCATACCAGCAACATTAAGACAAAAACCAGCATCACAACTAAACACGTCTGAGAGACAGATAGTAAAACAGTAGCAAGATGATTATTAAAAGGAAAAGAGTAGTATTCTAGTTGATCAGGAACAATACTCACATTCCAGAGGGAAACATGAGAAATATAAGCCTTAATGTGAATCAGAGACAGAATCAGACAGCAACGGCATCAATCGCTAAGTGCACCACCAATCGTATATGCTTAACATGTAACAGGTGAACTGCATTTTCGTTTACCTACTTATGACAACACAAATCAGTGAACCAGAAGGATAGAGTTAGACAAGCACAAACAAGCAGAAATAACTAAACTGAACTACTAAAGGAGACCAGTCTGACATAAAAAATACACGAAACAAACAAATTTTTGATCAAAAACCTCAAAAGCACTTCAATGATGAGACTAAACATGCTGCCAAATTACACTCACAAAGCCATCCAAACTGAAGCGAAATGAAGAACCAGGAACCTGCAATGTTACGATAAGCAATTGTAAACATAATAAATGCATAATCATAGCAACATCAGATATACAACCATAATATAAGGACGTAAAGAGTTGTAAAGTTCAAATATAAAACATAGTTGAAATTTAACTGGTGCATAAATTTTGAACAAGCAGCATGGGCCACAATTAACTAGCCCCAACTTTTTACATCAAACATTAGAAGACAAGATACTGCAGTAAATAAACTCCTCATCTCCCATAGATTCCACACAACACCACCTCTAGTCCTCGTCCTCCTCGTAGCAGTCGTCCTCGTCATCCTCGCACTGGGAAGTCTGCTTGCCGACGATTGTCTTCGATTTTGGCTTGGATTTTGGGCCATTCTCACTCAACCATCTCGTTCAAGTCCTTCATATCCTTGATCCACTCGTCCGAGACCTCGACATAGCCCTTGGTCTTCAGCTCCCCGCGCACAAACTCCTGCAGCTTCGGGAACTCCTCCTCCATCTCGTAGAACTTTTTGGCGAAAAAGTAGAGCCTGCTCCTCTCCTCGTCCACTTCCTCCCCTGGCCGCGGCGTCAGGTCCGGGTTGCTCTGCTTCAGCGCGGCGTAGCAGGACGGGATCGCCAGCGGCTTCTGGGCTAGGATCCACTTGACATGATCCTTCGGCATCCGATTCTTCGCCGCCGCCGCTGCCGCCAGGTTCGCTCCGTCCGCCGAGCCAGGCACCACTTTCTCCTTGGCACTCGCCCTGGGAATCAACTCCTTCAGCGGACCCCGCATCGAAGAGGCACCGCTCTGGGTGGCGCAAGCCTTCTTCTGGCCGCACTCAACGATCGACGCCCCGCCTCCTCCGCGACGCTTGCTTTTCCCGCTGGCCATCGCTCGAACGAAGCCTCCGCCGCCGGTCAACCTCGATTAATTGCTGGATGCGATTGCGGTGGAAACCCTAGATTCGATTGCTTTGCTTCGTGTGACGAGGGGATGGCGGGGTGAGGCAACGGCGGGTGTTCCGCGTCGATGTATAAAGCCAGAGCCCCGATGTCTGGCGTGTCTAGGTCGGAACAGAGGCGTCCATCGAGTCCGTCTCGTAACCCCGGTGGGCCGCGGGCCCCTTCTCTTGGGCTTCTTATGCAGACTTCTTTAGGGCCTGTTTGCTTACTTAACAGATTATATAATTTAGATTTATATTATGAATTATATAATATAGATTACAATTCATGGATTATAATTAAGATTATAAGCTTCTTAAAAGTTTCATGAGTACTAAATCTTTTATATTAAATAAATTAAAATAAGATTTTTTATATAGATTATTTAATTATATACTTTAAAGTGTTACAGTAAAAAAGCTACAGTCGGTTTGTTAACCTTCTAGATTATAATCTATAAATTATATAATTTAGTGGATTATAATCTGAAACAAATGGGATATCTTTTTTTATTGATTGTGCTTCTATTTTCTTGACTTTAGCAAATCACTTCTATAAAATTAACAATATGATATCGTATATTTTTAGATTTACGTTACATGATATCTGTATATTTATATTCATTGTGAGAAATATCTAGTTACTATTAATGTCTAAATTATTTGCACATGAATTTGCACATGAAGCTAATTAAGGAGAAGCCGAAAGCAGTCATTGGTAAAACGCATCATCGTCGTCGTCGTCGTCACTGTCGTCATCGTCCTCCTCTTGGGTCATCGATTCACCAATTGCTTCAATCTTCTTCCACGCCTCTTCCACCCACGCCTGCATCTCGGCCCTGCGCCGAATAGTTTCATCGTCAAGCTCGACGTAGCCCTTGGTCCGCAGCTCCTCGCGCACCCACTCCTGCCTTTTGGAGTAGCTCTCCTCCCTCTCGTAGAACGATTTGGCCCGGGAGTAGAGCTCTCTCGTGGACTCGTCCATCTCCTCCGCCGGTGACGGCGTCAGGTCCCGGTTCCTCTCCTTCAGGGCGCGGAATTCGCTCGGTTCAGCAGGCGGTTTGCGAGACAGGAGGAAGCGGATCTGACTCTTCGACATCCGGTTTTGCGGAGCCGGAGGCTTGTGCCCGCTGCACTCCTGGGTTTTGCAACGGCCAGCGTCGGCGTCGGCGCCGACGCCGGCGCCGTAGAACTGGAGTCCCCCTCCGTATCCATTGGATCCAACACCTTGCCGTAGGGACTCCCCTCTTCTTCCGCGGCCTTCCTCTTGACGGAGCACGAAATCATCATGCTACCCTCACATATCTCCTCCGCCTTCCTCTTGGCACAGCAGCAGGAAACCACCGTCCTCCCCTCATCGATTTCGATCCCCTCCATGCCTTCAGCAGTGCACGACGGCTTGAGACGAGCACCCTCCCCACCAGACATCACAGACGAGAAATCTTCTCTCAGCGTCGCGCCAAATTGCAAATATACAGTGGAGATTTGCTCTCAAGTCGCGATGGAAATCCTAGATTTGGAGGAGGCAAAGCGGTCGTCGCGATTTCTATCTATAAGGGGCAGAGGCGCAGGGGGCGCGTCAAACTCTGTTTCCACTCGGAACGGAACGGAACGGAACCGATACGATTTTGTAACGAATTGTGACTCGGTCTGGCCTAATATGGGCTGTAACGAAACGCCTCCTCTCTGGACTTTTGTGGGTTATGGCTTGCGTCGTACGATCTGCATGAAGGCCCAAAGCACTGCTCCTATCGGCTGCTGCCCAAACTCAAAGTAGTAGTAGTATATCCCTACGTTCATGACAGGCAATATGGAAATTAATCTTTTTGACTATTTTTTTTGGCAATATGGCGTCAATTCCTCCATATCCTCATCGTTTTTTATTATTAATTTCATTTTTTTTTAAATTATTGATGCTTCCTACTATAAATTTGTATTAGAAAAATATCAATAACAAAAAACAAAGATAGTACTACCTCTGTTTTGTAATTATCGATTTAAAAAACAAAGATAGTACTACCTCTTGTTTTTAAGTATCGATTTTTTTTTAATATAAATTTATACTTAAAAAGTGTTAACAATAAAAAGGAAGGTAGTAATAATTACTACACAATACTATACATTACTTTCACCGTTCCAACCAATCCAATTCATCCACATCTTCGTCGTTTCTTATTATTACTTGTATTATTTTTTATTATTAATGCTTTCAAATATAACTTTGTGTTAGAAAAATATCATTAATTAAAAATAGTAATATTACTCCACAATACTATACAAAAAGAATGCACTTTCACCATTCCGAAGTACGGCGAAAAGACGGATCATGTTTGTTGGGAGATACTCCGTATAATAGTACCACTTTGGTTCTTTTATTACGGATGTTGGTTAGTTCAAACATGAAGCAAATGACATCAATAATAATAAAAAAATGAGGGAGTAGAACATATGAAGCCTTTAATGATGCATAAGTTATAACAAGCAAACTGAATCACAATGGACTACGGCTTATGCCCAACAAACACCGGAAGCAATAAATAAAAAGATAGATAATAGAACATATGACACAATCTAAATATACTATAGAGCCTCTAGCAAAACGCCACTAAATTCGTATGCAAATCAGTTTGCCACCAGGTATACAAATCCTTCATTTCATGCCACTTGGAGAGGCATGTAAGTTAAGGATACTTGGACACCAGTAGAAAATAAAACTGAATTTGCATATGAAACTAATTAAGGAGAAGCTGAAAGCAGTCATTCGTAAAACGCATCATCATCGTCGTCGTCCTCACTGTCGTCATCGTCCTCCTCTTGGGTCATCGATTCACCAATTGCTTCAATCTCCTTCCACGCCTCTTCCACGAACGCCTGCACTTCGGCCCTGCGCCGAATAAATTCATCGTCAAGCTCGACGTAGCCCTTGGTCCGCAGCTCCTCGCGCACCCACTCCTGCCTTTTGGAGTAGCTCTCCTCCCTCTCGTAGAACGATTTGGCCCGGGAGTAGAGCTCTCTCATGGACTCGTCCGTCTCCTCCTCCAGTGACGGCATCAGGTCCGGGTTCCTCTCCTTCAGGGCGCGGAATTCGCTCGGCTCAGCAGGCGGCTTGCGAGACAGGAGCAAGCGGATCTGACTGTTCGACATCCGGTTTTGCGGAGCCGGAGGCTTGTCGCCCGCTGCACTCCTGGGTTTTGCAACGGCCGGCGTCGGCGCCTTAGAACTGGAGTCCCCCTCCGTATCCATTGGATCCAATACCTTGTCGTAGGGACTCACCTCTTCTTCCGCGGCCTTCCTCTTGACGGAGCACGAAATCATCATGCTCCCCTCACAAATCTCCTCCGCCTTCGTCTTGGCACAGCAGCAGGAAACCATCGTCCTCCCCTCATCGATTTCGATCCCCTCCATGCCTTCAGCAGTGCACGACGGCTTGAGACGAGCACCCTCCCCACCAGACATCACAGACGAGAAATCTTCTCTCGCGTCGCGCTGAATTGCAAATATACTGTGGAGATTTGCTCTCAAGTCGCAATGGAAATCCTAGATGTGGAGGAGGCAAAGCAGTCGTCGCGATTTCTATCTATAGGGGCAGAGGCGCAGCGCAGGGGGGAGTCGGACTCTGTTTCCACTCGAAACGGACCTCGGAGGCTCGGACTCTGTTTCCCGCCCGCAGTACTACATGTCGGAGCGGAACCGATGCGATTTCGTATGGCCTAATATGGGCTGTAACAAACGCCTCCTCTCTGCACCTTTGTGGGTTTATGGCCCGCGTCCCGCGATCTGTATGCAGAAAAGGCTCGATACACTGCTCGTCATCAGAGGTCAAAGTGGTCAGCCTATTTTAAACCGAAAAAGTGGTGCCGTGTATAAACTCAAAGGTCACAAAATAAAAAAGAAATATATATATATATATATAAGGGTCAAAAAAAGGTAGCGCACGGCGGGCAGAGCGTTTCCGCGTCACCGTCCTCATCGCAAATCGAAAAGCGTGCAAGGAAAGTCCTAATCCCAGATCGTCCCGTCCCCAACCCACAGCGTAACGAACGGGAAAAGCCGCACATGCAACGGGAACGGACGTAGCGTCGCTGTCCCGACCGACATGCGGGCCCCCAGGCGGAGAAAGCGGTTGAGCCCCACCAGTCATCCAAGTCAGAAATTTATATTTATATTACGCGTTGTAGTAGTAGTAGCGTATAGAAAGGGAATCCTTATCTGCACGTCGCCGTCCGCTCGCTGCCACGTCACCTCCATATCTCCCCGTCTGATGGTGGTTGCTTTAGCCGTCACAACTACAGAGCGTTCACAAAGGACACCCTTAACTTAGTACCTATCTGTAAAAGGCGCCTCCAGAGTCCAGAGGGACTAAACCTGTAAAATAAAATCAACGGGATGAGGCAGGATTAGCACACGTGCACGTAATAGTACAAACTTGGTAGGGATCCGTTCGTGAGTTTCCCCGTCAACCCTCTCATCATTATTAAAGGTTGCAAGTGTTACTCCCTTCCTTAACGTAACGGCATCGAACTTCCTTGGCTCGCGTCGCGTGTCGCGTCCCTTGCCCGCTGCGCACCCGCGCGCGCGCGTTCCGTCGAACGCTTCCGGCGCGACATGGCGGCGTCCACCACCACCGCCTCCCGCTCCGGCGCCAGAGGCGACCGCGAAGACCAAGACGAGTCCCCGGCGATGCGCCGGCTCCGCCGGCTCTCCCAGCACCTCCTCCACCCCTTTTCGCCGTCCAACCAGGAGCAGTCGCAGCTGGCCGTCGCGGCGTGCGCGGGGCAAACAAAGCGCGTGCAGGGCGGCGCGGAGGTGTCCGCGGCGCTGGCGGCGTACATGCGCGGAAGGCACCGCGCGACGCAGGCGCGCCTGTTCGAGTTCTACTGCGGCCGGCCCGACCTGCAGACGCCCGTGGAGATGTCCACCGCCGCGCACCGGGACCTCTGCTTCCGCCAGCTGCGCGCGCTCGTGCGCGACGCCGGGTTGCGCCCGCTCACCCTCATGGCCACCGACCCCGCCGAGTACTTCGCCGTCATGGAGGCCGTCGGCGGCGTCGACATCTCGCTCGGCGTCAAGTTCGGCGTCCAGTACAGGTATTTTCTTTTTTAAGCCGTAGGCCCGTACGTTACCTATAGTACCGTTCTTTTTTTTTTCTTCAAGCGTGAATCACCAGCCGCTTGTACCCCGTTGATGTTGATGCTTCTCCCATCTGTTTCATATGGCTGTTGATCGATGGTAGTACAAGATGAGACTGTTCGTTCATGGATTGTTTTTTTTTTAGGAATATACCGCTAGGGAGATTGTTGGTAGTAGTTGTTACTGGCTAAACGTCGATGTTTTGCCCCTAAAACATGATGGATTCGAATTCTTGTTCGTAGACCTGTCGATTCGTCACTAGATGATCGGATTCCTGCAGGGTACTTCAATTACGGACGATGGGTCAACTGAACTGACACTGCTATGCTGATATATGAATGTGTACTTTTTTTTTGTTTAATTTTATTGAATGCATTGTCTTGTGTTAGTGGGGGTGGGGTCATGAAAAACGATGTTTCTGCTTTTTTTTTTTTTTTTTACCTTTGTGTGCTAATAGAAGATGAGTTCTCTTGAGTCTCACGTTTGGAATGTGGACCTTCTTAGTAATTGATTGGCATTGATTCTGCAGTACGATAGTTTGTCCACTCTGATTGATTGACTGAAACGTACTACTTGAACTGCTTCGGGAGAACTTCTATTTTTTGTGAGCTGTTTCATTTATTGGATGGACGGTATGATGTCACATGGTCACTGTGAAGTAAAAGATTAACAGGATCATCTTTATTCTTTGCATGTGAAGTTTTGTTTATCCAACTCAAACTTTGCAACCTATGTTGTTAATTTTAGATCTTGATCTCAAGTGTGGATTGTGTAGTACCTTATTCATTGATTACCATTCATTATTGAGTACAATGGCCTGTTCAGTCTGACTGATTAAAACGTACTCGGTCTACTTGTAGAGGGCTGCTATGGTTGGTGAGAGAGTGAGCCCTTTGAATAACTAGATTAATGATATCATGTCAAATAGTAACCGTGTAATCTCAATTAACTAGAATTTGAGAGCTGCTAAGGGTTGCATCAGATAAATTGGTACTTTCTTTATTTTGTTTATGTTATATGATGTCACTAACTTGACCTGATTGTTAATGCAGTCTCTGGGGCGGTTCTATCATAAATCTAGGAACCAAGAAGCACAAAGATAAGTTCTTTGACGGAATTGATAATTTGGATATTCCAGGCTGTTTTGCTATGACAGAGCTACATCATGGTCAGATTCTTCATCTATCTTATACTGATTATTTTCCTCGAGAGAACAAAAAAAATCGTTAATATGCTGTTAACTAGGTTGCCACTATTATTATGTACCATCATTTTTTGGTTCTTTTCTAATTAGAAATGCGGGCTAATCCCACTATTTAAGACACTGTTTCAATATTCTGAGAGGATACGTAGTTATTTGTTTTTACTCAATTAATTCTTTTCTGTACTAGGATCCAATGTCCAAGCCCTACAGACCACTGCAACATTTGATCCAGTTACTGACGAGTTCGTTATTAACACCCCAAATGATGGAGCTATCAAGTGGTGGATTGGCAATGCTGCAGTTCATGGAAAATATGCTACTGTCTTTGCAAGGTTAATTTTACCCCTCCAAGGAAAAGGAGGGACCCCTGCTGATATGGGTATTCATGCATTCATCGTCCCCATAAGGGACCTTGAAACTCATGCTGTTCTTCCTGGAATTGAGATAAATGATTGTGGGCACAAGATAGGCCTAAACGGTGTAGACAATGGTGCACTGAGATTCCGGTCAGTTAGGATACCACGAGATAATCTTCTGAACCGATTTGGTGATGTATCACGAGATGGAAAATATACAAGCAGTCTCCCCACTATTAACAAAAGATTTGCAGCAACTCTAGGTGAGCTTGTTGGAGGAAGAGTCGGTATTGCGTATAGTTCTGTGGGTATTCTGAAAGTTGCAGTAACCATTGCAACGAGATATGCTCTTCTGCGCCAGCAATTTGGCCCACCTAAGCAGCCAGAAATCAGTGTGTTGGATTACCAGTCTCACCAGCACAAACTAATGCCTATGTTAGCTTCTTCATATGCATTTCACTTTGCCACAGTCTATTTGGTGGACAAGTACTCAGAAATGAAGAAAACCAATGATGAGGATCTTATTTCTGATGTGCATGTTCTTTCGTCCGGGTTAAAAGCCTACATAACATCATATACAGCAAAGTCTATAAGCATATGCCGAGAATCATGTGGTGGTCATGGTTATGCTGCTGTGAATCGTTTTGGAGCTCTGCGCAATGACCACGATATATTCCAAACATTTGAGGGGGACAATACAGTTCTTCTGCAGCAGGTACTTATCAGCATCCTTTATGAAACTGATCTATGCCTTATTTTCCTACTTACCAATCACCAATATAATGTTTGATGGGTAGATTTTACAAAAATTTAGCAGTTATGCCTGTATCACAATAACACACATACTCCATGTCTTTTAATTGTTGTCGTTAGGACAACAATTCTAGTTCGAAAATGAACTAAGGTTGTTGTCCTTCCTTTAATGGATATGTCACTTGTCATGCTCTTGTAGGTTGCTGGAGACCTCCTGAAGCAATACCAGGAAAAATTTAAGGGGGGAACACTCTCTGTAACTTGGAACTACCTGAGAGATTCTATGGGTACCTATCTATCCCAGCCTAATCCTGTTACTGCTCGATGGGAAGGGGAAGATCATCTGCGGGATCCTAATTTCCAGCTGGATGCATTTAGAGTGAGTCATTTCTTCACAACTAGATGGTTTTCCCATGTTCACTTATTATGGTACTGATTGGATAAAATTTCTTCTCAGTACCGAACATCTCGGTTACTGCACAGCGTTGCTGCTCGTCTCCAGAAGCATAGCAAGACACTTGGAGGTTTTGGGGCGTGGAATAGATGTTTGAATCATCTACTCACATTGGCAGAGTCACACATCGAGTCTGTTATCCTTGCAAAGTTCGTAGAGGCAGTGAAAAGGTAAAAGAAAAGCTTTGTACTGTATTTGTTTGTCTACTTGTTCTCTATTAAACTACCATCATGACCCCCTATCCTCACATTCCTGTTTAATGAACCACAAAAAATAACATGTGTTAAAATCATCCCTAGGGTAAGGCTATTGACCATTCAGAACTCCCTGGATGCAATATCCATGCCAAATAATGTGATTGTAACTGACAACTTACAATGCATATCTGCAGTTGCCCCGATGAGAAAACACGCCAAGTACTGAAGCTGGTGTGTGACCTTTACGCACTTGACAGGATCTGGAAAGACATCGGAACATATCGTAATGTAGACTATGTTGCCCCTAACAAAGCCAAGGTTTGTGCTTGTGACTCCCATACTGCAACTTTTCTTATCTATTTTAATGAAAGTTAGTGCTCCTGCCTACATCTCATAGATCAGAACTTGACAGTGATACCCTTTTCCCTACAGGCTATTCATAAACTGAGGGACTACCTAAGCTACCAAGTGAGGCTTGTGGCGAAAGAACTAGTTGACGCTTTCGATCTTCCAGACCTCATCATCCAAGCGCCGATTGGCATGCAATCAGAGGCATATGCACAGTATACCCAGCATGTCGGTTTCTAGATAGATACTCCTCCAGTTTTATTTAGCTGTCGTTCCGACACAAAAAAGAGTAACTACCACTAGTTCAAAATTTTTGTCCTAAACGACAGAAAAAAAAAAAGGAAAAGGAGGAGTAGCTTATAATTTGAATATACCAAATTGCGGTGAAGTGTACAGGGAAAGTAATAAGTAAATGAGGTGAAGTGAATCAGGACTAGCAGTGTAAATGATTTTACTGTTGTGAATAAATTTATTCAACTATGTTTATTGTAGGCCGATATGAGCTCCCCGGTTGGTCAGGTCTCAGGATGGGGGCTGTGGCTGGAATCTGTTCCCTCATCCAAAGCAAATCGCTTTGTTCCCTTCAGTGTAAATAAAACCAAGTGTGGCTTAAAAGCATATACAATATGTAAAATTCAATCTCACAGCACACGCTTGTGAACAAACTTTAGAGAAATCGCGCTGAAGCTGGGCAGTACGAACTATAGAACCATACATGACACATCACTCCTGGTAAACACACACTCCACTCCCACTGGACATGGATGGCTTTTCGGCATCCAGGCTTTCACTCTGGGGCGGCAGTCACTTCAAATCCAACCAAGGGGCGCACTCCACTCCTACATCTGGCGATTGCCTTTTTTCCCCCTCACAACCATTTAGTCTGTAGGGCAAAGTGAATCACTTCAAATAACGCTAGTACATTAGCCATAAGCTGCAAGGTAGGAATAGGATAGATGCATGCTGAAGTGCTGATAAATAACCAGAATCAAAGATAGCTGAATAAGCTCTAAAATCTACCCAGCACTGAGACATGCATAACTCATAGCACTAACATTAGGCCAAACGTTGTACTACAATCTGATCATTCAGAAACTATGTACCATGAAAAACCTGATGCCTGGCTAAGCAGTTTGTGCGTTTGGCCCGAATGTCTTGTAATCGTCACGAGCCACCTCGTACTTGTGCTTGAGCTCCTCATACTGCTTCAGCGAAGCCTCTGAAAACTTCGTCAGACGATCAAGAACCATGGTCAGTTTCGACTGCAATCCTTCAGCTGCCGCAATGCTTCCACTTGCCTCATCCTGCTCTTTGTTCTCCACCATCCCACACTCCTGCGACTCGCTTTTCGGTCGGTTCTGATCATCGTGGTGCTCGAATGAGTCATGAATGAGCTGCATCACGTCTTTGATGGACTTGCATAACTCATCACTGGGGAGTGACTCCATCATGGCAAGCCAGTCCCTGCAGAGGATGAATATTGGAGGGGAGATGGCCTGGCGAGGTGGGAACGAGACCTTGCGCCTCCGTCTGCGTCGGTCTTGGCGTGGTTGCAGGACGCACTTCTGGAGCCATGCATTGAGGGCCTCCACATACGATTTGTGAGCTGTGATCCATATTCTGAAGCTGGATGAAAAGCAGTCCATCTCATTCAACAGATGCATTGCTGCCTGCCTGTGGTGCTCACCTAGCTGCACTGAAGTTGAGTTTTTCACATGGTATGCCAATGTGATTGTAATAAACTGTTTGTGGTGGCATTCCAACATTGCTTTCCACATTCTGATTAGCCTGCAGGAGTTATAGAGGGTCAGTACATAGTTAACAGACTGCATATGAGCCAGATTGAATGTACAATGACAGATATCAGAACAACAACAACAACCACCAAGCCTTTTAGTCCCAAACAAGTTGGGGTAGGCTAATGACAGGCATCAGAACATTCAGCAAAACATGGATAGTTCTGAGAACAGTTTAAGTCGGTAAGCGTGTCTTTAAGTATTTCATTGTCAAAAATTAAAGTGATTGTATAATTTCATTTACATTGATAAGCAGTTAGCTCAACTTTGGTCAGATGGTCTCCCTTAACTACTTTCTCTCAATTTTTCTAAAAATAAAATTAAAAAAAAAAACTCTCAAGCCTGGTTTCGTCTGTCTGCTTCTTGTTTAGTTGGAGGTGTAGAGGCTCCCCTTGTTTTCTTTTCTTCTTTTATTATAAACTAAGTAGGGGTTCCACTACTGTATATCCCTTAAAAAATATGTTCATTTACGCTAACATACACTAGAAAGATGATTTAATTAGGTATAGGGTGGCATTTGAAAATTGTGATAAAAGAAGAGCGAACTAAGACTATTTAAACTTTTAAGACTGTATGCAATTAGCTATATACCCATGAATCAGCTCAACAAGCTGTGGCTGCAGTTCATCATCTCTTATCTTCTCAATTCTTTTGGAGATCGCATCAACAGCCTGGATGGCAACAGATACACGGGAGTGCAGATCCTTTACAACAGCTCTAGTTTTATCAATCAGTTGTGCATTTAGACCTCGTGCAAATTGACGTCGGAGCAGGTTACATTTCTCATCATAAGCCTTTCTGACACTTTCGCTTGCCTACATAAACCATGCAAAATGCATTAAGCCAATGATAGTGATTAATCATGCAAGTAATCCAACTGATAAGAGTTTCCAAGTAACTATTAACATCAGACATTTCCCAAGTCTCAACCAACACCCCATGCTTTGCTAGCTAGCATACAATATGCGATCTATAAACTACACTTGGATTATTAAGCACATAAAACGTAAAGAGTAACAAAGATCAAATATTAAGTATTCTACATTTATCAACCCATGTGACATCAAATATCATTAATCTCAGATAAACTGGTCAATATACTAGCTTTGTACGTGATCTATAAAAGATCACAGATAACTGATGTACAGAGGGTACAGTAGTGATGAAATCATGATCCTAGATTAAAAAAAAAACTGAGTTTAACAATCATAGTTACAAGCTTACTGCACAGTACTTAAAATGTACCTTGATTTCATCATATAGTTTTCTCTCCCATGCGTGTAACCTGTCCAGGGTAGAAGAATGGCTTCCAGAAACCATGGCGAATTCCTCAACAAAATCGCTATTACTGTCATCCACATCGTCTTTGATTATCGATGTTATAAGTGCACTCTTAGATGATGATGATAGAGAGGACACTGAACGTTTCCACGTTACAACCTTTGAAACATGTTGTGCAGTTTCTACATAAATGTTGAAAATTAGTACTTCAAGAAGACATTAGAATAACAATAATATGAATAGACCAATTAGAATGGCCTGTTTACCCTGGTTGAGAATAACATCACGATTACAGCAGACTCTAAGTGCTGATACAAGTCGGGCAGTAGGCGGTTTCCCTGGAGAACCTACAATATTAGCATTAAAATAAATCAGTGGTTCATAGAAAGATGTTGAAACAGTTTAGGATAAAATATACTACAAGATATCTGGATTCTTATCACCTGGTATCTTAGCACATATGTCAAGCCTGATCTTCTTTGTTTCGAGCATTCTTGAAACCTCGTTCCCTGCTTCAGCAGCACGTATGAATCGAGTTTCAATGTCCTTCATGCTTGATACAAAATCTTTTGCACGATGAGTAATGAATTCGGAGGGGTCCTCCGTCTCTGCACATAGTTCTTTCTCCATTTCACCTTCCTCCACCTTTGCAGCAACACCCTCATAAGAAGCTTCAGTTGAAGCGTTAGCAAATTGACTCGTTTTAATTGGTTCACTCATCACAGTTTGCTTTGGCTCGCTTTCCTTTTTAGGTGATACAATATCACCAGGAACCTCTGCATGCCTTCTCCCGGACACAGTCATATCTTCCTCTTCCTCCTTTTTCAATGGCACTATTTCAACCGCCCTTGCTTCTCTTAATCCCTTCAATCTACTAAAGTTCAATGTCAACCCTGCATCATTGTTAGAGGAAGAATTACCAGAAGCATCGATGGGATCAAAGAAGTGCCATGAGGTACATAATTCTGGGGGCAACGGTGGTGGGGGGGGCACAAAAGCAGAGACCGGGGATTCCTGCCCCACAAATTCAGCAGCAGATGGGTCAATTGTGAAAGTTAAAGGAGTGGTTCCTGCTGTTTTCATGCAATGAATTCTTGTCGAGGGAGGAGTCAATTGACTTCCTCGATGCATTGGGGAGTTAAAATTCTCTACTGCACGAGAAGGCGAGGGAGACGCCATAGAGGAATGCGATGGCGACTTATCCACCTCTGAAATAGAGAGTGATGAGCCTGGTGAGATCTCAGACTCCGCATACTGCCGCAATGCCGTCCCCACAGTACGGAGGGATTGAATATACGATAGGTGTGCCGCTGACAGCGTATCTCTTGACTCTATGGCTCGCCTGATATGTCGCATTCGATCCTTGCACAGAACCAGAGCATCCTCTCTGGTGGCTTTGGAGGGAGAAGAACCCATCAGGATTTCACAATACAATTGAGCCCAGCAGCAGATTCATCAAAGCTCAACTGCAGATCAAAGCTTCCATCAACTAGAAATCCTTCTTGTGGCCAGCAGGGTTCTCTGCTCCTCTGATATTAGTAAACAACAATGGAATAAAGGATTGCAGCACCTGTCAAACAAAGAAAAAAAAACATATAACACACAGAAATCAATCTCATAGCTTACACTCATGCACAAACTTTACAAGACTTAAAATAGAAGACATTAGAAGCAACTCAAGGTGGAAGCAGGTCAGTATAAACTATAGAGCCAAACATCAATCAGATGTAGCAGAGAAATTGCCAGTCCTTCAAATTCAGGAGCTCAAGCTAAACCATAATGCAGGTCAGAGAACCAACCAATCATACACCCGGGGGAAAAAATGGCAACGCAACCTATATTATAAAGCTCAAAATGCTGCACAGCGCACCAGTAAAAGATAGCGGTCAAAGCACATGCATTCCTTGAAGGCCTGCACACAGGCAGGGTTGCGTTCACCCAGCTCTACGATTAAAGCAAGCAAACACAGAATGGGCGGGCCCTGGACCAACAGAGTGAGAAAAGGAACAAGCAAAGCAAAGCAAAGGGAGGCCTTTGTTGCCCCAATTTCGAGCGGCAGAGAGGGACCTCAAAAGCAGCACTGAAACAGCACGATAATGTACTGGAGGCGGATCGAGCAACAGGGCGACGAGGTAGGGGAGCCGACCAGCCCTAGCTAACGCCAGCAGAGAGACCCCTCCCTGTCTCCTCCGAGGAATGAAAATCCCCTCCCAATCAATCCCCATACTGTCCCCAACAATGGGGATGAAACCTTCCTCCACCCCACCCGCCCTCGCGCAGAGATCGACCCATCACCACTACGAACATCCAGCCTAAATGTGACCTACCAAAGGAAGGCGGAGGATTCTTAGAGAATGGGGGATGAGAGCTCGGCGCTCACCTGGAGGAGGAGGAGGCGCTCGCCGCACGACACTGAGCCGCCACTAGGTCTCCACTGTCCTTGCTGCAATGCTTGCCCAAAAAAGACTCCCTGTAACGGGAAGTCGGCAACAGGGGAGCTGTTCGCTCGCCTACAACATCCTGAGCAAAACCAGAGCGAGCGACCACCCCTCTTCACGGCCCACTAAAAGTACACACAAGCCCACCTTCCCTGCAACCCACAATACTTTACGGCCCCTCCGCGTCTGCATACACTCGCCGGACAGGGAGAAGCAGCATAGCTCACTCGAAGAACAACCCAACCAACCTGAGTAAAATGTACTCCCAAGCTTCCAGCCGCTAAATGTGAATTTCCAGTTCCCGGAAATCAAATCAAATGTTTCTAGCCTTGAGAAGCATTTGTTCCAGTCACGGGCACCAATCGTTCACTCCCAAAACTCATGCTCAAACCAACATGGCAGTAGTTACAGAATCAGTACTACATCCTGCCACAACATTTCCAAATTTCTTGTACATGAGCCACTATTATAAACTACAGCCAAATCAAAAACATTTCCAAATCTCTTGTTCTGGGTAAACGGTATTGATACAACACGTTGTGCGTGAATCACAAAGAGATTTTAAGAATTCTCGTACAAACATAACTTCATTTTACAGAAAGGTATATCCTCATATTAATCCGAGTCAGAGTCTTGAAGGGTTGACGATCTAATCCGCCTGTTCTTCGACGAATCATCTTCGTCGTCATCATCGTCTTTCTTCTTTTCCTCAATTATACCTACAAGTACTGGGGGTTAGGGTTCTTTTCATTCCAAATTGTGAAGTAGAGCTCTGTAACAAGAACAGTAGCAGCCACCTTTCATCTTGAGAATATTTTCCAACGCTCTGGTTGAAAAATCATCTTTGCTACCAAGGTCTTGAAACCCAACCAACCGGTCAGCAGCTATACCCTTCCTGAAGTAAAAGTGTGTGTCAATTGGGACACCATCTCAGATTAGTGCATCAAACAGGAACAGCAAGGAGCACCAGAAACTAGAACGTGTTACCATATGGACACGAGCCACACTTACTTGAACAATATAACGCAGGGTAATGTTTTGATTGCTAATTTGGCGACAAAAAATGGGGCGTTCTGCAGTTAGTTACTGACAGGATTAGCATTGCAGAATGTAACAAAATGAATAGCATATAGTCATCGCGTTGCATACAGACCTCAGCATCAAGTTTGATGAACTTTGTTCCAACATAGATCGGTGCGAGGGCCTTTAAATGCTTATCCATGATCCTAGTAAAGATTCTCAATTCTCATAAGTATCAAAAGAAAACGATACATATGATGAAAGGTAGAGAAGTTATAGCATACTTGCAACGGTAGAATTCACGGTGGTAGAAATGGCATATGACTTTTTCACTGCCAGTAACCTCTCCTAGAAAATCTCCTTCAGTTATCTCCCTGTATTCACCGTGACCTTGTCTTTTTAGCACTTCACGTTTCTCAGCCTCTTTCTGTTGCATAGGAGACAATTTTGAGGAGAAAAATAAATGTTGCATTTTGGTGTGTGTCCGAAGTGAAAGGAGCAGCTTGGTACCTTTAGAGCAGCAATACGCTCTGCATGCAACTTCTCAAGTTCCGGGTCCTGGCCAACAGTTTTATGATGCAATGATAATCTGACAATTGTGTAACAAAAAAACAATGCTCCCCATACAGAAGAAATATACAGTATAAAAGTAAATTAATATTTAAGCTTCGACTCACATCCATTAGCTCATCAAGATCAACTTCATCATGGTCTGCAGGGGCTGCTTGAGCCTTTTCATTAGCCAAAATTTCCTAATATAATGTACCAGTACGTCAGTATCATAAACCTCATAATGAAACAGAAGTTATGTGCTTACATTGAAAGCAATGGACTTCAAAGAATGGGGAAAGAAAAGAGTATTCTCTACACAATGATGCCAAGGATTCAAACATGCAATGATATACAATGACAACAACAAAGTACAAAGAAAAAATACACATATAGAGGAGCAACAAGTTACTGATGCAGGCTAACAAAAATGTAATTTTGTTTTTGAAATATAAAAATTAAGGAATTAAATATTTTGCTGGTGAGTCCACAATAATATTTGCAACATAACAAAGGAATGTTGTACATCAATCTTTTATTATATACAGGGTACAAAATGAACTGATAGTCACCGTTCCATGGTCCATTATTGTTCTAAGTGCTACCAACATTTAACTGTATCTAGCCATGTTTCTTGCTGAACAAAGTCCTTTTACTGAATGCACTACCGTATACAAAACCACCTGAGAATCATAAATCATCAAAATTCTATTTTTCATAATGACACACTAACCCTAAAGCCAACACTGTAAAAATTGAAAAGCTCACAGCATAAGTTAACTGGAACAAAAGCATCCTTGCCAGAGAATCACAGCTCAACACAAAGGATTCGGCACGGACTAACAACAACTACCATAAGAGGAGCAGAAATCAGTTACTAATTCATCCACTATACACTCCACTAAACACCTAGAAAACCAGTACTAAAAATGGCTCGTCCAAAACGCATGACACGGCTTTATTCATAAGAATCATCACCTAATTCGATTCATGAGACTCAGATGATTCTGGAACGGATGGCTTCCATTCGATTTTCCACGCCATAGATGACGGATCACACTAGTCTTCAGCTAGGATTCTAGAGGTTGATCACGAAGCAAAGACGCAAGTTTTCCCCTCATCCCGTCCCCGCAGGGCACTCCAGAGTGCTCGCAATCGATTCACACGCGTCGCAATCAAGAGCCAAGGCCAGAACAAACGCATCCGCGCTCGCCTGCCCCAAGAGATCCAGGACGCTGACGCCGCTAGACACTCCCAGGACAGCTCCGGGGCATACCGGCGGGATCGCAGCAAAGCCCTGGCCGGCCTCGCGAGGAGGCACTGGAAGTCTGGAATGCTGAGGAGAGGAGGACGTGTGAGTCACCTTCTGGTAGTCGCGGGCTGCGGCGGCGATGACGTTGCCGAAGGCCAAGTTGGAGAGCGTGGACTTCACCGCGTCCGGATCCATCCTTCCTGCCTCTTCCGTTCCTCCTGACTCCTGAGTAACTGGCGTCTCTCTCCTCCGCCGCTGCAGCGTCTCGCCGGATTTGCTTCGGCTTCTCGTTGTGGAGAGAAAGGTTGCAGCTGCGGGCTTAGAAGAAGCACCTGGCTATGGTGGATGGTCAAGTTGAACCTAACGAGCCGACAAAAGAAAGCCCAATTAGCTGGGCCGTGAAATTTTAGCCTGTTGAATCGCTTATTATTTTCTTCATTGTTTGGACTAGTCAAATTTTTGGTGTGGTTATGTTTTTGATTCATCTCGATCAATTTGAGTTTTTCTTTTTCCACGGTGAATCATATTTGTGGCACATACTTGATAGAACATGTATTCCTCCAGAGGAATTAAATAAAAAACTTGATAGAACATGTAAGCCTCAACAGCGGTAAAAAAAAATAAAACACAAGGATCATAAAATGGATCATCAATAATCAGCATCCAACTAAACAATCTATACTGGCCGATGCATTTGATCGCATGGCATAGTTTGAACAAATCAGTGCTTGTAACTGATGCCAGTAAAGTAAGCCATTTGCTAGATGAGGTACATAAAATTTATACTTTGTTGCCACTTTCCAAACACAATCTCTGGTTACAATGTACAAGACCAACAATATCACCAAACTACGCTGCAGAACCCGGGAGCATCTGGACCTGCGTTTGTATTGCCTCCTGTACAGCTGGGATAGTGCCGAGCGAGTCCTAAGGTCATTATCATTGTATGCCATCTATTTGATAGCACGAGGAGCTATAGAAGTCCCAGAGACTTAAGCTGGTTGATGTGCTCCACAGGGAGCGGCGGAGGACACCAGTCCGTGCGCTCGCCGTCCACATCCTCTACAACATATTCCTGGAAAGCAAAAAACTCAAATTAAGAAACTGTGATAAGTAGCTGGCAGACGATTGATTTCTGATGCTCACCTTGGTTAGCATTCGCTTGGCAAGAATGTGGTAGTGTCGCTGCCAGATTCGTTGGCCAACCATTGTCGCTACAAGGACACTGTAGAATATGCCGATAACTGTGAAAAGCCCAAGCACAATCACTCCCATGATGAAGAGCAATGGTAGCCCTGCTTCCCCAGCACCTCCCAAGCAACCACCACATTCACCAGCAGTGCTTGCGCAACCTTCAAAGCATGTAGTGCAATCGGTCCACATGCAAAGTGTTCCTGGCAAATGGCAATCTGCACACATCCTGAAACAAAACAAGTGTGGGTACAATATACGAGTGCAAATACATAGTACCATGATGTGTGAAAAGGTATCATACTCATGAACTAAATATATATGTACAGTACAAAGCATGTTTCTTGAATCTAATAAAATTGCAAGAGCTGCAACTGTCCATTTGTAACCTACTTCTGTCTTAATTATTACAGAGGCCTAATTCAATTTAAACTGTGTAACTCTTGTGTCTATGATGGGGCCATACTAAGCATCAGAGAATCTTAAGGGCCTTCAAAGATGAGTACAAACTATGGTATATGGTCGGTGCTATGGGATTTAAAGCCCTTGGCCCAGATCAAGATGAGAGAGTAGGTCATTCTCAAGATTGGTTGTGTTGTGTTTTATTTATCAATGAATATTGGTTGTAAGAAAACAGCCCCTCATATTCCTGCTCTGGGTGAGGAGGAGGCTATGTAATGGGAAACTCAAGGAAAAGAAAACCCCATTACATAGCTCTTCTGCAACTCAAGGACACAAAAAAAAAAATCCTTCTAAAGATCCAAACCTCAGAGTCCATTCAAATAGAATGAAACTTAATTTTGGGACCACTGTTTGTGTACCCCATATCAACTCTGCTGGCCAAGAAGAGTTGGCCTTGTTCGATATGGTGGGAGTGGGATTGAGGGAGATTAACTTTCTAACTAACTTGTACGGAATTAATCCATCTCCTCAATCCCCTCCAAATCATCGTGGGGATAGGATTTACCGAACATCTCCTTCAGGTTAATAATGCTACTTTAGTTACTGTATATCGTAATATGAAGAGTCAAGGAATCAAAGCATACCCTGGCTGACAGCAACAAAGACACAATTCTCGACAAGGCTGAGCCAAGTCATTCCGTACTCTCCTGTCATAACAAGTTATGAAGCATCCTGATAACCCCAACAAAGCAAAAAACAATAATGCACCTGTAACCAGGAGATAGGCACTCATCAGTTCAGGAGTAAAGCATTATATGCAAGGGAAGCAAATAAGCAATGAAATCTTAGTAACGTAGTGTTCTAGGAAAACAAACAAGTTGGCTCATATTACATATGTAGCTGGGCTAACATTTTAATGGAAAGATGGTAAGTTGTATACATGTTACCTCGAAACAATTGCCTTATTATATTCAGACTTGCAAAGATAATAGACTAACCAATAGTTCATACTTATACCGTTTCTTCTAATATGCAGTTGATGAGTTATAAGGATACATGGTAAGATACCATGCAGAAAATTCTCAGAATATGATTTCAATCAGACAAGCTAAATAGTAATAAAGTTATCATGTAGTAAGTTACCACATATATAATAAAAACTAATTTCATTATCAAAACCCCATGCTGTCCTCAACCAATATTGCTGGTACCCATCGATAAAATGTACCAAATATGCCAATGCAGAGATGACCTGAATCAAGGAAAATAAAAGCACTATTTGTCATTCAATGAAATGTAGATAATGGAAGGTGAAGAATATGATATTCTGAAAGACTTACAAACTGAACTAGAGCAAATATGAATAGTATATCTCTAGTAACAAAGAATCGAAACTTCAATGTTCGCCATTTCCTGTCAGTGTGGACATGAACCCTCAAGTAATACGGAGCCTTGCAGGTGGTACAATGAGAGAACGCAAATCCCTCCTGCATACGAAGAAGCATCAATGCATGGTACGATAAAGGTCATGCAACAAAGAATAAAAATTTGATTACAAAAGCAAGCCGCAAATAAGTCAAGTAACAAACTGCACATAAAACTACTGCATACTGTTCTATTCTCAACAGGTGAACACTATTCACTTTTACTGTGCAAGATATCAATAATGGAGTTGTTAGAAAAGGTATGACTCAAAATCCCCATTAGCTAGAAGTAGCATGTTTTCAGGGAACAATCTGAACCATCCAAGTCCAATCTCCAACCCCTTCTGAACATCCATCTGCCAGTACCTACCAGCACAACTTCCAACTGGATGTAGATATTCCAACACCGGAAAAGAAAGCAGACTTTGCAATACTAACTACCAGATTTGGACCTGGGAACACCTGTCTAACAAACTATGCCGCCTATGAAATTTTCAAAGAAATAGTAATTGAAAACCAACAAAAAAAACGAAAAAGGAAACTACTATTAGAAAAAAAAAATCATCAAAATGAACTCAGAATATAGTGAACTTCACAAGAATATCCTTTTCAATCACCTCAAGTAGTTTCATGTCAATTCTGTGTTCCTATCTGATAAGGAAGATCTTTTCTATAAATGTGGCATGCTCACTATGACTTTTTAGCCAAAAAAAACTTGCTTACATTAACTAAGACTGGTTCAGAAAATATTTCATCAGGACATAGAAGAAAGCCATATTAAGAACAATTCATCAATATATATTCCAAAAAGTTTCAAAATTTATGCTGACACACCAAAACATACATCAACATAGATTTGAAGTCGTGAAAAGTACCAGATATATTAGGACAATAAATTCATACAAAATAGTGAAGCGATGAATCAAACAGTTACCCGTTACATGATGTGTAGTGTCGCAACAAAAACAAATTTGATTTGTATTTCTCAGGTATAGTAATGAAGAACAGGCATGGTGCAGTGGTTAAGTCACCCCAAGAGGTCTAAGGCTTGTCTCACATAATCCTTCCCTAGAATCTACATTGTGTGGGTATAGTCACTGCACTATCCTTTTATTTTTCAGGTGTAGTAACATTGGGGAAACAAACAAAAGAGTGAATTGCATTCACTAGGATAGAACTGAACAGACTCCATGTCGAATTGTTGACTGGGTGGGTATCCTTAATCTCTTATGTTCTACTACCTACATGACCAAAGCTAATGACTCAGAAAACAAGATGTTCCAACTCTCCAACAAGTATTTCAACAAACATCACGCCTCTAGAAGGTAACGCTTTCACACATTCAAAATTTAAACTGTGGATGTTATGATTCATTAAATCCTTCCAAGCCATTTTATTTTAGATTGTCACAAAGAATGAGCCCAAACAAAAAGCAATGAATGCTGCTAAGCATGCCTATCCAAACAAAAAGCAACAACATTTCATTCAAACTCCACATCCACAAGGCAGTGGCACTGCAAATTAACAAATCATAAGGAAAAAAGGCTTTTTAGCAAATAAATTTCGAGATTGACAAGTTCAATTCAATGGGAACTTATAGAATGCAGCCGAAACACCAGATTCCCCGACGTTGCTTGCCCAATGTTTCATGCAGTGCCTGACGAAAGCATCGAGGAGGGGGAAAAGCGCTCACCTTTACAGCCCTCCAGTGGTCGAGGCAGTCGCGGTGCACGTACTTCGACGTCCCCTTGCACTTGCACGGCGCGATGAAGTCCCTCCCTGCACGCCCACGACGGCCCCACAAGCACACAAGCAATCTCAGTCAGATCCCCTCCGCCGCGCGAACCAAACCGAAGTCACGAAGCAATAGGAAGAGGAGGCGGCGGCGGCGGCAGGTTCCGAGCCTGGCGAGCCGCGACTCACCGTCGGTCTCGAGACAGATCCGGCACTGCAGCTGGTCCCCCGCACCGGCGCCCGCCTCCAGGTCGATCTCTGACGGCGGCGGGATCAACGGCGACGACGCCAGCTTCTTCTCATCCATAATCCCCAACGCGAACGACCTCCTAGACCCTTGTCGAAGCCGCCGCGCCCATCCGAAGCCCCAGCCTCTCCCCTCCTCCGCCCGCTTCGATCCAATCGAATCGAGCCGGCGACGAGGAGGTTGGAGTTGGAGACGGGAAGTTTGGTATGTGCGTGCGGGTGGTCGTGGACTCGCGGCGAAGCGAGGTATAGTGGGGCCTCTGCCACGCCATGTCGTTTTAGGTTAGGAAGATGACGAGTAGGACCGGATGATAAGGGCATCTGGTGGGCCCGCAATGGAAGTGGGGACCGTGGTGGAGTGGGTGGCCGTGCGCGATGGTACGGGTTGACCCGGGAGGCGGGAAGCTTCCGTGCGGGTCGCGGCGGACCGCTGTTGCAGTTGTTAGATTAGAATTGGGCTGAATCGATACAGTGGGCCGGCCTGGCTTACGTTTAGGCTTGGGGAACGTCTCTGTGTTTTTTTTTACCTTTGGAACTCCTTTACCTTTTGGTCCTTTTTCCAATATCAATGGACGTCTCGAAGTCTCACTTTAAACACCCTCTAAATTTGTTTCTAATATATTCCATTATAAAACTAAGCACCTCTTCCTAAGGCACCTTATCCATTTTTGAAAAATATTTGATGTGCTTTTGAGTTGATGTCCCTCTTATTTGGAACATTCATATTTTTTTATTCAAACGCTTTTCGTTATAAATTTATTTATAGTTTTACGAGCGGATCAAAGTAGGCCACTCAAACTATTTATCATGAAATCATTTTGGAGACTTCATCTCGCTATCTAAACAAAATACATGATAGTCCCTATTTTACATGCCACAAGTAAAATTATCATATCAGTTGGAAGTTCTTCCTTCAAATTTGAACCTATAAAAATTGATATAAACTGTTAAAACCAGCTCAATTTAGAAACTTTAGGGGCTGTCTACGGAGCATTTGAGTATTTTATGAGGACTCAACACCTGAATTTGTAGCCATTCCATTAGCGTCTCACACTTGTGAGGTTTCTTCTTCCTTCTCATTACCCTTCTTCCTATCGTCTCTTCCTTTGATCCAACGAGACCCTACCCCTATCCTGTCTGCAGCAGCCTCCTCACTTCTCCCCCACCGCCACTAAATTTTTGAATAAGACGAATAATCAAATTTATGAAAAAAAATTAATAGCGTAAATTATTTATGAAGCAGAACTGAAATTTTATCTATTTCAATCAGATAGAACAAAGCACAAGTAAAATCCGAAGATGGGTGCCTGCTCACCCCTTAGTGAGTGTAAAGCTTTGAATCCCATCGTGAGAACCCATTCCATTCGATAACATCATTCTAGTCCTGTATCATAACCACAGATGTCAGCAAAAGCTTGCTATTGGCATCACAGAGTTTCAGGCTTCTTCAGTTCACTAGGAACATGAGCCGAAAGTAGAGTGAGCGAGCGGCATGGTCGCTCAGGATGTCCGGCAACAGCACGCTGCCTAGAAGCAGCGGATGGGCGCAACAAATCACGGAGGCCGCGGAAGACGGACGGCAACGAGTGGTAGCGCAGGACCCGGCGACGGCGTGACCTCGCGGCGCCCATGGAGGAACAATGGCTGCCGACGTTAATATTTCCATAGAGCCCCTTATTTTTAAGTCGCGATGTAAATATTTAAATAGACACCTCTAATTAGATCATGACTATTAATCACGATTCAAAATAGGAGGGTTTTTCATAAAGTTTAGACTGGGTTAGATCATCAAGCCGGCGCCTCTCCTCCTCGCGCCTTCCCGCCCGCCCGCCCTGCCACCACCGTCGCTACCCTCCCTGCCAAGGTGCCGGCCCACCTCGCAAATCCCATCGCTCTTCGTTGATGCTCCACGCCCACCACCTCCCCGTTGATCACCACCACCACGGCGAGGACAGTAGTGGGGTGGCCGACGCTGCGACGCACGAGCAGTAGTCCCCCGCGTGCTAATCTCCATCTGAATTATAAATGGCAAATTGCATCCGTACGAAGCGTGCTACTGTAATCTTCACTTTTATTTCCGGTGTCTTGGAAACACGCGCGTGAAGGACGAGTGAATAAAGCTTGCTAGTAGTACTGATTAATTTCTTGTCTCAGGAATACTACAGTAGTATGGTGCGGCTGCCGTGCCGACACATAATTAATTTTATTAGTACGTGTCCGAGTCCGAGAACGTTTTTCTTTTTTCTTTTCCTTTTTTTTTGTAAACCGTGCCCGAGATGGTTTTGCGTTGGAAATTAGTATTAAGTGGGTACTCCGTGATTCCGGGAGTCCTGTTTGAAACTACTTTTTTCCAACTAGCTTAGATTCAAAACCAACTTCTTACGAACACGGCTATCAGTAGAATCAATGAGGTAAAAATCTCACTGTTTGGCGTACCGCTTTGTACCAACGCAAGTGGACGAAGAAGACATCGGAGCTATTGCCGGAGTCGAGCGAGGCAGCCACCCCCATCGCCGTAGCCAACGCTGCTGCCTTTCGTGCTCCTAGGGTTCGAAGCCGCAGCCGGCCGCCGCACAAGGTCGCCGGATCCGGAGCCACCGGTGCTGCTCCCGGTTGCCAGATCCGAGGACACTTCAGCCCGAACTCATCGTTGTGATCACGCTTGGGAGCTGCTGCTGCCGCCGTCATGGTCTTGCTTGTGGGCCGCCGCTGTCGTCGTCATGGTCGCGCTTGCGGGCCACCGCCGCCACCGTCGTGGTCTTGCTTGCGGGCCACCGCCGTCGTCGTCGTGGTCGCGCTTGGGAGCCGCCGCTGCCATTGTCGCGGTCGCGCTTGGAGCTGCTGCTGCCGTCGTGGGAGAGCCGCCCATCCCTGTCCGAGCTCCGAGTTCATGGTCCTTCGGCAGATTCGACGTTGGCGGCCGGTGCCGCCCTTTGCTCGCGTCGCGTGAGGGAGCCGTCGCCCGATGAGTGCTTGCTCGCGTTTCTCAAAAACTTCTCTCCTTACCGATTCCGCGTCGTAGTTATTAGGGTGGTGTCCATCCGCAGCGCGGCCAGGTGAAGCGCTTCGGAAGCGGCGCGTTTGGCTCCCTCTACCGCTTAATTTCAATGGACGCGGCTGATAATCGGTTCCAAACGGGGCCAATATATTACCACTGTAGCGTAGTATATATATGGACAGAGATGAGACGAACGTACGTAATCATAGTTTTGTCGTCCCTTTTGTTCACATCAAGCCGCGCGTTTAGGAGGGCCTGAGCCTGACCATCATCATCGTCATCAGACCAACCTTCCCATCGCGCACCCATGGCGAACGCGCCGCCAGCAGCACAGCCATGGTCGGACCTCCAGCTGGACGTCGCCTTGCTGGTGCTCCGCCGCCTGCCCTCCACCGGCGACCGCATCCGCTTCCCCGCGGTGTGCTCACCCTGGTGCGCCGCCGTGAAACATGCCCCTCCGGAGCCGCGGCTCGTCCTCCCCGACGGCACCGCGTACAGCCTCTTCCCGTCTGACGAGCCGCTCCGCCTCCCTCGCAGCGCGGGCTACGAGGACGCCGGCGGCAACCGGCTGGTCTTCTGGAGCAAGGAGGCAGACGACGACGGGAACGGGAACGACCTCCTGGTGAATCCGCTCTCCGACGACGCCGCCGCCGCTGCCATTACGCTTCCTGCCGCGTCCCGCGCCCGTATCATCCAACCTGTCGAGAACGCCACGACGAACACGAACGAGGATCTGACTATGGCGTTCTACATGTTCTGCTCGCCACGCCTCGTCGCGGCACGCGCTGGCAGGTGGCAAAGCCCTTGTCAGATCGCAGTCTGCCGACCGGGAGTCGACTCCTGGTGGTCGATGCTGGACATTGGTGGTGACCACGAACTCGCCGATATGGCCTTCCATTCCGACGAGCTCTACGTCCTCACCTCTCCATAGGGCGCCCTTTACCACGCGGAAATCGCCACGGACCGAAGCATGGGCGATCCGTCGATTTCCGGAGCTCGACGGGTCATCGACGGTGGCGGTGGCTTTCCCGGAACCGAGTACCAGCTGGACGGAAGTGGCAACGTCGCCGTGCGGACCATGTACCTCGTTGGATCACGTGGCAGCGGCGGCAACCTGCTGATGGTACTGAGAACGGCGCGTGGCTTGTGGAGCGGTTGAGTCGTCGAGGCGGACGCGCGCCGGAGCGAGTTCAGGGTCTTCAGGGCTGACCTGGAGCGGTCGCGGTGGACCGAGACGACGACGCTCGGGGACGATCGGGTGCTGGTCCTACGTCGACGATGCAGCAGAATCGTTCCCGCGTCTCAGATAGATGTGCCGGGAGACTGCATCGTCTTCATCGAGAATGACGACGAGGACAACCAGTTGTACGGCGCGGACAGCACCTGCTCTTGCAGCATCTACAGCATGAAGCGTGCTACTGTCTCCCCCTTCCTGCCGGCAGTGTCTTGGAGACACGGCGTTGATGGCTTCGCGACATGGCTATTCACAAAGGAAGTCTGATCCAGATGTCAGATGATATGCTGAAATTCATCGATCCATATATTTATTTCCCCGGTGAACTTTTAGTAGCTTGTACGTGTTTAGCACGTACGTTGTGTCTGGCTAGATGAGGCTTGATCTCTTGGCCATTAATACGTATTTTCTCTGTGTCTTCATCCCTGTTGTGGTACTGGAAGTTAATATATTCTTTTTTTTGTGAAGAGAAGTTAATATATTCTGTTTTATTATTATTGTTTGAATTATACAAAATTCCTCCAAGGAAAAACAATATTATTATTGTTGTTGTTGTTATTATTATTATTATTATTACGAAAGTTCAGGTGCTATCTGTCATACATATGTCATACCATAAACGTCATTAAGGTTGCTAAAAAACCTTGGTGCTCTTGTGGAGCACATCACAACGGGGGACCCCTGGGTTTCTAGAGTTCAGACGGCCATCGACAAGTTGACTATTCATCCACGGTTTCATGGTATTGGAGATCGAGTCGTTATCATCAACACGCTTTGCCTGGTCGAACTGTGTGGGGAATTGCTCATGGTGCATCGGAAAATGCACAGCAGGTTGATACAAGTCCCTACTCAACCAGGAACAAACACAGTTGCTCTGACTGGACTGAATGAGTTTGAGGTGTTCTAGGCCAACTTTGAAATGTCGCAGTGGACCAAGGTGACCACAATCGGCGATGACGGTGCTGTTTCTGCGGAGACGGTGCTCCAGATTTGTTTCTGCTTCTGAAAATGGTATGCCAGGGGATTGCATAGTGTTCTTCGTGTATGATGATGAAGATCTTGACTTATACAGCAAGGAAAACTTGGATTCTTGTTGTGTGTATGACAGAAGACTGGCAATGTCTCCACCGGTCCACTGATGTGCTCATGGAAGCGTGGCCTTGTGCCTGCCACATGGCTGTTCCCTGAGGACTGAAGTATAAAAACAGGTTGTATGCTTTGCTGCCAAATGCTTGGGTTGATACTTAACAAACCGATCATAATGGTCTGTGTAATAACACTGGAGTTTTTGTTCAAGTTGTTAACCTGTGACTTCAGGACAGCAATTGCATGGATTTGGTTCGATCTGAACCCGATATTAAGTAGATAAATGCCTGTTATGTCTTTATTTGATGGAAATGGGATGATCCTTGTGAGATTAAGATCAATGTTGAAGATTATTGTTTCAACATGGTCAGGATGATGTTACTATATCGATATAAATGTTACATGCCCCTTCTGGAAATTACCAATTGAATTACTTGTGGGACTGGTCTACATTTTGGTTGTTTTAAGGAGGATTTGAGCGGCCTTTGTTTCATGTTGCAATACCTCTAGATGAGCATCCAGGGTTGTAAACAAGTCTTGAAGCTGCAGAGTTATAAATTCTTCATTCTAATCTTCCTCTTTTCCATTGCCTTGTGTGAGCATCACTCCCCTGTTCTATCGGCGTAGGATCCTCACTTCCTCAGTTGCTGAGCGCTGCTTCTCCCTTATGTCGCAGCCACCTGACCTGAGTCCAACGCTGCCCAATTAATACTTCATGAACGAACCCGTGTGTGAAAAATAATGCACCATTAGTTTCTTTTTTCTTTTCTGTCAAACCAAGCTTTTTTCTTTCTTGGCTTTATCAGTTTCTTTTTTGTCAAAACAAGTGTACTTTCTTTTCAAGCCACCCAATTAAGAGCTGCCAAGCCGTCTATACTTCCTCCCAAGGTAAAGCTGTTTTGATCTAATTTCATCACAGTGCACAAGAAAGGCCTACCTGCCTAGTGTTTTTTCCACAATTGAGGTATCCACGGCACAAATTGCCCTCCATATCAATTCCAAATATCTAACATGGGGACCCCAACTACAACAGGTGCTTTTAAATGTTAAGTTCTTATGAAATTCAATTTATATTATCTTAGCTTCAAAAGGGATTATTTTTTAAAAACCGACTTAAGTTAAAAATGAAAGCATATTTCATGTTTTTAAGAAACATAGTACAGACAGACAATCATAATGTGGAAGTTTGGTACCTGGGCTAATTAATCGTATTAGTCCGGAAGGCTAGGCCACGCAGTATAGCCAAACCACCTCCGCTTTGATAGACCCGGGCCCGAGGACGAGGGAGGTTACTCCGTCTCGCCCGACCCCGACGTCCGGGACTCGGACGGGAAGTGCCCGACCCCTGAGGTCAGACAAAAGTTCCGCCTCGCCCGACCCCGACCTCGAGGGGTCGGACGAGGGTTCCGCATCGTCCGACCTCCGGGGTCGGACAAAAGTTCCGCCTCGCCCGACCTCCGGGGTCGGACAAAAGTTCCGCCTCGCCCGACCCTGACCTCGAGAGGTCGGACGAGAGTCCCGCCTCGCCCAACCTCCGGAGTCAGACGGGACTGGATGATCCAACAACCCCGGATGAGACAGGTGTCCGGGGGGCAGTTGAGCCATTAAAGCTCCACGCTCTGACTCCCGATCGGACAGTGGCTATGACCGCTCCCGTAAACGGAAGAGTAAATACGCACGACGTGCACCGTCCACGGGATGGGCGTCACTCCAACAGCCCCCTGTCAGAGACTCACCGTCCTGTGCAATAGGACGCCCCCGAGCGACGGCCATCACCACGGCGTCATCAAGCCTGCTCCTACAGTGACGCCTCCTCCATACGGATGGAACCCCTCCGAGCGACAGCACAATACCACTCCGTCAAACAGGAACGGCACGACCGCACCAGAGGCATCGCCATTACAGCTCGGCCTAACCGGAGTACGGCTACTGTCAGACTCACGGACCGGTCCTCCTCACGCCACCATATAAAAGGGGAGCAGGATTAAAGAAGAAGGACAAGTCTCGAAGACCGACGAGTTCTCCACGCACAAGCACAGAAAACCACATACGCGTACACCCATTCGCATACTCCAGAGACTTGGGTTTCGTCCCTCTCTCGGCAGCTTGTAACCCCCCATTGTAATCTCAGTCGCAAATAACACGAGCAGCCACCAAAACTGGACGTAGGGCATTCAGCCCGAACCAGTATAAATCCTTGTGTTCATTTGTGAACCATCCGGGCCTAAAACGCGCTCCCACTAAATAATCACTCGTCGGTGACATCGAACACCGACAGTTGGCGCGCCAGGTAGGGGGCTTAGCGCGTTTTCGACGATCATCCCACTGGTTCGGATGGCCAACCACGTAAGCGGATGGGCTTCTGGCGCACTTGTGCGTTTCGGAAGTCTTAGTTTCGTCGCCCAGGAGGATGGCTTGGTGCTAACGGCTGTCTCAGCTTCACCAATCCACTCCTCTGACCCACACCATTCGTCACCTGCCCTGACGGGCGACGCGATCGATGAGGCCACGACTCATCGCACGGTCCAGTACCGTGACCTGGAGCCCGCAAACATCAAGTTTGTCGGGATGGCCGGGTACGCGTCGGAATCCTTTTTCGACCTCCTCGACGAGGCGAACAGAGATTCCGACCTGGAACACAGCAAGGGGAGCAACGATCCCTCGCGCGAATGCCTCATGGCACACACCGAGGACCCGCTTGGTACGGGGGACACTCTCCCTCTCACCCAGCTGCCACCGGTCACTGGAACTCCTCCCCGCGACATACAGCCTGACCGGTTAGAAGCGCGTCGGGAGGAACTCCGCGAGGCGAAACGGCAGCTGGAACAGGAGGAGGCGGAGATCGACCGAGAGCTCGCTCGCGCCGAGCCCGGTGGACGTGCCCGCTCCATGGCGCGCGATGTACGACAGCGCATCATGGAGGAGGGCGACGGCCCCCCACACTTCACGCGGGCAAGCCAAAACCTCGCTGCAGCAGCGGCGTTGCTTCGGGAGCTCCCCGAACCCATCACTCCCGAAGCCCGACGCACTCAATGTGAAGTTGAGGTGCTGCTGCAACGAGCAGCAGCACAACAAGCGGAGAACTCGCGATCGCGAGCGCATAAACCGCATACTCCGAACGCGTCTGTACAGCAGACACACCCGGGGACGGACGAGGCCTCGAAAGCCTGCGTCCGTGGACGTCTCGGTGCAAACCGCGATGCCCGTGCTAACCTGGAAGCGCGACGGCGACAGCCGGAACGCGCTCCCGAGGTGGGCCGAGGACGTCATCCGCGCCGAGGGGGGCGCTACGACGATGACGAGGACAGGAACCCGAGCCCTGACGCTCCGGGTCCTCACGTCTTCAGCTCCCACATACGAAGCGCTCCGTTTCCACAGCGCTTTAGGCCGCCCACCAACGTGCCGAAGTACGCTGGGGAGACAAATCCGAGCCTCTGGCTCGAAGACTACCGGCTCGCCTGCCGAGCCGGGGGAGCGGATGATGACCGCTTCATCATCCGCAACCTGCCACTCTACCTGGCCGATTCGGCCAGAACGTGGCTCGAGCACCTCCCCGCCGATCGGATCTCGAGTTGGTCCGACTTGAGGGAAATCTTCGTGGGTAACTTCCAAGGGACCTACGCGCGCCCGGGCAATCCCTGGGATTTGAAGAACTGTCGACAGAAACCGGGAGAAACCCTCCGGGAGTATGTCCGACGCTTCTCCCGGCAATGCAACGAGCTGCCGGACATCGGCGACGCCGACGTCATCGGGGCGTTCCTGTCCGGGACCACTTGCCGCACCCTAGTTCACAAGCTAGGACGCAAGAGTCCTCGAACGGCCAAGGAACTCCTGGATATCGCAACCAGCCACGCATCCGGCGAGGAAGCCGTGGGCGCGATCTTCAACCGCCCCGATGCGAAGGGGAAACAGAGGGACAACGCCTGCGAAGGCCCCTCCAACCGCTCCCGCAAGAAGAAGAAGAACCGGCAACGATCATCTGAAGGACGGATGGTTGCGGCCGCCGAACGCAAGGGCGCCAAGGCGCCGGCAGGGGAGACCTCGGACCACTTCGAGAAGAAGTGGAACAGTCCATGCCCCAACCACGAATACCCCGTCAAGCACCTGTACAAGGACTGCACACTCTTGAAGCGGTTCTTGAACCACGGGTCACCAAAGGGCAAGCCGAGAGGCAACCCTCGACAAGCCCCCGAGGGAGCAGATGGCGAAGGCGACGCCAACGAAGGTAACGACGGTTTCCCTGAACCCGATGGTTGCCTTATGATCTTCGCAGGACCAGAAGCGCAAGGAGGAAAGCGCCGTGCGAAGGTCGAGCGTCGTGAGGTGTTCGCGGCCGAGCCCGCAACGCCAGCCTTCCTCCGATGGTCGGAGGCCCCGATCACATTCGATCGGTCCGACCATCCCAGCCACGTCCCCCGACCGGGTCGATACCCGCTGGTAGTCGACCCCATCATCGGCAAGAAGCGTCTCACCAAAGTCCTCATGGACGGAGGCAGCGGCCTCAACATCCTCTACGCCGAGACGCTCGACGCCATGGGCATCGATCGGTCGCTCATCCGACCGACCGGAGCCCCGTTCCACGGCGTCGTCCCGGGGAAGCAGGCCGTCCCACTCGGGCAGATCGACCTGCCCGTCACATTCGGGACACCGACCAACTTCCGAACAGAGACTCTCACGTTCGAAGTAGTCGGGTTCCACGGGTCGTACCACGCCATCTTGGGGAGGCCATGTTACGCGAAGTTCATGGCTATCCCCAACTACACCTACCTGAAGCTCAAGATGCCTGGGCCGAAGGGGGTCATCACTGTAGGCGCCTCCTTTCAGCGCGCCTACCAGTGCGAGACGGAAAGCGGCGAGCTCGCCTCCGCGACCATCGCGTCCACAGAAGAGCTTGCTGTCATTCGGCAGCAGATCACCGAAGACGCCCCCGACTCCAACCGCAGCGCCGGATCCTTCGAGCCCGCCGAGGGCACCAAGAAGATCCGGCTCGACCCCGACAGCGCCCCCGAGAAGGTGGCCAAGATCGGGACGTCCCTCTCCGCGAAATAGGAAAGCGTGCTCGTCGACTTCCTCCGCGCGAACATCGACATCTTCGCATGGAAACCCTCGGACATGCCGGGCATTCCGAGGGAAGTCGCCGAGCACTCCTTGCACATCAAACCGGACTCCCGCCCGGTAAAGCAACGGCTGCGCCGCTTCGACGAGGAGAAGCGTAGAGCCATCGGAGAGGAGGTAGCCAAACTGTTGGCAGCCGGCTTTATCAAGGAAGTGTACCACCCTCAATGGTTAGCCAATCCCGTCCTCGTGCGAAAAAAGAATGGGAAATGGAGAATGTGTGTTGACTATACCAGTCTCAACAAAGCGTGCCCAAAGGATCCTTTTCCTTTGCCACGCATAGACCAGATAGTCGATTCCACCTCAGGGTGTGAAGCTTTGTGCTTCCTTGATGCGTATTCCGGGTACCATCAGATCCGTATGAAGGAATCCGATCAAATCGCGACATCCTTCATCACTCCGTTCGGGTCGTACTGCTAGGTCACGATGCCATTCGGACTCAAGAATGCAGGCGCAACCTACCAGCGCTGCATGATCAGATGCTTCAACGAACTCATCGGAGACATCGTCGAAGCATACGTTGACGACATCGTCGTCAAATCCAAGAAGACCGACCAGCTCGTCACCGACCTGGAGCGGACCTTCACTAAACTCCGAGCAAACGATATCAAACTCAACCTCGAAAAATGCGTCTTTGGGGTTCCGAGGGGAATGTTGCTCGGATTCATCGTCTCCGAGCGAGGCATCGAAGCCAACCCGGAGAAAATCGAGGCCATCAACCGAATGGGCCCGATTCAAAACTTGAAGGGAGTACAACGCGTGACCAGATGCTTGGCGGCTCTGAGCCGCTTCATCTCGCGTCTCGAAGAACGCGTACACCCTCTCTACCAGCTCCTGAAGAAATCCGAGCGGTTTCAATGGACGCCCGAGGCACAGGACGCACTCGACAAGATAAAAGTCATCCTGTCGAAGCCCCCAGTCCTGGTACCTCCGATCCCGAAGGAGCCTCTCCTCCTCTACATCGCCGCAACGACCCAGGTCGTCAGCGTCGCCCTCGTTGTAGAGCGGACGGAAGAAGGCCACGTCCTCAAGGTCCAGCGACCGGTCTACTACGTGAGCGAAGTCTTGTCGGAGACGGAGACACGATATCTTCAAATCTTGAAGATTCTCTATGGCGTCGTCCTCGCTAAAAGGAAACTCCGACACTACTTCGAGTCTCACCCGGTGACCGTCGTCAGCTCCTTCCCACTGCGCGAAGTCATCGAGAACCGCGACGCAACGGGCAAAGCCGCGAAGTGGGCCCTTGAGCTGATGGGCGAGGGCATCACATACGCCCCTCGAACGGCGATCAAGTCCCAGTCCTTGGCTGACTTCATAGCAGAATGGACAGAAGTACAATTACCCACGGCCCCCATCGACCAGGAGTATTGGGTGATGTACTTCGACGGTTCGTTGATGCGAAAGGGAGCAGGGGTCGGGCTCGTCTTCGTCTCCCCTCTGGGGGTGCGTATGAAGTACGCAATCCGCCTCTCGTTCCCAGCGTCCAACAACGTAGCCGAATACGAGGCGGTCGTCAACGGGCTCAAGATCGCCAACGAATTGGGAATCCGACGACTCGAAGTTCGGGGCGACTCCCAGCTCGTCGTTGGCCAAGTCATGAAGGAGTCTAGCTGCCACAACGAGACCATGGATGCCTACTGCAAGGAGGTCCGCAAGTTGGAACATAAGTTCCACGGCCTCGAGCTCAGGCACATCCCAAGGCGACAGAACGAAGAAGCCGACTCCTTAGCCAAGATGGCGGCCGGGCGCGAACAAATCCCGACGGGAGTCTTCGCCCACGACCAAAGCCGACCATCAATCCGACCTCAAGACACGCCAGGGGTCGACACCGAGCCGCCCCAGGCACAAGAGGACGGATCGGCCGCGACGCCTCCCGACCCCTGCGTCATGAAGATCGACGAAGCGTCCGCACCTAGTACGAGCCCTCCAGACGACTGGAGGACGCCGTACCTCAACCGACTCCTCAAAGGAGAACTCCCCGCCGACAAGACGGAGGCACGACGCATCGCGCGACGCGCCAAGTCCTTCACCGTCATCGACGGAGAACTCTACAAGAGGAGCCTCACCAGAATCTTGCAGCGCTGCATCCCTGTCGAGCAAGGGAAGATGCTGCTGCGAGACATTCACGGAGGGGTCTGCGGCCACCACGCCGCGCACAAAACCCTTGTCGGAAACACGTTCCGACAGGGATTCTACTGGCCGACTGCCGTCAACGATGCTGCGCACATCGTCCGTACGTGCGAAGGCTGTCAGTTCTACGTCCGGCAGACCCATCTGCCGGCACAAGCACTACAGTCCATCCCCATCACATGGCCGTCCGCGGTCTGGGGATTGGACCTGGTCGGACCACTCAAGAAGGCACCCGGGGGCTACACCCACCTCTTGGTAGCTGTCGACAAGTTCACCAAGTGGGTTGAGGCCCGGCCGATCACTAGAATCCGACCAGAAGAGGCAGTCGAGTTCTTCCTCGACATAATCCATCGCTTCGGGGTCCCAAACTCCATCATCACGGATAACGGTACGCAGTTCACAGGGAAGCGATTCCTTAAATTCTGTGACGACTACCACATCCGAGTAGATTGGGCGGCCGTGGCGCACCCCCGAACGAACGGGCAGGTCGAGCGCGCCAATGGCCTGATCCTTCAAGGCCTGAAGCCACGTATCTACAACCGGCTGAAACAGTTCAGCGGGCGATGGGCAGCCGAGCTGCCTGCCGTACTGTGGAGTTTACGGACATCCCCGAGTCGGGCGACGGGGTTCACCCCCTTCTTCATGGTGTACGGCTCCGAAGCCGTACTACCGACCGACCTCGACTACGGAGCCCCGAGGATCAGAGCCTACGACGAAGAAGGCAACCAGACGTCCCTCGAAGACGCCATGGATCAGCTCGACGAGGCGCGTGACGTAGCGCTCCTGCGATCGGCGAAATACCAGCAGGCGCTGCGACGTTACCACTCCCGCTACGTGCGGGAAAGAGCGTTCAACGTCGGCGACCTCGTCCTTCGACGTGTTCAGAGCAGCAAGGACCGCCACAAGCTGTCACCTCCATGGGAAGGGCCCTTCATCGTCTCAAAAGTTCTCCGACCCGGCTCCTACAAGTTGCAGACGGCGGACGGACAAGAACTCGCCAACGCATGGAACATCGAACAGCTACGTCGCTTCTATCCCTAGAACTCGTAGTAGTCTTACCGTTCCTCGCCACCAAGATAAGCGGCGCCCGACCCCCGTCACGCGGGAGTCGGACCCCGCTCGGGGGCTACACCTGCAAGGTGCGCATCGCGCGCGCACCTTGACTCTTATGAAAATTTTTTGCCGTCTCATCTGCAACGAAGGACCTAGAACTAACGGTAGTTTGACCCCGTGCCAACTGAGATAAGCGGCGTCCGACCCCCGTCACGCGGGAGTCGGACCCCGCTCGGGGGCTACACCCTCAGGGTGCGCGTACCGAACGCGCACCCCGAGCACTCGTTAAAATTTCGCCTTTCTGCTAAGTGGTGCCCGACCCCCGTCACGCGGAAGTCGGACCCCGCTCGGGGGATACACCTGCAAGGTGCGCATCGCGCGCGCACCTTGACACTCGCTAAAATTTTGCCATTTCGCTTGCAAAATTTCGAGGAGAGGGTAAACGAAACTTTACCCTCTTCAGGGGTCTCGACCCCTCGCCCTACGTTTGAATCTCAGAAGGGAAAGTCATAAGCGGAAGAAGATGCGAAGTCTAGTTGGTCGGACCGCGCAACGCCTACGACCCCCGAAGGTTATGGCAACGGCGCTCACCGGCTAGACGGAACGTCGGAGCCGCCCGTGGCCTAAGACTCCTGAGAATCGAAAACAAGGAAAAAGGGGTCGGACACCCTCGCGGTTCTGTGAAGGAACGCCTTCATGAAAGTACTTAGAAACACCTTCCGTAGTCAGAAAATGTTCAATCCATTCTGATTTACAAAAGGGCCGGGCACTTTTGGCCTCGGCCGTCCTAAGTACAAAACTAAAGACTATTCTAACTCCTATTCTGCCGGGGGAGGAGGGGGCACGCTTCCTGCCTCTTCTTCCGCCGTGCTCGCAGCAAGCTCCCGCGCGAAGGGGGCCGCCTCCGCCTCGATGGTGTCCAGCTCGGCGTCGGTATAACCGGCGGCAAAGCCCTCGCTCAAGTAGTCGAGGGCGATGTTGACATAGGGCGACCGGGCGATGGCGAAAGCCCGGTGCACCCCCCGACAGACCGACGGGACGGCATCCCCAGTTGATTCGACCGGCGCCCCCACGACCGCCTCTATCCGCGTGACAGATGCCCCGCTGGAAGTCAAACCGACGGGTACGTACGAACCTCTCCGCAGTAAATCGATACATATATATGCATATATACTTCGTGTGCAGGGTTCCACCCTCGGTCGGTTCGACCGGCGTCATTGCGACCGACTCGATCGGTGCGACGAACGCTCCCGACCTAACCTGACGCCTGAGTCGTGCCCGCCGTTTCAGTTTCCGCACGGCTCGCGACTTAGTCAGGTATGGTCCATAAGGGCTGAAATATGCCCCGACGGCCCCACGAGTTCGAAGGCTGGCCCGATGGACGGGTTCGACAGCCGCTCAGGGCGTAACTAGAGTGAGGGGTGGATTACGATGGGCCCACTAGCGGCCAATACCCTAGCGCCTGGGCGCCCGGGCGTCAAGGGCATCGTAAATCCGCGTTCGAGTCCCGGTTCGTCGAGCCTAGTGATGGTTCGTGCCGACCCATGGGTATCCTATCGCAAGGAGGCAACGAGCCCTCGGAACCTATCGAATGGAACCGAGAACTATATGGGTCGGCGACTGGGAATATTGGGACCGGCCACCAGCTGGCCTACGTCGGGATCCCCCCGAAGGGATCCCGGGGCCCCACTTGAACTACCCGTTAGCAGCTCGATGAGCGTCGCACTACGGCCCCCGAGGTATAGTGCGGCTCGGCTCAACCTCCCCGTCTGGCGAACAGACGCGTGGGAAGGCGAATAAAGACGAACCGCGTCTCCGGACGGGACTCTACGACGAGCGGAGGACTCGGAGGACGGAATCGCAAAAAGAGATCCGTACGGGATCGCAGCGCGCAGCGGCTTTGAGCCACTGCTCGGTCAGGCGAAGATTTGGGCTGAAACACGCCCCGACGGCGCACAGAGTTCGAAGGCTGACCCGCCGAACGGGTTCGACAGCCGCTCATGGCGCGAATAGAGCAAGGGACGGAAAACGATGCCCCCGTTTAGCGTCCAGGGTGCGCTCTGGCGCCGGGGACACCGTAACCCGTGTTCGAGTCCCGGTTCATCGAGCCTAATGATGGTTCGCGCCGACCCATGGGTATCCTATCGCAAGGAGGCAACGAGCCCTTGGAACCTATCGAATGGAACCGAGAACCATATGGGTCGGCGACTGGGAATATTGGGGCCGGCCACCAGCTGGCCTACGTCGGGATTCCCCCCGAAGGGATTCCGGGGCCCCACTTGAACTACCCGTTAGCAGCTCGATGAGCGTCGCGCTACGGCCCCCGGGGTATAGTGCGGCTCGGCCCAACCTCCCCGTCTGGCGAACAGACGCGCGGGAAGGCGATTAAAGACGAACCGCGTCTCCGGTCGGGGATCCGCGACGAGCGGAAAACCCGGAGAGCGGAATCGCAAAAAGAGATCCACACGGGATCGCAGAACGACACAATTCGGAAGCCCGAGAATGAGTCATTCACTCCTTCTCAGGCTCGGGGGCTACTGTGGAAGTTTGGTACCTGGGCTAATTAATCGTATTAGCCCGGAAGGCTAGGCCACGCAGTATAGCCAAACCACCTCCGCTTTGATAGACCCGGGCCCGAGGACGAGGGAGGTTACTCCGTCTCGCCCGACCCCGACGTCCGGGACTCGGACGGGAAGTGCCCGACCCCTGAGGTCGGACAAAAGTTCCGCCTCGCCCGACCCCGACCTCGAGGGGTCGGACGAGGGTTCCGCATCGCCCGACCTCCGGGGTCGGACAAAAGTTCCGCCTCGCCCGACCCCGACCTCGAGAGGTCGGACGAGAGTCTCGCCTCGCCCAACCTCCGGAGTCAGACGGGACTGGATGATCCAACAACCCCGGATGAGACAGGTGTCCGGGGGCAGTTGAGCCATTAAAGCTCCACGCTCTGACTCCCGATCGGACAGTGGCTATGACCGCTCTCGTAAACGGAAGAGTAAATACGCACGACGTGCACCGTCCACGGGATGGGCGTCACTCCAACAGCCCCCTGTCAGAGACTCACCGTCCTGTGCAATAGGACGCCCCCGAGCGAAGGCCATCACCACGGCGTCATCAAGCCTGCTCCTACAGTGACGCCTCCTCCATACGGATGGAACCCCTCCGAGCGACAGCACAATACCACTCCGTCAAACAGGAACGGCACGACCGCACCAGAGGCATCGCCATTACAGCTCGGCCTAACCGGAGTACGGCTACTGTCAGACTCACGGACCGGTCCTCCTCACGCCACCATATAAAAGGGGAGGAGGATTAAAGAAGAAGGACAAGTCTCGAAGACCGACGAGTTCTCCACGCACAAGCACAGAAAATCACATACGCGTACACCCATTCGCATACTCCAGAGACTTGGGTTTCGTCCCTCTCTCGGCAGCTTGTAACCCCCCATTGTAATCTCAGTCGCAAATAACACGAGCAGCCACCAAAACTGGACGTAGGGCATTCAGCCCGAACCAGTATAAATCCTTGTGTTCATTTGTGAACCATCCGGGCGTAAAACGCGCTCCCACTAAATAATCACTCGTCGGTGACATCGAACACCGACACATAAATATGAGGAGTCCTCACCCTAATGATCACCCACACTGACACAACCTTACCACATGAGCGTTCCAAAAAGACTAAATCAGTTGACTTAGAGATTCACGAAGTCGACTTAGTGTGCCTCACACTGATACATAAATGATGGAAAAAAATATAAAATTAACACATGAGGCAATTTTTTTTTTGAAACAGAACCAGGCAAGATTACTCGATCAACCACAAATCCATAATATGCTATAAAGTGTATATAAGCCATTAAGTATTTCTTCGTATGAAAAAAGTCACAAGATTGCTTATGACGAGGCCACAAGAAAAAAAAAAAAAAAAGAGTACCTGATTTCTTCCTACCGTCTTCCTTTCATGGTTTCGTCTCAATACCTCATCACATACTCATTTTATATCCCCAGTCCCCACTCCGCTCTCCATTCCCTTTCCCAAATCACGCACGCGCCACATCACCCGCCGGCCTCTTCCGCCGACCGGACGCCTCCCCCGCACCAACAGCAGCGGCGGGCCTTCGATTCCGCGACCGACGTGGTCAGCTTACCTGTAATCTACCTTCGCTTGGTTCCCCTACTTTCGCAGCTCCTTCCCCTGGTATCTCTTCTCGTTCTCGCATTTGGGTGGCGCTCGCGCGCGAGGCGTTCGACGAATTGCCCGAGTGAGGGTCTCTCGTGCTGCTTTTCGATTTCTTACTGCGTTAAGCCGGCGCACTAACTGCTTTCTATTCTCTGGATCTTCGTTTTTTGCAAGGTCGGTTTCACTGACGGCGAACAAGATGGCACCGCAGTCGTGGTCGGACATCCCGCTGGAGCTGGCCGGTCTGGTCCTTTGCTGCCTGCCTGTGTACGTTGACCGCGTCCGGTTCGCCGCCGTGTGCCGGCAGTGGCGCGCCGCCGCGCGCCAGATCCCTTTGCCTCCGCCATTGCCGCTACTCGCGCTACCGGACGGCACCGTGTACAGCTTTCCCAGAAGCGAGCCGTTCCGCCTCCCTGCCTTCGAGGGTTACGCGAAAGTTTGCAGCAACTGGCTGTTCTTCTCGCCCGAGGATGGCTTACTCCTGAGGGATCCCTTCTCCAATGCAACCGTGACACTTCCTCCTCTGTCTCGGATCCGAGTCCGGTATGCAGGTGAAGGTGATGAGTTAGGCCCTGGCTCCCCGTGGGTTGAAAGACAGAATTGTTAGTTTAGAATAATTTTGTGCTTAGTCTGTTTTCAGAAAATAATCAGGAGTCGTGTAGTGGTTTAGTTGGAGTAGAGGGCAAGTTTGTTTTGTGGCTGAGCGCGAGTTAGCTCGGCGCGCTGCGTCGTGAACTGGAGCGAGTCTAGCGCCACGACCTGGTATTTCGGGAAGTGGCGAGTCTGTAGGATCGTGGGTCCATTTGCTTTATAAATACAAGAGTCAGAAAACGCCTCTAAGTCAGTTGAGGCAGCAGCAAAACTCTCTTGCATTCTTTGTTCTTGACTTGTTCGCGTGTGTGTGTGAGTTGTGTGTGCTGGTTCTTGCCCGTGCTCGACGCGGCGACGTCGTCTCCGGTGAGAATTTCCAACAAGAATGCAAAGGATCTGACTTTGGTCAAGTAAAGTTTTGCTCGCCACACCTCATCGCAGCAAGCATTGATTTTCAAGACAGCACGCAAACTCATACTGCAGTGTGCCAGCCAGGGGCCACCTCCTTGTGGTCGATGATGCACTTCGATGGCTATCGGAGATTCGGTAACCTCACATTGTACCAGGGGAATCTCTATGCCCTTGATCATCATAATGGTAATCTTTTTGCTGTTGATATCAGTAACGACCACAGAACAGGTGATCCGTGGTCTCTCAAATTCGACGGGTCATCAATGGTGGTTCCAACCGCATGGTTATATATGGACCCGATAATGTTATGTGGAAGATGCTCTACCCGGTTGAATTGCATGGCAGGTTGCTGATGGTGCAACGATCAGTGTACCACAGATTTGAGGCACCAGTCACTTAAACTGGTACCGTGCTCATGGAGGAACGAATTTGAGGTGTTTGAGGCCGACTTTGAGCAGTCAGAGTGGACCAAGGTTACGACCATTGGGGATGACCAGGTGCTTTTTCTGCAGAGGCAGTGCTGCAAATTTTTTAGTGCCTCTAAGTACAAGATGCAGGGGGTTCACATCTTCTTCCTGGACAATGGCGGTGACTTGCTGAACGGTGATGGGGATAGTGGCCGGTGCTAAGGAGAAATTGGGTCCTTGCAGAGTGTTTGACATGAGAGATGTCAAAGTCTGCTGCACTGCCGACAGTCTCGTGGAAGTGTGGCCGTGTGCATGCGATATGGCTCTTCCCTCAGGTTCAGGGACAGGAGTGAAGTTGTTTATATTCGTCCTCCTAATTGCATCACTACTTGCAATCTGAAATTAAATGTGTTCTCTGTAATTACCGTGGAGTTGTAATTTGATGCTCAAGGTGTTAACATTTGATTTCATAAGCTTCATGTTTGAGGATCGATTTAATCCGTTATATCTACTGCATCATGATCAGAAATCTATATTGTGTCCGTTTTGCCTTTTGGGACAATACTATTTTTATCCTTGCTCATGGTTCCAATTTTGATTTTGTCCTTCGTTTTATAACTTATCGTTTTTAGCCCGGTTTTTTAAATTGAAGCAGCACCTTGCCCCTAATAGGGGTAAAATCAGTATGGATCAATGTTGATTTTGCCCCTACTAGAGGCAAGGTGTTGCTTCGATTTCAGAAAGCATGGGTAAAAATGATAAGTTGTAAAACGGGGGGCAAAATCAACATTGGAACCGTAAACAAGGTAAAAACGGTAATGCACCTTTGCCTTTTTGGAATGGAACCGTCAATGGTCCTGGCTCAGTTACTTTTACGAGTTGACGTTTTTGCATCAACTGTTGAATCTCGATTACTGATTAGTAAGGAGGCACTTATTTTCCTGATATTTTTCAAACATTTGAGAATTTTTATCCCGTGTGTAATCTCCCAAATGGCGGTAAGGTTTTGTTAATATCCCTGGTGAGGAGGCGGTGTCATTTGCTCGTTAAAACTCCCCTTGCTGTTCTACATTCCTAGCATCCAGACGTCCTATCAAGACTGTAGTATTGTGGTTATCTCTCCATTTTTTCTGTTTGTGAAGAAGTATTGTAAGCTGATAAATTAGAGTTATGTCGTTGTGCACAATGTTTAAATAAGCAACATAGGGTTAAATCTTGTCTATTAGTACTATATTTTTCTGAATAACTGTCATTGTTTTGCCATTTAATCTACATTCGTGGGCAGCACTTTCAAAAGGAAATGAAAAGCTAAAAGAAAACATTCATGGGCGGTGCCGCATTATTCCTGCAAGGAACATCAAGGTATTCTTCTTCGTTCAGAGATACATAGATTGTCCTATCTATTAGTAACACAATGACTAGCTAGCTGCGGAAACTTCCTCTGAGAGTGTGCACTATATATCCATCAAACTGAACCAAAAATTTGCTATTTTGTGAAAACAAAGCCTTGCATCCACCAGAAGTCCAGAATACCATACAGTTTCATACAAGGACAACCAAATCAGTTAATGTACACTGAACTGTCAACAAGATCAGCTCGAGCGGAAAATGTGGATTCCTTATTGAACAGACCTTTCCTGAATAATGACTGAAAGTACATGAGTAGAGCAGTGCCATACTTGGATTGCCAATTTACTGGATGATTTCACTAATATTAAGTGGGGTATGCCAAATAATCATCCACATGTCTCAAACGCTGGCTCTTGTCGCACAAAACTGGTCTGACAGCTAAAACCCCACATTTTAAGACAGAATGCGGGCCAGTGAATATATTGATCAAGAATCTAACAAATATAGCTAGACCCCCTAGTTTCAAAATTCCGAACCAGAGGTGCTGGCTCCTCGGGAATCTCATTATAGACCGCAACAATACTATTACAAGGTATACCATCAACCAATATACTAGCATAAAGTTTGGCAATTCTTCGCACCAAACAAGGGCGCAAGTGAGATAATATTCTTCCCAGCTGTTTCCAGGATCCAATGTTAGAGTCACCGCAGTCGTAAATGCATTGACCATTAAAAGAACTGAACCGTAAACCATGATGGCGGACATGACAAGGAAATAGTAGCGAGATCTCTTGTGTATGGTTGTTAGGCTGCCATGCACAAGCAGACATGTGCCAAGTGTGGAGTAAACGAAGGAAAAGGTATTTGAAGAAACAAATCCAAACAAACCTTTCGTCCCAGCAATCACTGGCAAACCAGCACGCTCACCTTCAGAGACATAGCCCCCAGGTACAGTGAACGCAGCAGCGAACGAAACAGGCACAACAAGTACAGAGATATATAGAATATTCTGTGACATATTGTTGTAATTGCTCAGTTCTGTCTCGTCTCCTAGGCGTTGCTCATCTACCGAATCACTACTGGCCAGGGGGAGACTTGGGCGGTGATAGGCTTCACATCCTTCTAAACACATAAGGGTAAGGATACTTGTGTACTGCATGTATAGAAACTATAATAAGAAACAGAGGTGAAATGTTAAAAGCAGAAAGCACCATGTAGTAATAATAACTTGCACTTACCACCGAAAATGTATAATCAGTACGTACATTCCTGTCAGCAACATCCCGAGGTGTTAATCCCATACTGTTCATTATGCTGAGATCCACCCTAATGTCGAGCATAAGAAGCTGAAAAATCGATGTATTCCCATTCTTTACAACAAGATGTAATGGTGTGTTTCCTTCTCCATCTCTCGCATTCATCATATTCAGAAATTTTGGGTTTCTGTATATGGTCCATACTAATTTAAACCTCCCGTGTTCAACTGCGCAGTGCAGAATATTGTTTGCTGTCAAGCAACTCTTCACGGCCCGGGTATGTTTTAACGAACTCACGGATAACATTAACCTTGCCTTCCATGGCGGCAGCATGAACAGGAAATAGACCATCCTTATCGGGAATGTATGCAAGTGATCTATTCTTCAGTAAAAGTCTGACCACAGCAATTTTACCAGCTGACGCGGCATAGTGAAGGGCAGTTTTTCCAGCATCGTCGACCTTTTTAGCAATTGTGGGATCCCACCGTATTAGGGACTCACTCATTTCTTGACCTACATATAAAGAAATAAGAGAGTTGCTCCTTCATAAACGAAATGTCGAAATGTTACATATGTTGATGACTGAAAGATATAAAAAATCTCATGCGTCTGACGAGAAGACACACCCACCGTTGCAACAAGCGGACGGTCAACAGAGTGAGAGCAGAGGAGTACCTTTGCTGGCATAGACAGCAGCATGTAGCGCAGTTTGTCCACCTGGTCCTCCATAACTTGCCGGCAACGGCACACCGTGGGAGGACTCTCCAATCAAGATGTGAACCATATCAGGCCTGTTGGAAACAGCCGATAAGTACAGCGGGGACACCCCTCTTCCATCGACCGATGTGGCCAGCCTGATATCCCTGGACATGAGTTTCTGCAGGACGCACACATGGCCGCTCCTGACGGCTTCATGAATCACGGTCTCCTCCACAGAATTCTTGGCCCAGAGCACGTCCGGATCAGAGCGCCTGATGAGGTAATCGACCACATTGCCATGCCCTGCTCTGGCGGCGCAGATGAGAGGCGTATCCAGATGGTTGTTCCTCGCCTTGATTAGCAAGGGATCCTGAGTACAAATCATCACGGCCAGCTCATGGTTCCCATGGCTTGCTGTGATATGGAGCGCGGAGCTGCCGTCCGCGGTGACGCCTTGCAATAGCTGCAGGCTCCTCTGCTCCTCCTCGAACTGTTGCTGTTTGCCACCAGCGTACGCCTAGGATTTGTGCTAATAGGTCTGCGTTGCCTGTGGCGACAGCTTTGAGGAAGTCGTGATTCATTGTGTGTGGGCAGTGCAAGGCAGCCATGTATGTATTGATGTGTGTGGGCAGCCATGTGTGTGGGCAGTGCAAGGCCGCGCCACGCCCTCGCACGCTCGCCCGCCGGCCAGCCGCGCCGAGTCGCGCGCCTGCCGGCCTGCCTCGCCACCCGCTCGCCGGTCTGCCGCGTGCGCCGGAGGAATGAGGAATGGAAACAGTCGACCTGACGAACGCCGGACTTACGCGCCGCCCGCCGGCCGGCCTGCCGTGCCGCCCCTTCGCGTGCCTGCCTTGCGCGCCGCCGCCCAGACGCCAGCAGCCACAGCCACAGGACACAGGAGGGTAGGAGAATCGAAGGGTTACGGTGGAAGGAAGAGGCACATCACGGGACCACGAACGATCCGATGGATTTTTGCACGATTGCAGGAAATAAACCTTTTGCACTGAATAGTTTCCCATAAAGTAATGGGTCAAACAGCCTAATTAGCCAGCTTTTAGGGCCTGCTTCCTTCCAAGTAATGGCCCATTGTACGCGGAACGACTGTTGATCCGCACCTATTCATCGAGTGACCATTATGTAGTTCGTAAAAGCATATGACAACAAACGCGCCAAACAAGGAAAATGACAATGCAAGATGAATAATCGGCCGAGCTTGCGTTTACACTTGAAAAAATAATGGAAACTTGAGGGAGTATACAATTTTTTTTTTTTGAGCCGACTAGATTGGAATGAAAAGGCCAACAAAAGAAAAATAGAGAAGAAGCAAAAAAAAAAAAATTTGTCTGAGCCCAGGTTCGAACTGGGGACCTTTAGTGTGTGAGACTAACGTGATAACCAACTACACCACCCAGACGATTTCACGAAGTTTCAGTTATTAAAATATATATTTAATGGTACCCCCACGACCTGCTCGTGTCCCCAGTTCCCCAAAACACCGGCGGCGAGCTACGCGTCCGAGGTGATTGGTGAAGAAGAAAGCGATGCCAATGCAGCCCGGCAAGAACCTCGATCTGGACCCGCCACATTCTCGCCCCTCCACATCCGGCGGTCCCGTTCCCAAAAGCAGGCGCCGCAAACCGCGATACCACCTAGCTCCGGCAGACACCAGCGCCGGCGCGGGCTCCGATTCCGACCCGTCGCCGCCGTACTCCCCGGGCTCCGTTCGCCGCCTGCTGGAGCCCTACTCGAAGCCCCGACTCGTCTCCGTCCTCGCGGAGGCGGCCGCCGCGGACCCCGCCCTGCGCTCACGGCTCCGCGCCGCCGCCGACGCGTCGCCCTCCCACCGCCGGCTCTTCGTCCACGGCCTGGCCCCGAGCACCGACAGCGCCGCGCTCGCGGACGCGTTCTCTCGCGCCGGCGCCCTCGCGGACTGTCACGCCGTCGTCGACCGCGCCTCCGGGCGCTGCAAAGGGTACGGGTTCGTCACCTTCGCCACCCGCGCCGCCGCGCGCCGCGCGTTCCACCGCGTCGGCGTCGTCGCCGGTCGCCCCGTCTCCGCGCAGTTCGCCTCCGCGGGCGGCCCGATGGCGGACTTCGGCTGCGGCGCCGGGAGGAGGGTTTACGTGACCAACGTCGCGCCGGACGCCAGGGCGCACCGGCTGCGCGCCTTCTTCTCGCGGTTCGGGGAACTCGAGGGCGGACCCTTCGGCTTCGACTCCGGCACCGGGCGGTCCCGCGGGTACGCGCTGTTCGTGTACCGCGCGGCTGGCGGCGCCGCGAAGGCGGTGGAGGAGCCGTTCCGCGTGTTCGAGGGCCGCGCGCTGCGCTGCCAGCTCGCCACCGAGCCCGCGCGAAGGCGGTGCAAGGCGCCCGTGTCGGCGGCGTTGGGTTTAGCCTCTGCGACACCGGCACCACCGGTGGCAAGTGAGGCGCCCGCGCTGCGGCCGGTGCTTGATGCCGTCGCGGCCGCCGGCGCGGTAGACCTTGCCGCGTGCGCGCGGAATCCGGCACAGGCTGCGGCATTGCTCGGGCAGAACCCGATCCTTGCAGCCGCGGTGTTGAACTCTGCGTTGGCGTCTGCCGCGGCTGCACGTAGACCAGCAGCGTCGTCTGCTACTGCTCCCATTCCCAGGCCGGCAGCGGCATCTGCTGCACCAATGCCAGCAGTTGTGACCTCACAGAGACCGGCAATCACTGCCGCAGTGGCGCCGTCGCCGGTGAAGGTTGGTGTTGGACCAAAACCAAATGGTGGCGAGGGGCTGCTTGGGCCATACAAGCCACCATCCTCGACCGTTGTCTCATCCTCGTCGGGGAAGAAGGGGACAATAGTGAGGGATTTCGTGGATACCCATGGTAATTGTCTGTTGGTGCCCCATGGATTTCAGTAACTGCAGTTGACCAGAGTCATTTTTGTTGACTGATATCTCATAGTATTTCCTGTATCTGAATAATGGTTGCAGATTTGACACAGCAAACCTTGATTGTGTTCAAGCTCAAGGTTCGTCTCGAATGCTTGCCGGTCAATGGCTTCTGTTGTATCCCAGGAACAAGTGGTCTGCTGTTTGTCATAGGATTAACTTCTGCTATTTTGTTTGACATGCATTGTTCATCACCTGAATCTAATTGGAGGATCTCTGTTCCTGTCTTTTGCTTAGTTGCTTTGCTTGCTGCCCTTTATACATTTTTATTTGTTTGCGTTCACCATCCCGAACCAGTTATGTGACTGATGTCTATCCTTTCTGTTTCGGAAAAAAAAAAAAGAACACTGCAGTGGCGCATGAACTATAATCCTTTTGACCATACAGATTATATCATTTGCTTGTCAAAATGAGCATATCCTGTGAAGAATTCGTCGGGGAAAATAACTCAGAAGTACGCATTTCACTATTCAATCACAACCTAAAAAAATCTGCAGTATGAACCAAGTCTGAAAAATCTCATTTGCATCATTTAAATATTTGATGCGTATAAGTGTACATGAGGAAATATTTGATTATAATTTTACAATGTATGGGCCTACTGTAAGAGTAGCAAAAATAATACATGTCTTCATCAGAAACTGACTGTATTATGTACAAAGGACAAATACCCCCGCCCCGCGCATAGTTCAAGTATTTTCTGTCTTGGTCTTCTATGACGCTACCAGCGTTAATTCCTGACCCTTCCTCATGAATCGCGTGCATTTGTTGAAAGAATCACAGCATACAGTAAAGACAGAGTAGGGACAATGGAGTCCCTGCTACTGGTACTGAGCATGTATGGCACTGTGAATGCCACTATGATTAACCATAAAAGCTCAGTTCCATCTCTTTGAATTTTTAAGCCCCTTCGATTTTTGCTTGCTTTGTTGGAAGGCCTGCATCTTCTGCTTCTTTCTGGCGATTTTCTCAGCCTGCATCGCAGTTTAACAAAAGGATATTTTAGGTTAACAATCTAGAAAGAACCACAGTTATAGTCCATCTGATCACTGATGGATAATGAAAATTTTCACCTTTGACATTTTTGACTTGGCCTTCACTTTGGGAGCTTTCTCCTCCAGCTCTTCCTCACGTGCGAGTTCCCTCTCTCTGGCCTCAAGGTTTCTTTCAAGGTAATACTGCAAACATTTGTGAAGAAAATTCCACAGTATTAGGTTTTTTCTTGTCTTGATATGTTCTGGGAGAAAAATTCATAGGTTGCTAAATTACCAACATAATTCGTATGCTTTTGTTGCCAAAAAAAGATCACATCAGATTAGAAGTGTGGACTATTATGAAACTAGACTTCTTTCCTATCATCAACTGTATCATTGAGTTTCTTGATGACTTTGCTTTACTACTATCTAATAACTTTATCCAAAACAATACTGAACTACGGAGTCTGCTAGATATATGCACTAGCAGCCCTACTACAAGCAAACTATAGAATACTTACATTATAATCCCCTTGATAGTCCTGGATAGTCTGATCTTTCACCTCGATGACTCTATTAACAATCTGCTTTATGAAGTAACGGTCGTGAGAAACTGTTATTACAGTACCTGTGTATTCTGATATCGCCTCCTGTCGTCCATGAAAACGAAATTATTAGGACTACAAATCAACAATTTCCTCAATCCTCAAATCAGGAAGTGTTATAAATTTTTTGGAAAAAAAAAAAACTGCATCTGACCTCAAGCATTTCCTTTGACGGTATATCAAGATGGTTTGTTGGTTCATCCAAGATGAGTAGAGTAGATGGTGTCACCATGAACTTGCAAAAGGCAAGCCTTGCCTAAGGAATAATAGACAAAGAATGAGCAATTACATAGAGATTATCACTACTACAAAGAAATAAATAATAGTTATGTATGGAAAGCATTAACTCATAAGTAAGGACTCCAGTGAAAATGTATATTACCTTCTCTCCCCCACTTAAAAATCGAACTTTTCTATCAAGCATGTCATCTCTGAAATTACAACGACCAAGGAGACCCTTGATCTGATCAAGTGTCCAGTCTTCTGCAGCTTCTGCTACAGTGTCTAACACAGTTTTCTCCAAATCAAGAGCTTCTGCCTGGTAAGAAATGAGACCCCGTCAATCTCTGATCGATGATCAATGACAAGCTTTACAGCAATTATTCTAGACTATGATCGACAATCTAAGTGCCAGTAGTATTTTATCTGAAGCAAATTCAATATGAGAAGATAAAAGCTGCAGAGTAATTTGCTGTACCTGATTCTGCTCAAAATAGTTCGGCAACACATTATGATCCCCAAGAATCACTTCGCCGTCTTGTGGCTTCTCCATCCCCAAAATAAGTTTAAGCAATGTGCTCTTCCCACATCCATTTGGGCCGATAATAGCTATCTTTTCACCTCTCTCGACTAGTAGATTAGCATTGTTAAACAACATCTGAAGACATAGCAAAGCAATAAGGATATGTCCGAATGCTTGATGCAACAGCAACACTACAGTTTCTCGAGAGCTATTTTGGGTATTCAAACAAGTATGCTGACCTTATCACCAAATCCAAAATGAAGATTCTTTATCGCTAACACAGTCCTACCACTCCTTCCACGCTCAGGGAATCTGATTTTTAACTGCTTCCTCTGGAAAGGTTTCTCAATTAACCCTTCTTTTTCAATCTTTTCCAATTTCTAGCATTTGAAATACGATAGAGGTTAGTAATCACAGGACAAACAAGTAAAAGGTGATAAAACTAAATGGTGGATGCAAACACAATGGTTGATCAGGTTGACTGATGCAAGTGCCAGTCAGAGTAGTTAGTTACCTTCTGCTCGCTTGAAGCACGCCCTGCATTAACGCCAGCTCCAAGTCTGTTTATCAGCTCCTTTGTCTGCTCAATCTCCTTCTGCTGCTTCTCCCACGCAGCATATTGAGTCTGCACCCATATCTCCTTGGCTAGAATGTATTCTGAGTAGTTGCCTTTGAATGTTTTGGACACACCAAATTCAGTCTCTACAATCTTGGTACACAACTGATCAAGGAAAGCCCTGTCGTGAGATATGATAACCATTGGAACGTCTTGTGTCTTCAGATAGCTCTCAAGCCACTCAACGGTATCCAAATCAACATGATTTGTAGGTTCATCAAGCAGCAGCAAATCAGGATCCTGCACATGGTCAAATTTGCAATGTTAATTAATACACATAAAAATGGAAAATCCTGCTCCAATTATATCTTGAGAAGCAGTTGTTGTGAACAGTCGAACTGGAACACGCTGCGGAATTGTGACAGTGCAATTTCAGAGTTCCTCACATTTCAGGAATTTTGTACGCAACAGTTATTATACCTGAAGAAGTATCTTGCCCAGTGACATCCTCATCTTCCACCCGCCGCTAAAGGATGCGACGAGGCGGTCGGCATCCTCCGGCGCGAACCCGAGCTCCGGCATGAGCCTCTGCACCTTGACCTCGACCATGTCGAGGTCGACGTCCTGCGAGCGGCGCTGGAGCAGGTCGAGCTCGTCGAGGAGGCGGCCCATGAGGTCCATGTCGTCGGTGGCGCCCTCGAGCGCGGCCTGCACCTGGTCGAGGCGGCGCTTGACCTCCATCTCCTCCTGGAACGCGCTGAAGAACTCCTCCCGGACGGTGCGGGAGGCGGAGACCTCGAACTCCTGGCTGAGGAAGGCGATCTTCATGTTGTCCTTGGCCTTGACGACGGTGCCGCCGTCGGGGTCCTCGAGGCCCGCGATGATGCGGAGCTGCGTGGTCTTGCCGGCCCCGTTGACGCCGACGAGGCCCACCTTCTCGCCGCGCTGCACCTCCCACGACACGTCCTTGAGCACCGTCACGCCCTTGTACGACTTGCTGACGTTCTCCAGCCGCACCCCCGATGGGATGCTCGACGCGCCGCTGTTCGACCGCTTCTTCTTGCCGCCGCTGGCGGCGGAGGAAGAGAAGAGGGAGGATAGGTCCTGGCTTTTCGTGTCCTCCGCCTCCTCGGCGGTGGTGGTGGTGATGGTGGAGGGGGACGAGGAGGTGGTGAGGCGGCAGCGGAGGGGAGCGAGACGGCGGCGGCGGTGCAGGCGGCGGGAGGGGAGGGAGGTGGAGGCAGGGGACGGGAGGGTGGGGGTGTGGAGGCGGACGGAGCGGAGAAGCTTGCCGGATAGGAGGTCCATTGCGGCCATGGAGGAGGAGGAGGAGTGCGTGGGTGGAGCCTGAGCCGGGGCCTCTCCCTCTCTCACCGCGGTCGCTTGGTCGGGTTGGGTGGAGGGAGAGAGGCCACAGACGTCGGAGCGAGTGTATGGGTGAGGGAGGAAGAGGGGTAGAAGAAGAAAGAGATTTACAAAAATTATATATTGATTTATTTAATTTTTGGATTGGAAAGTCGCGTTCTTCACTTCTAGATAATGGAACAATTATTTTTTTTCCTTGCCTTTTCATGTCCATAATTTCAGATTTTCATCAGTGTGGTAAAAGAAAATCAAAAGTATGCGAAAATGACTTCGTTTCGGCGGTTTCATCAAAGGACGCTTTCGGAAACGAGTAACTACAGGGACCGTATACGGACACTACAGACAAGTCAGCAGACATTGCCCTGGAACCGTGTAGTCTGATTTGTTTTTTTCACTCATTTTACAAAATTGTGTGTATTACTAAAATGCCGACATCTTTAACCTTTTTTGTGTTAGAAGTTATTCAAATAATAACTATCCTACTAAAAACTAGAAAAGAAATAAAGAAGAAAATCTGCACAGGAGACCGCGTTTTGAGAAATTCCTGTGGCCTGGGTTGCTCGTCAGCGCGCGGCGGGAAGAAGAAGGCGGCGAAGGTAGGCCCGTGGTTGGGCCCATCACCGGCCGACCTGAGCCAGAGGCACCGAGAGCCTGTGTGGCCCTCGACGGAATCGTAGTTGGCTTTGCGGCCAAGTGGTACCACACACGTGTCACGACAGGGGATAAGTGAATCTTTCTCTCCCGCTGAGTTCGCTTGCACGAAGCTCTAATCTTTTTTTTTTTCTTTTTTTCGTTGGCGAGTACCTCGATGAACCATGCACGCCGGCCACAGCCGCCGCCGGCGAACCGTCCCGGGCACACGTGAGCGAAAGATGGGCCGCTTCGACACATGAGCCGGAAACACGCGCGGTTCATATAACTGGGCCATGGTTTCGCTTTGCCCGGACCAAAGACAATGAGCGAACAAAGAGATCACTAAGAAAAAAAAAGAATCAATTGGGCCTTTAATTGGTAGCGTACCCGACCTGACCGACCGACCGACCCGTCCTGCTCTTCTTTTTCCCGTCTTGCCGTCGAGGGAGGAGGGCAGCCGAGGGTTTGGGCACCTCCGTTTGCGCCAGCGCCGGCGGCGCTCTTCTCCGGCTCCAGTCGCGAGTTCGAGCATCTTGGCCCAACGGCGGGGCGAGGCTGTCGCGCTCGGCAGTAAGCCCCCTCACTTTTCCGGTTTTCCCTACGCCTCGTCAATCTCTCCATACCTTATAGGTAAAAATCGTTTGCTTTTGAATAACCTCCTTAGCCCTCAATTTTTTCGAAATCCCTTGTACTATCAAATCATGTTGAACCACTGCGGAGCATCTCACCATTTCTTTAAATCTTGCGGTACCTCATGATCTAGCACTGAAACGTGTATGGGGGAACTTCTAGTTCTTGTGTAAATGGGTATGGGGAATTTTTTTTTTTTATTCCTCGTCCTGTTCTTTACACTGGAGCTGCTCCTAGGCTCCGAGCGAAGCATTATCCATGCATGCATTTTGTTCGTTATGTACAATATGGTGAAGAAATATGTATGATTTTAGAGCCACTCAGGAACTAAATGTTCTGGTTTCATCAATTACAAAAAATCTCTAGCTTCACAAATGCAATTTTGAACGTGTACATATTATCTATGCTACCTTGTGCAAATGAAATTTGATTTGATTTCTTACTTTTGGCTTGCTTCATCGTGTCTTTACAGAGGAACTGCCCTGATTGAACGTGTAATCCATGGAGCTTGAGGCCGCGATGAAGCGGACCTGTGTGAGCGGTGGCAGCTGCACCATGGCTGGCGAGCCGGACCGGCTGAGCGCCCTGCCGGATTGCCTCCTCCACACCATCATGTCCTATGAAGGCCCGGCAGGTGGTGCAGACCTGCGTGCTGGCCAGGTGCTGGAGGCACCTCTGGCGTTCCGCTCCATGCCTCGACATCGACGTAGATGAATTCAACCAAGGGACGGCATCCACGTCTGACAACCTGATGTCCCGTTGCAATGTTGCACTATTGGATACGTTCAGGCTTAACGTTAATAAAAGAAAGGCACCTGAATTTGGCCGAGAGGTTGCAGCCTCTTTGCTCCGTCGTGCAATGAAATAGTGTGCCCCAGATCCTCGCCTTCAGCGTGAGGATTTGAGCTCCAATTCATGGCGCTTGAATAGGCTGCATCTTGGCAACATATCCCTGGACGATCGTTTTGCAGGGCATGTTAGTTCAGCGTGTCGTTCGCTGGAGGATTTGGAGCTCGAACGTTGCTATTGTGAATTTGATGCCATCACCTCCCACTCATTGAAGAACTTGGTTCTGCAAGATTGCACTTGCACTTCCCTTTCTGATATTACGGCGTCCGCACTGAAGAGCTTGGTTATTGATGGCAGGAACAACACAAGTAATCTGCTGGATATCACGGCCCCTGCCATTGCTTCTCTGTGCCTGGTTATGAGATATGGTTACTCTAATATTGGTATTTCATTAAATGGGATGCCATCCCTTGAGAGGCTTCAATTCGTCTATATCATGACACATTGCGTGCAATAGAAAGCAATCTTAACCACTATATGAATTCAAGCTTCTTTGCAGCATATGTAATGTGACACGTTTAGAGTTGTTCGATTCGGGGACAATGGTATGCTTTCTCCATTAGTGTCGATTGTTCCCATTTATTCACTTGATTATTGTATAATAATGTGCTGACATATAATCTACTTGAGGTGCTCAACGAGGAGTCCACAACATTCAAAGAGTTCAAGAACTTGAAGAACTTGTCACTGGACAACTGTGATCTTAGTGATGATTTCCAAACATTGGCACTCTTCCTTGAGAACTCACCTAATCTGGAGAACCTTACTTTGCTGTGTTGCAAGGTATATGCTTAATGTGAATTTTAACTTCTTATGCACCTAAGTCTATTTTATTTATCTTACATCTTTTTCACTGCCAACAGTTCTCAAATGATTCCAAGAAAAAGAGAAGGTAGTACAAACCCAAGGAAGCATGCCGTAGCTTGGATGTCAAGTGTTGAACCTCGCGCGTACTGAAATCATATATGAAGAAGATGATGTCCACCAGCTTGTTGAGCTTTTGCTGCGCGTTTCAGGAAAGCTGACTAAGAATTACTTAAAACTCAGCAAAGTTGATTAGTTTATAGTTAGACCAGGCCTTGTGTGTGCCGCCATCAGAATGTGCAAGTATGTTTTGCTGTTGCTTCTAGACTATTGTACTCACGTTGTTTTCCGCACTTGTTATCTTAGTGATGTCTAAAATTGCATGTGGAAAATTTCTGGTTTTTCCCGATGAACTTACCAGAGGCTAGAAAAAGAAACTTAGATGTGCATACTGTTCTTCATTTTTTTTCAAAACCTACATAACGACTTCAGTTTATGAGCAACTTATTTCCCAGATGTGCGTTACATAAAACAGTTTTTGCTCCACACGTGTCATGTCAGGGGATAAGTGGATCTCTCTTTTTCTCTCTGTTTAGTGCGCTTGCATGCAGCTCTAATCTTTGTTTGGTGACCGATTGAATAGAAATAGATGGATGCATCTGCAAGGCGGTGTTCGGTTGAGATGGCCCGTGACCGTGAAGAATCGTGACACGGGAACACTAGCACTAATCTTGTGTCGAAATTGTGTTTGCGATATCTTTTGGAAACAGCAACGGAGGATGCCCAGGAATTTTTCGACGATCAACGCAACGCCGGCCAGCCGCCGCCGCCGCCGCCGCCGGCGAACCGACGCGAGCCTAGGAGCCCCGGGGCACACATGCGCCCGCATATGGGCCGGTTCCAGGTATGGAGCGGCCGCGGCGGTTCGGATAACTGGGCCTCCGTTTCGCTTTGCCCCAGCCCATAAACAGACGTTTCCCTCGCCCAATGAGCAGCGAGCAGATCGCAGCAAAACAAAACAAAAACAATTGGGCCTCTAATTAGCGGGCAGTGGCGTACCTCTCCTCTTCCCGTTGAAGGAGGGCAGGCGAGGGTTAGGGCACCTCTCCGCTTGCGCCGGCGCCGCGCTGCGATTCTCCGGCAGGTGGCAGTGTCGTCCCCAGTCGCAAGTTGGAGCTCGTGGTGCGGTGAGGCTGCCGCGCTCGGTAAGTCTCTCTCTTTCCCTGCGCTTCATCGATGTCTGCATACCCAGTAGGTATAAGTAATTTGCTTTTCAATACTCCTCGATTTATTGAGATCCTCGCATCAAATCATGTTTGACCACCGCAGTGGAGCTCGAGTTCACGACCAAGCGGGCTCATGTGAGCTGTGGTGGTAGAGGTAGCACAATGGCCGGCGAGCTGGACCGGCTGAGCGCGCTGCCAGACTGCCTCCTCCACACCATCATGTCCTTCTTGAAGGCCCGGCAGGTGATGCAGACGTGCGTGCTCTCCAGGCGTTGGATGCACCTCTGGCGCTCCGCTCCATGCTTCGACATCGACCTAGATGAGTTCAAGGCGGGGACAACGTACAGGTCTTATTATGTCAAAGACAGGGATTGGCAGGAGTTCGAGGACTTCGCCGTCAACCTGATGCTCCGTTGTAATGTTGCACTATTGGATTCGTTCAGGCTTAGCGTTCCTAAAACAAAGGCACCTACCTTTGGCGCAGAGGTTGCATCCTCTTGGTTCCGTCGTGCAATGAAATACAGTGCCCCGGATCCTAGAATTCAGCGTGAGGGGTTGAGCTCCAATTCTTGGCGCTTGAAAAGGCTGCATCTTTGTGACATATTCCTGGACAATCACTTTGCAGAGCATGTTAGTTCTGCATGCCATTCATTGGAGGATTTGGAGCTGAGAGGTTGCAGATATGACTTTGCTGACATCACCTCCCACTCCCTGAAGAACTTGATTCTGAAAAATTGTGCATGCCTTGGCCCTGGCCTTTCTGATATTACGTCATCCACACTGAAGAGCTTGGTTATTGATGGTGGGTTCAACACAGGTCGTCTGCTGGTTATTACAGCCCCTGCCATTGCTTCTCTGTGCCTGGTTATGACCTATGATTACTCTAATCGTGCTATTGAAGTAAATGAGATGCCATCCCTTGAGAAGGCTTCAATTCATCTTGGCCACTTTTGCCACTGTCAATTCAAGATTCTTTCTAGCATATCTAATGCAACACGTTTACAGTTGTCCAATTTGGGGACGATGGTAAGCTTTCTCATTGTTGTCGATTGTTCCCATTTATTCACTTCATTATTCTATAATAATGTTGTGCTGCATATAATCTACTTGAGGTGCTCGATAAGGAATCCACATTCAAAGAATTCAAGAACTTGAGGAACTTGTTACTGGACAACTGTGATCTTAGTGATGATTTCCAAACATTGGCACTCTTTCTTGAGAACTCACCTAATCTGGAGAAGCTTACTCTGCGGTACTGCAAGGTATATACTTTACTTTGATTTCTAACTTCTTATGCACCTAAATTTTTTTTTGATCTTACATCTTTTTGCTGCTGGCAGTTCTCAAATGATTCCAAGAAAAAGAAAAGAAAGGCCAAAGCAAACAAAACATGCCGTAGCTTGGATGTCAAGTGTGTGAACCTCGCCCTTTCTGAAATCATATATAAAGAAGATGATGTCCACCAGCTTGTTGAGCTTTTGCTGCGCATTTCAGGAAAGTTGCCCAAGAATAACTTAAAACTCAGGAAAGTTGATTAGTTTATAGTTAGCCCAAGCCCTAAGCCTTTTGTGTGTCATCAGAATGTCCCATGTATTGCTCTACCTTCAGATGCACTGAAATGGACCGAATGTGCTTTTGCCTATTTCTTAATGATGTAAGGATATGTTCTGTAGACACTCGATTTTATTTTCTGCAACTGTTATCTTACTGATGGTTCGAATTGCTTCTGGAGAATTTCTGGTGTTGTCCTATGAACTTACAACAGGCTACATAATGGAACTTAAATGTGCATACTGTTTTCATTCTTTCAAAACCGACATAACGACTTCAGTTTATGAGCAACTTAATTCTTAGATGTGCATTACATAAAACGTGTTTTGCCCCCCTCTTTCCATATATCAGTACATAACTAGCACAAGACTTTGAAGCTCAGGTTTCTTTTCCAGGATAAATAAACGTGGGGCTATGTATCATGAGCTGTTGTCTCATACCCAATGATGGTTGTTCAAACTATGGAGCAGATCGGGCTTGGCTCACTATAAGTCATGGTAAAATCTGTAGTGTGGCTTGTACGTACGACAGCATTTTAAAAAAAATTAGTAGCAAAAGCCTTTTAAGAGCCGTCGTGCTTACCGACAACATGATGTAGAAGACCGTAAGCAGAGAGTTTTGAAACATGGTGTTCGCCAACGCAACAATCGGCTCCACATAGCTTTACTATTTGGCTGTCAAACCTCCTGACTGAAGTGAAGAACGTTTAAACTTAATCAGTTTGCCAAAGTTTAAGCTCTACTGTTGAACCTAGGATGATTATCCTATTATCCTTGCACGAGAATCGGAGAGCATTGGAGCACTTAGACCCTTCAAACCTTTTCTGACTGAAGAGCATGGGATATGAACGCTATGTTCGTCTGGGAAACAACGGACAACGAAGAAGTCACTCTCTTGTTAGCACCCTTTGGAACCGATAGCGGAAGATGGGAATCACGGAGCTTGGTGTCTGTTTCGTGCAACAGACGTCGCCGAGTAGTCCTGCTTGGCCACACTGATCAGAGCTTGGTTACTACTGATGGTGGATGGATCAGATATTTGTCTCCTGGTCAATTATCACGACAGCCCAGCGTACGTACGTACGTGATGCTGAATGTGTACTGAAAATGCTGCTTCTACCCAATTTTGGACTTGAGCTTCGAGACCAAAAAAGAAAGGGATAATACTTTCTATGCCATTACAATTCTGTTTAGACCCGTATTTACCATTCCAATTGTATCTATCCCATAGGTGCCATCAGAGTGCAATTTTTAACCCGTTTTTACCATTGCCGTCAAGTCCGTTAGAATTTCCGTCAATTTACAGGTGGGACCCAGCCCTTAGTGCATCGTCTGGCTCTAAAAAGCATATGCTAAACAGATAGATGTTCGGAGCAGCGCGTCCATGGTACTAGAATTTTGATATCTTGAAATTAATATAAGAGCAAAATGCACAGCAGATACCTAAACTTGTTGAGGTGTGTCACCTAGGCCGCTCAACTCCCAAAACACGGATCTGGCACTCTAAATTTATTAAAGTGTACCATCTAGGTCCCCAAACGTGCTATATGGTTTATAACCATCTATTTAAATCTCCAAACTTGTCCCAACGTGTCATCTAGGTCATGTAGCTTACTATTAGTTTACTTACGATTCAAATAATTTTTATTAACATTAATATGCCTACTTGATGTCTCTATCATGATCATATATATCTTTTAATCACAGATTGTTAAAGTTAAATACTAGATCAAAAATGAAAAAAAATATTATTGAGATTTTTTCTATTTCGCTATGGTGTTTAATTTTAAGAATCTTAATTTTGCCTTTTAAAGATGATGTTAACTTCGATGATATGGTAAAAATACAAAGAGGAATCCTCTTTCTTAATCGTCTGAAATCCGGCCGAGTTTCAGGCGATAACAAAGCATAGAGGATAACAGCTGAGCACGAACAGTGCACAATGAACGGAGGCGCGGCGGCGAAGGCGCCACCGTGTCGTGAAAGACGGTTATCACCTGCCGTGGCAGCGGTCACCGATTCAGAGGGTTGGGGGTGTGTTTAGTGCGCCATTGCTTACGAACATAGCTTTGCGACGTCGACGGCACGCGATGATTGGTGGGCGGAGGTAGCCGTTGATTGAAGCTTCAAAGTCCCTAATGCAAGGAGTTTATATCCTTAATAGTGATTCAGAGTGATATATGGTCATGATAGAGACATTAGATAGGTATATTATTGCTAATTTAAATTATTTATATTGTGAGTAAATTAATAAGCAAGTTATATGATCTAGATGGCACACTAGGACAAGTTTAGAGACCTAAATAGATTGTAATAAACCGTATAGGAAGTTTGAGGGCCTAAATGATACATATTGACAAGTTTAGTGTGCTCGAGCCGCATTTTGAAAGTTGAGGGACTTGGGTGATACATCTTAACAAGTTTAGGGTACTAGTTATGCATTTTACTCCTAATATAAAATGCTAAACCGATGGCACCTATGGGCTAAAAAAACCTGGGGACTTCAAAGGCACAATTTCGTGAAATGAAATCTTCATTTCATTTTGAAACATGTTCTTTGTATACAGTTGCAAATAAAAAGGGTTGACACATATTACTATAATTCAAGTGCTCAACACAACAAACCCAGAGAAGACGATTTGAAATCGAAACAAAACCAGATATTAAATCCAAATGTAGATACGTACGGAGTGGACATTTCAGTCATTTACAAGGCGAGCGCGGCCAGTTGCATGCAAGATCCAGAGACAAACGACGATGGAAAACACAACTACATATTGACAGGCCGGCTTACCGTAGGCGTACGATTACATCTAATAAACAACAGCAGATCCCAGTTTCATGCCAGCATACATGCCCTATATATGCATCACCAACTAATTAACTAATTCAGACTCAAATCTCTTGTCCTCTCTCTAATGTGAATAAACACACAATGACACGTAAGGAACTAATATTGCCTGCAAATTATATATATGAACCATCACTACACAGCAACATGACACGGACGTATAGTAGTACATGCATAAGGACGATTGTTTGTTTTATTTAATTTATTAACACCAAAGAAGCTAGCTAGATTCATAAGGCGGTCTAACCGGGAGCTGGACTTAATTACACTATATGCGTGCGTAAGTACGTACGTACTCACTTCCCCTCTCTGATCATAAATAATGGATGTTGATCTCTTTTTTCATAACCTTTGTCATTTGTCTTATTCAAAAAATTATGTTTATTATCATATATTTTGTTATAATTTGATTGATCACTAAATGTACTCTACCACGACTGTAAATTTTATGCATTTTGAATCAAGTTTTTTAAATAAGATGAATGATAAAGTTCACTTACAAAAGTCGACATCAATTATTTATGACAGGAGAGAGTAAAAGCGATGTCCATTAGAGCTGAACCATGATGAAGGCAGTGACGGACTGACGGGTGATCCACAATAATACAGTGAGGAAGATTACGAAGAGGACAGCAGCCTTCCAGCCTGCAGCGGCCATGAAGAAGCCACCCTCGACCCCTAGTGTGGCCAGCCTGAAGTGGAGGAGGATGACGGCGAGGAAGAAGATGACCGTGCTGGCCATGATGAGGAGATCGTCGACGACGTTGTAGTCCAAGCTGACCCCGCCGCCTCCTGCCACGAGGTCGACGGCGAAGAGTGGCGTGTAGAAAGTGAGAGCGATGAGGAGTGCCAAGTGGCACATATTAGCTGCCATAGAGCTTGCTCTCTCTTGTTTTGGCGATGGAAGAGTTAATTTCTTCTCCGCCGTGCTGATTTCGCGTGCTGGGTACACCACAGATTGGTACCAATATATAGACAAAGGTGGTGTGTGAGTCCTGGAACGAAAAAAAAAAAGAAAAACAAGACCGAGATTAACAAAAAACGAACAATATTTTTTACCTTGAAGAAACTGCCTCAGTCCGGACAACAGTGGTGTAAAAAACTAAGTACAAAACACTACATTTATTTGCTTGTCACTTCTATAAGTCAACTTGTGTGACTTTGTGGTTGTGACGTGTGACTTTCTTAGTTGCTACTACAACACAATGTAGTGTCGGTTCCTTTTGCTAATTTTGCGAGTGCTGTTGTGAATTAGCAGTGGAAGTTTGGGTATAGTTCACAGTCACACCCGACCAAAGCCGAACTAAAATTGCATTACCCAAAGTCCTCGAGTAGCCAAAAAAAATCATCACTAGTAGTTCAGGCGTTGATTTTGAATAACCAAAGTTATAAAGAGAGAATTAATCGGATTGAAACATTCGGGTATGACCGAATACTCAGGCTTCTCCAATAAACGGAACTAATAATGCTCGAACTAGATGCAAGGTCATGTGGCAACATTTATTTTCCCTATTCTTTGAGGAAATAGATCGGAAATGGTCCATGCATGCCGGCCGTTCTAATATATAAATCTATCCAAAAGATCCTCCAGAAGCAGCAGGTGTCGCTTTGGTATACCGATCATCTTGTCGTTGGGCAATGAGAAACCTCTCTTTGTCATAAGATCCGAGAGGGTCGTAAAATGACAATGCCCGGGCGTTTCAAGTTTCTTTCATCACATAACGACGCAGAGGACCCCATCGCTCGGAAGCCACGAGGTTCCCCGTCATCACCATCATCGTCAAACTCGTTATTAATAGTATGCAAAATGTGGTGGATTCACATCTCCATCCCTGCAAGAAATTTGGTCGTTATTTGTCTCTAAGAAATTTACCGTACTCGAAAAATGACAAAGTATTTTATGTTGTGGACCAGAACCACAAAAATAGCATATCCAGTACCAATTTCCATTCTTGTATTAATTAGCTAAAGGTAAAAAGATATATATAAGAGGTGCAAATGATAAGTATTTTTACTTTAAAGTGGTATTAAGCTGTGTAAATGTAAAGATTACTGTTATGCGGAGCAAAATCAAAATAGTATAATTAACCTGTCTTGGACCCCAAGTTAAAGAAACTAGCTAGCTAGAATGAGGCAACACAGAAAAATATGGAAAGAACTCTCAAGTCTCAACATAATTTGAATTCAAGAGAATTTCAACTTGCACACGTTTTTACGAACAGACCCCCGACTGATTGTTAGTTATTCACAAAAAGTGACTCTAATCGTTACGAACAGACCCCCGTAGGTGTTAAGAGTTTTAAGGGTGATAGCCATGCAAACAACGATTAATATATAAGAACCCTGATGTAATAAAATGTGCCAATGTCATAAGGTTAGGTTAGCCAACTAGCCAAGCACACACTCAATCTCGCTCTGCATTTGGAATTGGGGACCGAGACAAGAAACCACTTTTTGGGCAGCAACACTAACACATCACACGGATTGACTTGACGCTACACATTGTCACGCCCACCCGGGTCCCTGTCTTCGAGATGGGGTAGCGAGTACATTATGTTCCGTATATAAGTCTGGACTACAGGGAATTTTTCTAGAGGTTGCGTATTTGAACGAAGGTCACCCTATCCTCATCATATTTATATTCCTACTATAATTTTTATAGAGGCCGGCCGGCATGTGATAGTGGCGAGAGAGCTAGAGCAAAGATTGTTTTTTTTGGTGATGTTTGACGCCCCATTATTTACTGATGCTCAATAGCCCCTCATTAATTTGTCATGTAACGGAGTACAAATTAGAGTTATATTTCAGAAAAGAAAAAAAAAATGACTCGATCCGATCGAAGATGTTAAGAGTTTTGAAGTCGTGTGATCGCCAATGCACACGATTGAGAAATTCAACTTCTTATTACCTTTGCGTGTCAGACATGATAATTTCAACTACGTTTGAAGTCCAGCAGCCTCATTATAATCATTTTTAATTCAATTATGAACATTATTATTGGTTCATTTGATGTAAATAATGCCCATGTGCCATGTTCTGTATGTCGAAACCTTCCTCATCTGTGGCATTTACATCGATCAAATTGATGATTTATGACGTTGATCACACTGACAGTCTATTTGTAAACAAAATATGAAAACTCTAGCTTAAATATCCGTAGCGTACATCAGTAACCTTCCTCCACTTGTGAAACCCAACCGTCATAATAATTGCAACGTCAAGGTTGGTCACATATATGCTTAGAAAGCACGCACTCAATCTGTTTTGCCTTGGCATTGAGGACCGAAACAAAAAATGACTTTTTGGGGTAGCAAGATATCCAGGATATGGATATATAATCATCCCGGACAAGGCCGGAGCTAGAGAAAATTCGAGGGGAGTGCGCTTGTCTTGTAGGTGCATAGACTTTTATTTTAAGGATGCGAATATGATGAAAAATTGAACAAAATCACATGTTTTTCAATTTTTCGTCGGTGTGGCCGCACCCATTGCCTACACTATTGATCCGCCCATGGTCCCAGAAACCCTACGAGATAGGGAGAGTGCATTAGTGGACCAATTCATGCATGAAACCTGTCGGCGTTCGTTGTGGCCGACGAGTAATTAGTATCGTGGAGTGCGTGTTTTGGTTCGGATGGTTCGCGAGAGGACACAAGGATTTATACTGGTTCGGGCAACGTGCCCTACGTCCAGTTCGATGAGGCTGCTCGTGTTACTCGCGACAGTTTGTAGTAGGGGGTTACAAACAGGCGAGAGAGGGATGAGCTCCCAAGTCTCTGTGAGGTGTTCGGCGTGGGGTGAGATATCGTGTGTGTTGCACTAGTCTTCCTCCCCCCGTCGTCCTCCCGCCTCCCCCTTTTATACTGCAAGGAGGGAGGCGGGCGTACAGAGGGTTGGCGCTGGGGAGTGGGCGGCGGCGGCATGGCCGTATGTCCTGTAGGCCGCGCTGTTGATGCTTCAAACTCCGTGCCGGTCGCTGTGGATGACGTCTTCGGAGTGGCCGTGTTGCTTCTTGTCGACGGAGTGGTCCGAGCTGTCGCTCGATGGAGTCCCATCCGTATGGAGAAGCGCCACTGTAGGAGCCGGCTTGATGACGCCGTGGTGATGGCCGTCGCTCCGGGGCGTCCTATCGTACGAGACGGTGAGTCTCTGACAGGGGACTGTTGGGGCGACGCCCACCCCGTGGACGATGCTCGTTGTGCGCATTTACTCTTCCGGGAGCGGTCATCGCCACCGTCCCATCTGGAGTTTGAGCTTATTAATGGCTTGACTGACCCCGGACATCCGTCCCGTCCGGGGTGGTTGGATCGCCCAGTCTTGCCCGTCCCCGGAGGTCGGGCGAGGCGGGACCCTCGTCCGACCCCTCGAGGTCGGGGTCGGGCGAGGCGGAACTTTTGTCCGACCCCGGAGGTCGGGCGATGCGGAACTTTTGTCCGACCCCGGAGGTCGGGCGATGCGGAACCTTTGTCCGACCCCGGAGGTCGGGCGATGCGGAACCCTCGTCCGACCCTCGAGGTCGGGTCGGGCGAGGCGGAACTTTTGTCCGACCTCAGGGGTCGGGCACTTCCCGTCCGGACGTCGGGGTCGGGCGAGACGGAGTAACCTCCCTTGGTGCTTTATACGTAAAGCAGTCGGAGGATCATTAATACCGGTCATCGCCGGTATTGACCCTCAACAGTAGCCCCCGAGTGAGGTCCGACCCCCCGCATAAGAGGGGTCGGGCGTCGCTCTAATCGGTGGTGGCTGTAGAAGCGTTTCTACCGGAAAGGGGCGCGTGCGAGCGCGCACCTTACAGGTGTAGCCCCCGAGCGAGGTCTGATCCCTTCTTGGGATCGGGCGTCGCTTAAGTCGGGAGGAAGAGCGATCGTGGTGATCCCTTATTTATGCTGTAAGGGGCGCGCGCGAGCGCGCACCTTACAGGTGTAGCCCCCGAGCGAGGTCTGATCCCTTCTCGGGATCAGGCGTCGCTTAAGTCGGCAAGAAGGAATTTTCGTTCGCGAGAGCGAACTCATCCTTGGGACTTAAGGTTCTGCGACCCCGCGTTGGATCTCTTTTTGCGATTCCGTCCCCGAGTCCTCTGCTCGTCGCAGTGACCGGTCGGGGGTTCGGTTCGTCTTTGCATCGTGCCTCCAGCGCGTCCGTCCGCCGGACGAGGAGGTTGAGCCGAGCCACGCCTTACCTCGATGGCCGAGGCGTGACGCTCATCGAGCTGCTAACGGGCAAGTTCAAGTGGAGCCCCGGGATCCCTTCGGGGGGATCCCAGCCGAACCGGCTGGCGGTTAGCCCCAATATTCCTAGTCGCCGTCCCACGTGGTTCTCAGATGCCGTTCGATAGGCTTCTGAGGGCTCGTTGCCTCTCTGCGGGGAGATACCCGTGGGTCGGATCGGACCGGGACTCGAACGCGAATCGTGATGCCCCTGGGCGGTCGACCGCCTGGGGGTACTGGCCGCTAGCGGACCCATCACTTTTCACCCCTCACTCTGTTTATGCCCTGAGCGGCTGTCGAACCCATCCGCTGGGCCAGCCTTCGAACTCTTTGGGCCGTCGGGGCATGTTTCAGCCCATGTGTTTTTCTTACCTGAGCGGGCCCGGCCCGATAAGTCGAACCGTCGCTCGGTATCGCGGGGGTACCAGAGCTGGCCCAACCCGATAAGTTGAAGCGTCGCCCGCCGGCGCGCGGTGGCGCTCGATCTGTCGAAGCCTGTAGGCGTCAGCAATAAAACGTGACGAGACGTTTACCTGTCTCACCTGGCGCGGGAGTGAATGGAGCGCGCTGCTCGAGGGGGAGCGTCGCGGGAATCGTTGCCTCGGCCGAGCTTATAAACGTACCACGGGCTCCGTTCGTCCTCGCTCAAGTCTTTTGCCTCTTCGAGTTCCCGCTGTCTTGCGTGCTTAGCCCCCCAGCCTTTTCGCCGTCTCCGATTCTCACTACTTCCCGAATCCTCTGCTTCGGTCAATCTCGTCAGATAGCAATGGCGTCGTGGTTGAGGTCCGACGTGCGTGGAAACCGCCTCCAGGGCCTGGTGAAGCGCGGCCTTCTCCGCGCGCGCACGGCGGCGATGGAGTGGCAGGTCCCGGGCGACGAGACGGTGCCATCCCCGCCGGATGGCTACATTGTCTCGTTCGCGCCGTTCCATGAACGGGGCTTCGGCGTCCCCGCGCACCGATTTCTCCGGGGGCTGCTGCACTATTACAACATCGAGCCGCAGCACCTCAACCCCAACGGGATCCAGCACGTCGCCCTTTTCGTGGCGTTGTGCGAGGGATTCCTGGGGATCGAGCCCCACTTCGACCTCTGGCGGCATTTCTTCGCCGTCAGTCTGGTGAAGGCGGAGCACGGACCGGCGCCGATCGGGTGCGCTGGTATCCACCTCCGCAACAACCGCGCTGCCGACTATGTCTCCGTGAAGCTGAAGAGCTCCCACAGGGGCTGGCATGGTCAATGGTTCTATCTTAAGAACGATACCGCCGGTCCCCTGCCGGAGTTCACGGGGCGGGTCTTCGCGCGGGCGCCGGAGTCCTGGAGATGGGGTGCTCCGAAGAAGGAGCAGATGATGCTGGACGGCCTCCTTGCGGCCATCGCGCAGCTGAAGGAGGCGGGCGTGCGCGGTGCTGGGGTCATCGCGGAGTACCACGCCCGCCGCGTCCTTCCGCTGGTAGCCCGCCCGCTCCGTCTGGACCAGATGGGGCCCGGCGTGGACGCGGAGGGGTCGGTGATGGCGGGAGCTCCCCCCTCCGAGTCGGAGCTCAAACAACGCCTGAAGGAGACCCTCCTCCCGGAGGAGGCCGACGTCGACTTGGACGACCATCCTCGGGCCCTTCCGTGGCCCGGGAGCGTCCAAATTGTAAGTTCTCCCCATCCTTAGCTTGTAGATCGTCTTTTTTCTTTTCTAGAGTCGATATTGACTATTTCGATGCGTGCCAGGAGGGCCTGGTCTTCCGCCGATCCCTCATCTCCGTCCCCGAGGACGCCGCGACCAGGGAGGCGAACCGCCTCGCCGCCGAGGAACAGAAGCGGCGGAAGGACGCCGCGAAGGCGAAGAAGGCGGCGAAGCTTCAGAGGCGCGGTCGCCGCCAGGGGTCGGAGGAGGAGGAGAGCGATGACGACGATGACGACGACGAGGAGGAAGAGGAGGAGGAGGAGGAGGAGGTCGGCCCCCGTCAAGGGGGTCAGGGGCCGAGCGGGTCGCGCCCGTCGGCCCAAGTGCTGACGTTGGAGCCCCCGAGGTTGAAACCTCAGGGGTCGAGCGGGTCGCGCCCGCTGGTGGAAGAGAGGAGGCCCGAGGCTCGGAGGCCGGAGGCCTCGGGGTCGGGCCCCCGGGGTCCGGCTGCGACGCGCCCACAGGAGGAGCCACCGAGGTCTGAGCCTCGGAGGTCGGAGGCGACGCCGAGTCGCGCCCCGGCCGTGCCCGCCGCGGGGTCCGCGACAGCGGGAGCGGCGCCAAGGACGCCGACGCCGGCGGGGCCATCGGCCGGCACGCCCCCGAGCGGGAGGGCGGCGCCCACGGCTGCCCCGGGGGAGCCGGCGGCAGCGCGGGCGAGCGAGAAGCGCCCCCGCCCTTCGGAGGGGCAGTCGGATCCGACCCCCAAGCGTCGTCGGGGAATGGCCACAGGGTAAGTAGTTTTGATTCTTTCTTTCTTTTCTTTAAGTGTCCTGCTCACCGCCGCTCGCTCGTTGTGCAGGGTCGGAGGGATGGTCCTGGCGTTGGCCACGGCGCCCAAGAAGGCGCTTGCGCGGCGCCCGTCCGCCGGTGCGCCAAGGGCCGGTGACGCGGAGTCATCGGCGGCCGGTGAGGCCAGGGCGATGGAGCCCCCGCGCGCGGTGGCGACGGCCGTCGAGGCGGCGCGGCCCGCGGAGCGGGAGGTGGCGGCGGCGGAGCCGGTGTGGGCGGAGGCGATGGTGGTGGCGCCGCGGGAGGCGCCAGAGGGCGCGGGCACCAGCGGGCCTGCGGCCGCCGTGGTGCCAACGGCCCCCGTGGCCGAGGGGTCGGCGTCGGGGGGCGCCGCGGTGGGGTCCGTAGATCAGGCCCTCCAAGAGGAGCTTTCGGAGATGGTCGCGTTGGACGACATCGCGGCGTCACTCCGACATCGCCTCTCGGGGGGTCTCAGGAGGCGCCAGGCACTCGAGCGGCAGCTTATCGCTGCTCGCGGCGCGGCGGCCGATGCCCAGACCCGGGAGGAGTCCGCGGTCAGCCGACTCCGGGGGGCGGAGGAGGAGGCCCGCGTTTTGAGGGAGGAGCTGGAGTCCGCCTACCAGGCTCGCAACGCCGTCACCGTGGTGGCGGTGGAGAGGAGCCAGCAGGTGGGCGAGCTTCGGGCGGTGCTCCGGAAGGAGAGGGAGGCGAGGATGGAGGCCGAGGGCGTGGCCGCCGGCCTGGGAGCGGAGCTGTCCGACGCCCGGACAGCGGTGAAGAAGCTTCGAGAGGCGGTGGCGGGTATGTGGTACCCTTTCTCCTTTGCTCTTTTTAGCTTTCTTTTCCTTAGGCAGCGTGGTCTGACCGTCGGACGATGTGTGCAGCGCTCACGGAGCAGGTGGAGGAGCGCGCACGGGAGGCGTCAAGGGAGGCACTCCGCCGAGGCGTGCACCGGGCGTTCGCTATCGCCCGGTCTCATTATTCCAGCATCGCGCTGGACTTAATGAGTCAGGGGTTCGCGCCCGGGTACACCGACGCGGAGCTGGACGAGATTGAAGATGAAGTCGCCCCCTTGGCGCACGCTCTGGCGGCGAGGATAGAGGAGGAGGATCGCCCCCCGACCCCGGAGCATGAGAGGCCCCCGGCTCCAGAGCAGGAGCGGACCCCCGCCCCCGAAGAGTAGGAGTAGATGTTAGTATGTATTTAGGGTGTCCGAGGCCGAAGCGCCCGGACAACTTGTAAAAACAAGTTTTTGTATTACAAGTGATTTTGACCTCGACGGCCTGTTTCCTTATCACTTGCGTGAAAAAGCGCTCTGTCCCTCACTCGTCCGTTTATGTGTCCCCAAAGAATCGTAGGTTGTAGACCGGATCGACACTTAGTTTTTGCCGGTGAGCGACGTTGCCGTAGCCTTTCGCAGGCGGTAGGCGTTTCGCAGTCCGACCGACTCGACTTCGTGTTTCTCCTATCCACGACCTATCTTCTCTGAGTCTTAAACGTTAGGTGGGGGGCCGAGGCTCGGTGCAAAACGTAAGTCGCGGATAGGATCGATCGTTAGCTTGACTGGTGAGTGTTGTGGCTATAGCCCCCGTGGGCTCGTTAGCACTTTCGCGGTCCGACCAGTTCGATCTCAAGCTTTCCTATCTTTGACTTACATGTTTTTGCGTGAGTTTTTTGAAAACATGCGAGGGTCGGGCCGCGCACGTATTGCACATGGAATACGTGCGCACACCTTACAGGTGTTGAGCCCCCGAGCGTGGTTGGACCCCTGTGTAGCAGGGGTCGGACGCTGCTCGGGGGGTGCGGAAAATAGACAAGCTACGAGTTTTAGGGATAGAAACGACGTAGCTGTTCGATGTTCCAGGCGTTGGTGAACTCTTGTCCGTCCGCGGTCTGTAGCTTGTAGGTGCCGGGTCGGAGAACCTTGGCGACGATGTAAGGCCCCTCCCATGGTGGCGACAGCTTGTGTCGACCTTGGCTGCTGGTGACGCGACGAAGAACGAGGTCGCCGACGTTGAACGCTCGCTCCCGCACGTTCCTTCCATGGTACCGGCGTAGTGCTTGCTGGTACTTGGCGGATCGGAGGAGCGCCACGTCTCGAGCCTCGTCGAGCTGATCCATCGCGTCTTCGAGGGACGTCTGGTTCCCTTGATCATCGTACGCCTTCACCCTCGGAGCACCGTAGTCGAGGTCGGTTGGTAGGACAGCTTCGGAGCCGTATACCATGAAGAAGGGGGTAAACCCCGTGGCCCGACTAGGGGTCGTCCGCAGGCTCCAGAGCACGGCAGGGAGTTCGGCTGCCCACCGACCGCTGAACTGCTTCAGGCGGTTGTGGATCCGAGGCTTCAATCCCTGCAAGATCATGCCGTTTGCGCGTTCGACCTGCCCGTTCGTCCGGGGGTGCGCTACGGCTGCCCAGTCGACGCGGATATGGTAGTCGTCGCAGAATTTAAGGAATCGCTTTCCTGTGAACTGCGTACCGTTATCCGTGATGATGGAGTTGGGCACTCCAAAGCGGTGGATGATGTCGAGGAAGAATTCCACCGCTTCTTCCGGTCGGATCCTTGCCACCGGTCGGGCTTCGATCCATTTGGTGAACTTGTCGACGGCCACCAAGAGATGGGTGTAGCCCCCGGGTGCTTTTTTGAGCGGTCCGACCAGGTCGAGTCCCCAGACCGCGAACGGCCATGTGACGGGGATGTTCTGCAGCGCTTGCGCCGGCAGATGGGTCTGCCGGGCGTAGAACTGGCAGCCTTCGCAAGTGCGCACGATATGCGCAGCGTCGTTGACAGCTGTTGGCCAGTAGAATCCTTGTCGGAAGGCGTTCCCGACCAAGGTCTTGTGCGCCGCGTGGTGTCCGCAGATGCCACCGTGGATGTCTTGCAGCAGCAGCTTTCCCTGCTCGGTTGGGATGCAGCGCTGCAAAATCTTGGTGAGGCTTCTTTTGTAGAGTTCCCCATCGATAAGGACAAAGGCCTTGGCCCGACGCGCGATGCGTCGGGCTTCCGCCTTGTCCGTGGGGAGTTCCCCTCGGATGAGGCAGTCGAGGTATGGGGTCCTCCAATCGTTTGGAGGGCCCGACCCCGACGTGGATGCTTCATCGACTTCCATGACGTCGGGTCCTGGAGGCGCGGGAGTCGACCCGACCCCTTCCCCTGGGGTCGACTCGTTGTCGGCCCCTTTTGGGTCTTTGGGTCGGATCGACGGCTGGCTTAGGTCGTGGGAGAAGACCCCTGGTGGGATCTGGTCCCGACCCGCCGCCATCTTCGCGAGGGAGTCGGCTTCTTCGTTCTGTCGCCTCGGGACATGCTTGAGCTCAAGACCGAAAAACTTGTGTTCGAGCTTGCGTACCTCTTGGCAGTACGCGTCCATGACATCGCTGTGGCAGCTTGACTCCTTCATGACTTGGTCGACGACGAGTTGGGAATCGCCTCGGACCTCGAGACGTCGGATCCCCAACTCGTCGGCGATCTTGAGCCCGTTGATGAGCGCTTCGTATTCCGCCATGTTGTTGGAGGCGGGAAACTGGAGTCGGATTGCGTACCTCATGCGTACTCCCATGGGGGAGACGAAGACGAGTCCGATCCCTGCTCCTGCGCGCATCAACGAGCCGTCGAAGTAGAGGACCCAGTACTCTTGGTCGACGGGGGCAGTGGGGAGCTGGATTTCGGTCCACTCCGCCACGAAGTCGGCCAAGGCCTGGGACTTGATCGCTGTACGAGGGGCGTACGTGATTCCCTCGCCCATGAGCTCGAGAGCCCATTTCGCGGCCTTCCCCGTTGCGTCGCGGTTTTCGACGACCTCACGCAAGGGGGAAGAGGTGACCACCGTTACCGGGTGCGACTCGAAGTAGTGTCTGAGTTTTCTCTTGGCGAGGACGACGCCATAAAGAATTTTCAGTATCTGGAGATACCGAGTCTTCGTGTCGGACAAGACTTCGCTCACAAAGTAGACGGGGCGTTGAACCTTGAGGGCGTGGCCCTCCTCCCTTCGTTCTACGACCAAAGCAGCGCTGACGACCTGAGTCGTCGCGGCGAGGTAGAGTAGGAGTGGCTCCTTCGGGGTCGGAGGCACCAGGACCGGTGGCTTGGATAGGATAACTTTTATCCTATCGAGAGCCTCCTGTGCCTCGGGAGTCCATTGAAATCGGTCGGATTTCTTCAGGAGCTGGTAAAGCGGGTGAACGCGCTCTCCGAGGCGTGAGATAAAGCGGCTTAGCGCCGCCAAGCACCCGGTCACGCGTTGCACTCCCTTCAAGCTCTGGATCGGACCCATCCGGTTGATGGCTTCGATCTTCTCCGGGTTGGCTTCAATGCCACGCTCGGAGACGATGAATCCGAGCAGCATCCCCCTCGGGACCCCGAAAACACATTTTTCGGGGTTTAGTTTGATGCCGTTTGCTCGGAGCTTGGTGAAGACTCGCTCCAGGTCGTCGACGAGCTGGTCGGTCTTCTTGGACTTGACTACGATGTCGTCCACGTAGGCCTCGACAATGTCTCCGATGAGTTCGTCGAAGGTTCTGATCATGCAGCGCTGATATGTAGCGCCTGCATTCTTCAGTCCGAACGGCATCGTGACGTAGCAGTACGAGCCGAACGGAGTGATGAAGGACGTCGCGAGCTGGTCGGACTCCTTCATCGGGATTTGATGGTACCCGGAGTACGCATCAAGGAAGCATAGGGTTTCGCACCCCGCGGTTGAGTCGACTATCTGATCGATTCGTGGCAAAGGAAACGGATCCTTTGGACACGCTTTGTTGAGACTGGTATAGTCAACGCACATTCTCCATTTCCCGCTCTTTTTTCGTACAAGGACGGGGTTGCCTAACCAGTCGGGGTGATACACTTCCTTGATGAAACCGGCTACCAGGAGTTTGGCGATCTCTTCCCCGATCGCTCTGCGCTTCTCCTCGTCGAAGCGGCGCAGACGTTGCTTGACCGGGCGAGAGCCCGGCTTGATGTGCAGGGCGTGCTCGGCGACTTCTCTCGGAATGCCTGGCATGTCCGAGGGTTTCCACGCGAAGATGTCGATGTTCGCGCGGAGGAAGTCGACGAGCACGCTTTCCTATTTGGGGGAGAGAGCAGTCCCGATCTTCGCCGTCTTGCCGTCGGCGGTGTCGGGGTAGAGCCGGATCTCTTTGACGCCCTCCGCGGGTTCGAAGGATCCAGTGCTGCGGTTGGAGTCGGGCGCGTCCTCGGTGACTTGCTGGCGGATGACAGCGAGTTCCTCCGTCGCCACGGTTGCGGAGGCGAGCTCGCCAGTCTCCGCCTCGCATTGGTAGGCGTGCTGGAAGGACGTCCCGACGGTGATCACCCCCTTCGGCCCAGGTATTTTGAGCTTTAGGTAGGTGTAATTGGGCACGGCCATGAACTTGGCGTAGCATGGCCGTCCCAATATGGCGTGGTAGGATCCGTGGAATCCTACCACCTCGAAGGTGAGAGTCTCCGTCCTGAAATTGGACGGAGTCCCGAAGGTGACGGGCAAATCGATTTGCCCGAGGGGAACAGCTTGTTTCCCAGGAATGACGCCGTGGAAGGGTGCGCCGGTCGGGCGAATGCGCGCCCGGTCGATGCCCATGGCGTCGAGGGTCTCGACGTAGAGGATGTTGAGGCCGCTGCCTCCATCCATAAGCACCTTGGAGAGGCGCTTAGTGCCGACGATCGGGTCTACCACCAACGGGTACTTGCCTGGTTGCGGTACGTGGCTGGGGTGGTCTGACCGGTCGAACGTGATCGGAGACTCCGACCACTTGAGGAACGACGGGACGGCGGGCTCAACTGCGAACACCTCACGGCGCTCCAGCTTGGCCCGACGTCGGCCACCGTGTGGCGCCGGCCCAGAGACGATCATAAGGCAGCCGTCCGTCTCCGGGAAGTTGTCGTCGCCGTCGGCGGCGTCGACGTCGTTGCTGGCGTCATCGGGAGCCTGTCTGGATTTGCCTTTCGGCTTGCCCTTCTTGGCCTCCTCGGCCAGGAACTTCTTCATCAGCGAACACTCTTTGTATAAGTGTTTCACTGGGAAGGCGTGGTTGGGGCACGGCCCGTTCCACTTCTTTTCGAAGTGGTCCGGGATGTCCTCCGTGGGTGCCTTGGCACCCTTGCGATCCGCGGCAGCGACCATCCGTTCTCCGGACGGACGCGGCCGGTTCTTCTTCTTCTTCTTGCTCGGAGGGTCGGAGGAGCCTCCGCCGGCTGTCTCGACCCGCTTACCTTTGGCGTCTTGGGCGCGATCGAAGATCGCACCCACCGCCTCCTCGCCAGAGGCGAAGCTGGTCGCGATGTCCAGCAACTCTCTGGCGGTCCGGGGACTCTTGCGCCCTAGTTCGTGAACTAGGGAGCGACAGGTCGTCCCGGACAAGAATGCGCCGATGACATCGGCGTCACCGACGTGCGGCAGTTCGTTGCACTGCCGGGAGAAGCGCCGGATGTAATCCCGGAGCGACTCTCCAGGTTTCTGCCGGCAGTTCTTGAGGTCCCAGGGGTTACCTGGGCGGTTGTAAGTCCCCTGGAAGTTTCCAACGAAAACCTCCTTAAGGTCAGACCAGCAGGTGATCTGATTGGCGGGGAGATGCTCGAGCCACGTTCTGGCCGAGTCGGCCAGATACAATGGCAGGTTGCGGATGATGAAGTCGTCATCGTCCGCGCCCCCAGCCCGGCACGCGAGGCGATAGTCCTCGAGCCACAGGCCGGGGTTGGTTTCCCCCGCGTACTTCGGTACGTTGGTCGGGGGTCGGAAACGCCGCGGGAATGCTGCGTTCCGAACGTGAGGACTGAAGACCCTCGGTCCCGGGGCGTCCGGGCTAGGGCTTCTATCCTCGTCGTCGTCGTAGCGTCCTCCTCGACGCGGATGACGCGATCGGGAGGTGCCATCGTCGAACTCCAGGCGGCGCCGCCGCGCATCCAGGGTGGCGCGGGCGTCCCTGTTCGTCCCCAGACGACCGCGGACGGAGGCTTTCGCCGTGCCATCCGCTGCTGGGGGAGTCTGGTGGACAGACGTGTTCTGGGCACGTTGTCCACGCAGACGCGACAGCGAGCTCTCAGCTTGCTGCACTGCCGCGTGCTCAAGTAGCGCCTCAACCTCGCGCTGGGCGCGTCGGGCCTCCGGCGTGACAGGCTCAGGGAGGCCCCTGAGCAATGCCGCCGCCGCGGCCAAGTTCTGGCTCGCCCGTGGGAAGCGCGGGCAGCCATCGTCACGACTTGTGATTCGTAAGTCGCGAACGTCAGTGCGGGTGTGTTCACTGGACTCGCTCTGAGCGAGCTCGTGATCAATCACCGCACGCTGCTGATCCAGCTGACGCTGGACCTCCAGGAGTTCCTCCCTTCGTGCGCGCAGTCGTTCTGACTGCGCGTCACGGGGTGGGGTCCCGTCCTGCGGGCCAGACGATTCCGCAGGGCGTTCGCCCTCCGCAGCGGGAAGATGCTCCGCACGTATCATAAGGCACTCGCGTGAGGGATGATGACTTCCCTCACTGCACTCTGCATCGGAATCTTCGTTTGACGCTCCATCTAGGAGGTCGAAGAGAGACTCGGATGCGCAGCCCACCATGGCCACGAACTCGTTGTTCATGGCGCGTGGAGCTGGGAGCGTCGACGCCCGAGACAATGTCCCAGCGAGAGGCGATACACGCCCGGGGTCAAGCGGGGCAACCGGTGGTGCCGCTGCACCGGCCAGTGCCAGAGCGCCATCTGAGATGGCGACGAAGTCGAGGCTCCCGAAACGCACGTGTGCACCGGGAACCCAGGTGTTTGCGCGGCTAGCCATCCGAACAAAGAGAGGGGTTTGACGAAAACACGCACAAAGAACCCCTACCTGGCGCGCCAACTGTCGGCGTTCGTTGTGGCCGACGAGTAATTAGTATCGTGGAGTGCGTGTTTTGGTTCGGATGGTTCGCGAGAGGACACAAGGATTTATACTGGTTCGGGCAACGTGCCCTACGTCCAGTTCGATGAGGCTGCTCGTGTTACTCGCGACAGTTTGTAGTAGGGGGTTACAAACAGGCGAGAGAGGGATGAGCTCCCAAGTCTCTGTGAGGTGTTCGGCGTGGGGTGAGATATCGTGTGTGTTGCACTAGTCTTCCTCCCCCCGTCGTCCTCCCGCCTCCCCCTTTTATACTGCAAGGAGGGAGGCGGGCGTACAGAGGGTTGGCGCTGGGGAGTGGGCGGCGGCGGCATGGCCGTATGTCCTGTAGGCCGCGCTGTTGATGCTTCAAACTCCGTGCCGGTCGCTGTGGATGACGTCTTCGGAGTGGCCGTGTTGCTTCTTGTCGACGGAGTGGTCCGAGCTGTCGCTCGATGGAGTCCCATCCGTATGGAGAAGCGCCACTGTAGGAGCCGGCTTGATGACGCCGTGGTGATGGCCGTCGCTCCGGGGCGTCCTATCGTACGAGACGGTGAGTCTCTGACAGGGGACTGTTGGGGCGACGCCCACCCCGTGGACGATGCTCGTTGTGCGCATTTACTCTTCCGGGAGCGGTCATCGCCACCGTCCCATCTGGAGTTTGAGCTTATTAATGGCTTGACTGACCCCGGACATCCGTCCCGTCCGGGGTGGTTGGATCGCCCAGTCTTGCCCGTCCCCGGAGGTCGGGCGAGGCGGGACCCTCGTCCGACCCCTCGAGGTCGGGGTCGGGCGAGGCGGAACTTTTGTCCGACCCCGGAGGTCGGGCGATGCGGAACTTTTGTCCGACCCCGGAGGTCGGGCGATGCGGAACCTTTGTCCGACCCCGGAGGTCGGGCGATGCGGAACCCTCGTCCGACCCTCGAGGTCGGGTCGGGCGAGGCGGAACTTTTGTCCGACCTCAGGGGTCGGGCACTTCCCGTCCGGACGTCGGGGTCGGGCGAGACGGAGTAACCTCCCTTGGTGCTTTATACGTAAAGCAGTCGGAGGATCATTAATACCGGTCATCGCCGGTATTGACCCTCAACAAAACCCGGGTTGGTAACAAGTGTTGTTGAGATTCTTTATTATCACCACAATGGAAAAGTATGTGATTCATGCAAGTGGGAGATCGACAACGAACCGTCTACGTGCTATCACACATATGTCACGCGCTCTGATTGGAGTGGATGAAAAAGGTGAGTGAACACAAGAACCAACTTTGAAACTTTAAATGGATTTTTCACATAAACCATAACTCCATTTTCAAGAACCATCACGTCGATTACATTTAATGCTGTAATTTGAGTATCTTTTGAGCTTTATTTTATTTTTCATGGCCTGATATTAGGCTAGTTCTTGAATGTGGTTTGTCTGCTGTGCCTACAACAAATGGAGACCACGTTCCATTTCCTCATAGAGTGTGCCTTCACTAGACAAACAACCCAATATGTGGCAGATTGGACCCAGTTCGATGGATTGATGCAGCAAGGCCAACAAGCGCAAGGGGTGGCTAACTGATTTCAGGGAGGAATTGCTTCGATGACAGCGTCACAAAGAAGAGACCATTGTGGAATAATCCTATACACATGGTGGGGTATTTGGAAGGAACGAAATCGACGGATCTTCCAAGGCATTGCAAAGGAGCCAATACATGTGGCACTATTAATAAAAGAGGAGATTGACATATATAAAAGGGCATGAGAACGTTTGGGCAACTTTAATGAAGAAGATCAATAAATTGCCGGCTACCTCCGTGCGCATGTTTAGATGGTTATGTTTCAAACCGCCATAGATTTATGCTGTCGCGCCTTAGTACCTTCTTGAGGCTTGTTTTTTACTTTTTCATTTCAGCATTAGCAACGATGGTTGCCAGGCAGACTCTTTTATTTGTTCTTCAACTCTCTTTTATTTCTTCTATAATGAAAGGTAGGACAACTGCATTCTCCTCAAAAAAAAAATATTGGGCTAGTTCTCAGATGTTTTTAATTAGCACCAAGTGCCATATAGGGAGTCCCATTAGTGGTGTCGTTCTAAACCACTTGGGATAGCTGTTAGCTAGCAAACATGAAAATGATAAATATTATTGTTATCTAGCTATAACATGTAATAGATAATTATTGTCAGCTCACTAACAATTAATTATGAGTGCTTTTAATAAACCACTAGAGATAATAGTGGTTGGATTGTTACTTGGTGTATTGTACCCCATGCCCTTTTTCAACACCAATAATCTGAGCAAGGGTAAATAGACATTTGGCACGACTTAGCAGCTATTAGCTGGGTTGGATTGAATAAGCTAGTGAAATATTGTTAATTCGCTAACAGAATTATTATCTAGACCATTTGATGGATCTGTTCCAGACCAGTTGGTATTAGCAGCTAATGGTTATCTCTGTTGTTTTGGAACACACTTCCTTATGTTCCACTATCCTAGACTCGAGGCATTTTTATATAGGTTGCAACTATAACATGATCTTGTATATATAGACTATAGAAAAAAAAATTAAATATTGTAGGCCTCCAATCTAAATCTAATGATTGTGAACGTTGATTGAGAGGACCTTATAATTTCAGCTGATCGAAAATTAGGCATTTCTCATTTTTTGTAGATAGACCTTATTACAGTGCCACAACATTACCAGGTATTATTTGACCGTCAATCGGTGCATAAAACCTAAAAATAATCAACAATTATTTTGTAGTAGGGTATACTTGTATTTGAAAGCGTATGTATACTTGTAAATAGTCTCTAGCTTAGAGTTGTATTCTATCAATTTGTTTCGCGATAGAAAGAGAGCTGTATTTCATTTCATTTTTCTCATTTTACTTTAGGAGAAGAAAAGCTGTACGTGTTTTAAAGAGAACTTCTTAGCTATTTGCCATTGGGCCTAAATGACCGTTGCGGGTTTAGCAACTGGGCCTCCATTGGTTCTTTGTTACTGCCGTAGATTAGTTCCTCTTCCTCCCCAACCACATTTCTTTTTTTTTCACGGACACACCGTAGTGCGCTTTTCATTAAGAGGGAACAAAGCAGTCGAAATGGTACAACCAAAACAGGCGTCCAAGGAGTAGGGCGCCGGAAAGAAAACACACGCGAGCTACACCCTGCGAGTGCAGGTTACGACTAAGATAAGTTACGAAATGAAAGGGGCTAGTTGCCTGAACCCCGCCATTGCCCACGTTCGACCTTCGTCTCTGATTTCGTCGACCAGGGCCAGAGGAGGTTTCTGTCGGTGATCAAAAACCCTCCGGTTTCTCTCCTTCCAGAGGGACCAGGAGACGAGAACGACAAAGGAATCGAAACCGCGGCGTTCTGCCTTGTGAACTCTCTTACGCGTCGTCGTCCACCAGTTGGCCAGCTTGTCATCATGTCCCCAACCACATTTCTCGCTTGCGCCGGCCGGCGCAACTCTTTTCACGGCCGCGTTGGGGCATCCCTCCTACCCAGTACCCACTATTCCTTACCGCGGCAGGCTGAGGCTGCCGTCGATTAGATCAATCAAGCTGTTACTTGTTTTGCTGCCTACCACAGCCTGGATATGTCTATATTTTGGATGAGTAGCCAAAGCTTTCCTTTTGATGTGAAACTGTGCTGTGAGCTTCATTTGGTCCCCTTAATGATAGGGACAGTTCTAAAACAAAAACTCACCAGAGTGTCTTAATATCGCTGCTTGTCCTGGCTACGTTGTGTTTTTCAGTTTATGGTTGATCCAAACATACTAGTTGCATGCATGATCTTCCACCTCACGTCGTCAGATATATGCAACATCCGTGAATTCCTATTTTGATTTGTATAGACCATCTCAGTATTAATCTACGTAATCCTAAGTGGATTTTATATCATTCCACTACGACAAATTCAGATACCTATCAGATTAGAAAATCAAACCAAATCTGAAGGAACTCTTCATGAAGGTGATTCTCTCCTATCTATGAAAAAGGTCAGTATTATATATATCGTTGGTAATCTTCTGAGCAAGAGCAATCAAATAAGTACTATGTTAGAAAATTTGTATATAACTAGGGCACTAATTCGCCCTGTAATCCTTCTATCAAGCAAGCGTGATGCTGATGCTTGAACCTCTTACACCTCTCACATTGTAGCTCATACCTTTTTTTAGTATTTTTTTTATTATGATTTGATTAAGATCAACGGTCGTATCTGTTCTTATCAGTTTATTAATACCTGATGTGTGGTGGGGGGTGTGTTCCCACTTTGAAACAGAAAATAAAAATGTTCTATTTTTATTGCGTTTTTACTGGCTAGGCTGGCGTTCCCCAACCAATCCAACTGTTAAATATTTGTCATATTGATATTTTTTTTCGCCAGGTCGTATCTTGATTCATGTAATTAAACCGTAAGAGCATGATTATATTTTTTCTTGGTTGGTATAGTACTTGGCAACAGGTAAGCGTGTGTTGGTTGGCTTAGCCTCCTTGCAACGGCGCCATACGGTGCCTTCCCATGACAGTCCTGAATATCAATCTGATGTGGCTGTGTCCAGTAACGTAACAGGGCATGCCTGCCCAATGCAGAGACAGCTCGCCGCCCTGTCAAGTGTGAACAATAAAGTCGCCCCTGACCCCGAGCATCTCTGTTAATTCCTGGCCACGTATAAATACGGTGTGGTTGAACTCTCCACTAGCAAAGCTCGCATTGTGTCCCTTGCTTTCAGGCTTGAGTTCGTCTTCTCCTGGCAACAGTGTCTGCTGCACACAGAGGGAACGAGAAGACGTGGGTCCGAGTTCGAGCGGTGCTGTGCTAGTGATGATGGACACAATAATGGAGGTGAGATGCAGCGCAATCTTGTCTGTCTCGGTTGATCACCATTTTATCCATCTCTCAGTCTCTGTATGAGTCTTGTCGTGGGATGGGAACAGCAGCAGCGGCAGCGTGCGTCGATACCGGCGTTCGGCGGCTGGGAGAACATGGCGGCGGGCGACGGCGACGGCGCGGTGCCGGACTACTCGCTGGACTTCTCCAAGATCCGCGCCGCCAGGATGCAGCGCAGGAAGGCGCTGTCGTGGTCCACCAGCACCGCCGGCGCCCCGGGCGGCGAAGAGCAGCAGCAGGGGTCGACTACTGCGGCCAGCGGCGGCGGCGGCAGCGAGGACCGCGAACGACGCGGACGCCGCCACCGCCGCCAGCTCAGCGATGACACCGAGACACGCCAGCCGATCTGCGCGCCTCCCAAGGTCAGTTGTCGTAGTAACAATAATAACATCACTGAATTTAGGAAGAACTTATCGGCCATGAAAATGGATTGAAAAAAAGAGTATTTTATTGTGAAACAAAGCGCAATGCAATTGTTAAGCCAGCTATTATATCTAACTGGTAGTAGTAATTTGTTAGTACTACTATCCTGAGCTGAGCGTCGATCGATCCACCCCGTGTCGAGCTGATAATTCCAAGGCACAGCACAGGCAGGGAGAGAGGAAGACACAGCACAGGCGATGCACTCGATGACTCCCCCTCTTGTTCTAGCTAAATTCTCTGTTTCTTTCCTGGACTCCAAGAACTAGTAATAATAAACACACTATTGCTAGCAGTACCTCACCTGCCAATAATTCTTCGATTGATCCTTGCCAACTGGGCAACGTGCTGCCCTCTTTCTCTGCCGATTTTCGTTTAACACTGCTACTATTATGTACCCCCTTTTTTTATTACAAAACTGTCAGAATTTGTTGGTGTCCCTGCTGTGTTAATTTTTGTTCGGTTGATCTGGCTTCAGCTGACGGGGAGGAGCAGGTTCAAGGGCTACTTCTTCGGCTGCGTGGGTCGCTGGTGAGAGATGGTCGTGCAGCACTAATAATAATAGAACATCAAGTGTTTTTTTGTTAGGGAATATTTGCAGCATAATGAAAAGATCAAACAAATTGTTAATGCAGTAATGTTGTTACTTCGTGTCCAAGTTTCTGCTTGGTGTAGCAAAACGGTTTCCTGTTGGACTATCTCAGCCATGTGTAAATATTTATTTGCCATGTAGGTACGTAGTATACTGATGCACGTGTAGTACATTTTTTTTTCCTCCTAAGAAAAGGGCACAAAATTGCAAAAAAAAAATTTGGACCATTTCTCGATTGTGCATGTCATCCTCGGGGACTATGCTAATCTTCTTTGCATGGTTTCAATTTTATCGGATGTCTCCGAAGAGACAGAGCAAGGCGATACTAATCACGGACCCCGCAACTTGCTTGACACTTTGACAGGCAAGGGACCGTGCGTCTCGGCCTGCACAACCTTGGCTCGGCCCGCCGTTCCAAGCCTCGGGCCTCATGCTGAGTACTTGTCCGTTACCTGGCCCGAACTAATGGGCCGACCTATTATAACAAACATGCTTCAATGTAATCCCCGGCCCATGAAGTAGAGCAGTTCAAAGAGCTCTACATCTTATTTTCCCGCCCTTCAAACAGAGAACACACACAAGAAACAAGCGAAGCTCCGATTAAAAAAAAAAAAAAGAAATGAAGCGAAGCTCCATTATTTGTTTACAGATACAATGAAGCACCAAGATCAACACTAGATCATTCCTTGAAAGATCGACTCAAGGTCAGGTGAACAACGCACCCAATCTATGATGGCACACAATTCAGTGGTCAAGCTTGGAGAAAACCTGTAGGCTGTAGCTACAAACCGCGTCATGCAGGAAGTTTATGTTTTCGACCTGAAGTTCTGATAAGCAGTTAATACGAAATATTTATGCTGTAAATAACGAAAAAATTACTTCTGATTATTCAGATAGTTTATGTTTTTGACCTGAAAAAAATCTGTTGTAGATAAATGATGTCCAAAATGCAGGCTGGCATGGTTATCTTTCAGGATTCTATTGCCATTACAGTAATGAAAATATTATGTCTTTACTAATGTGTGCTTATAGTACAGGAGATTAGACACAGGGCTCTGGTCAGGACTAAACTAGCCCAGCAAGAAGGATACAACGCAACTGCACTCTGCTTGTCCCAAATAAGCATTAGAACTAGACAACAGCATACTGCTTGAAATCAGTTCACATGCAGAAAATGATCTATTATAAACAAACCTTTTTGGAAGGAAGGCTTAGTTATAAGGCTGAACAAAATTATGGTTTTCACAGATGCTACAGCATAATAAAAAGGACACTTAACAATTTAGACTACAAATTTTTTTTGTCAACAAACGAGCTTGCTCTGGCCCATCTAAAGTGCATGGGCACTTCTTATATTTCATTGTGTCATGGGAAGATAAATATACTTTTAGCACTTTTGGTCTCATGTAGACAGTAGCATTTTGATGTGAAGCTTTGCCTGACACATAAAAAAGTTTAGGTATCCAATACACAGTTCAAAAAACGAGTCAAGGTATTGCATCCTAAAATCTTGTAAATGCCATTCGCATACAGAGGTCCAAAAAGGAGATATTCATCTAAGACAACTTGAGTATCAGGCGAAGCACTTTCTTCTCAGCAAAATCAGTGTTCCACTCAGAGTATTTCACTCAATTCATCAGGCTAGAATAAGATGAACTATCTTCAACATTTTAAAGTAAGCTTCTTACCCATCGTTCAACTTCTGACGCTGATTCAGAAAGTCTCCTCCGTAGAATGAATATTTCTGCTGCCCAGCTTTCTACATCAATGTATCTGCATTACCAGAAATCCTTGTCATGACAGATGTACATGATTTAATTAAGAAATTTACTGATTACACATTTACTGAATCAAATGTGATGGTCTAGTTTTACATGATAGGATTACCTAGAATCTGTCTGAGAACGTGGGAAAAGTGCATTTAGGCCATGAATACATGAAAATGCAACAGAGCATTCATTCAGAAAAAAAAAGGCAACAGAGCACATGAAACTCTCATTCTTTAAGGTTGGTTCACACATTACAGATGTGTGACCCCTTTCCATTAAGTGACAACTCAGTACCACCAAACTTATGGTTTTGTCAGTACCAACATAGAAGCATATCAATCAAGTGTGTGCAACATAGAAGCATATCAATCAAGTAACTCGCTCTGAACAATCAACTTAAGAAACAAAGGTTTTTCTTTTTTATTGGCAAGTAAATTCCAGTTCATGTTAAGAAAAATGGTTAACTGAACAACTGGCCAGAAGTGTAAAGTGCAGAGAACAAACAATCTCATCTTTGAATCCCTTCTCCGAGCATTGTGGAAGAAATTAGGTCCCATCAGAACCTGTTCCATTCAGTAACATCATGGCGTATGAACTCAAGCTTCTACATCGTGCATCATGAGCATTGACATTTGCAAAAGCTTGCGTCTGGAAATACGGGAGTTTCAGGATTCGTCAGCTCACCTGGAACATGAGCCGCCGAGACGAGCGCAGCCGGAAGCAGTGAAGGGTAGCGGCTAAGACCGGAGGGTGCTGGACGAGCGATTCTCGGGCAGCTCGCGGCGCTGCCTCGCGAGCAATGGACGAACGGCGTGGTCTCTCCGGCTGCCCCGCGCGGCACTGGAAGCCAGAAGATGGGCGCGTCTAATCGACGGAGGAGAGCGCGAGACGCACGGATCAATGAACAGAACGCGCGGCGGCAGCGGACCAGCGGGACTCGGACTCGGAGCGTTTTGCGCCTAAAACCAGCAGGGGGCGTTTTGCCGCCTAAAACCAGATCGAAATCGACATCACCATCGCCCCTGCCTCCTCTTCCTCTACGGAATCGGATCCGAATCCGAACTGAGGTACCTGGCCCTGCCTATATAAGCACGATTTGTCAGCTTTCGTTTTTTCGCGCTCCACTATTCCATCCTTCCCGCCACTGTCAGATCCGCATCCGCCGCTCCCTGCTGCTTCGTTCCGGCCCGTCTTCTCCAGCTAGCCAAGTCCGATGGAGGACGGTGGAGGGTGGAGATGGCAGACGGTGGAGGTGTCCGCGGCGGAGCTGCCCCAACACGTTTTCGACGAGTTCCTCCCCGGCAGTCGCATGCTCTGGTATAGTGACGGACCAACCCCCACCGACATCCTCGACGGGACGAGGATGTTCACGGTCATGGAACGGGTGCGGGACGACAGCAACACGCGCGCCCGGGTCGCCGACGACGACGCCACCCTCCGCTGGCAGCTGCCGGAGGTGAAAGTGAAACCGGGCGACGGCTGCTCCATCTGCCTGGAGGACCTCGCCGCGGGTTCGGAGAAGGAGGGGGAGGAGGCGACGCCCAGGGCCATGCCCTGCCTCCACGTCTTCCACGAGCGCTGCATCTTCCAGTGGGTTCGCAAGAACCGCGAGTGCCCTCTCTGCTGCCGCCCGCTGCCCACGCCGCAGCAGCAGGAGTATGACTACCACGACGATGACAGGCTGCAGCTCACCATGCCGGTGCCGCGAGAGATGCTCCAGATCGAGGTGCTGTAGAGTTTGGAAAGCAGATGGCCGCCGATCGAGCAGCTTCGATTCTCTCAGTTTCTTGTATAATATTATCTGTTCGTGTTCGCACAAGGTGATTGAGCTAGGTTTCAGCAAGGATCTATGTAATGTAATCCAAAGAGAAACGCCCGAGTTCTTGTCAACCATTATTCATGTAGACAGTCAATCGATCAAGTGCATCCAGATCAAAACTTTTTTTTTTCTTTCAAACAGAGTGCTCTATCTTTTGACTCAACAACGTGCGCTTCCCCTCATCCGTTCCTTTCCTCCATGCTTCGCAGCCTTGAAAAAAAGGTTGTGCATAGTGCCTCAATAGCTAGGCTGTTTTGAGGCCAGCACAAGTTTTCAGAGTAAATGAACGCTCAATGTCGCTTGATTTGATACTGACACAACAACAAAAAGTATGAAAAAAAGACATTCATAGTGAATAAATTTTTAGTTTACATGAGAAGGGCTGAATCATGTTGAAAAAGGTAGACATCTTTCGGGCCAAATTTTATCAGAGAGAACAACATATTAATATCAGAGATGTTTCCTTTTTTTTTAGTTTGTACGGTCTTTTTCTTTGTATAATTTGGACTGAACTCTGCAGTGTTTCAGGATGCAAATTCTCTCATCAATGTATCTCTGCTTCTTTGAGTGTACAGCTTGTGCATGCATCATATTTGTCATATGTTCTATAGTTTGTTCTTGTCATCTCTTTCTTCAGAGAATATGAAAGATACAAGTAACAAAGAATAATCATAGATGTCTAAATCCTGCAACTTTAGCATTTTCACGGAGCATGCTGCCTCTCTGAAGAGACAGCTTGTTCATACTTGTGCTTTCAGCGGACAGCCAGCAAACCAAATTGAAGCAGTGTGGTTCTTTTCCAGTTGCAGATAGATGCACTGAAGTGTAATGATGCCTGAGTAAGAAAAATGAAAAAAACAGAGAAATTTCTTGAGACAAGAATCGGTGGTGAAAGATATTTAGACAAGGAATGGCTGGCACTGAAGAACATATTCGTCAACCTCGTCTCCTCTGTTGAGTGTTCACTCTTCTTCTTCCTTCGCCGTTCGCCGTATTCTGGTATGCGAGTTTCATTTGAGGCAGTAGTGGCTTAGTGGGCTCGGATCAAGCCGGCATTTGGTGGGCCGAGTGAGCTGGAGCGCGCGGCAGCTCTGACCAGCGGGACTCGGACTCGAAGCAGCCTGGCGAGCGGCCTGCCGCCTAAAACCAAGGGTCTTTTGCCGCCAAAAAGCAGATCGAAATCGACATCACCGCCGCCCCTGCTTCCTCTTCCTCGACGGAATCGGATCGGAATCCGAACTGCTCTACCCTGCCCTGACCCTGCCTATATAAGCACGAATTGTCAGCTTTCGTTTTTTCGCGCTCCACTATTCCATCCTTCCCGCCACTGTCAGATCCGCCTGATCCGCCGCTCCCTGCTGCTCCGGCCCGGCCCGTCTTCTCCAGCTAGCCAAGTCCGATGGAGGACGGCGGAGGGTGGAGGTGGCAGACGGTGGAGGTGTCCGCGGCGGAGCTGAGCCGACGCGGCAACGGCATGTTCATCCCCGGCACTACGATCCTCTGGTACAGCGACGGACCAACCCCCGCCGACATCCTCGACGGGACGAGGATGTACACCGTCACGGAACGGGTGCGGGACGACGGCAGCAGCAACACGCGCGCCCGAGTCGCGGACGACGACGCCACCCTCCGCTGGCAGCTGCCGGAGGTGAAAGTGAAACCGGGCGACGGCTGCGCCATCTGTCTCGGGGACCTCGCCGCCGGTTCGGAGGAAGGGGAGGAGGAGGCAACGCCCAGGGCCATGCCCTGCCTCCACGCCTTCCACGAGCGCTGCATCTTCCAGTGGGTTCGCAAGAACCGCGAGTGCCCTCTCTGCCGCCGCCCGCTGCCCACGCCGCAACAGCAGGAGTATGACTACTCCGACGATGACAGGCTGCAGCTCACCATGCCGGTGCCGCGAGAGATGCTTCAGATCGAGGTGATATAGGAACTGGAAACCAGACGGCCGCCGACTGAGCACCTTTGTAGCTTCGTTTCTTGCGTAATCTTTATTCGTGTTCGCACGAGATAATCTATGTAATGCAAAGAGACGCTCGACAAATTCTTGTGAACCATTCAGTTTGACAGTCAGTCGATCAAGTGCGTTCAGATCAAATCTTTGCTTATATTGCTTTCAAACAGAGTGCTCTGCTCTCTTCTTTAACTCAAAGGTCAGGTGGACAACACATGCTATCTAGTATCTATGATCACAAGCAATTCAGTGGTCAAGCTTGGAGAACCTGTAGGCTGTAGCAACAAACCGCATCATGCTGGAAGTATGACAGCATTCAAACACCAGCTGTCAGCTGAGGCTATCATTTCCATTACATTATCTTTGACTGCACTCAATCACAGATCACACATCGCGTAATGTCAATATTCTAGCTTGATCCAGCAACCCCAGCAATGGGGAAATACAACACACATGTTACAGGTGAAAGCACTAACCAATGCAATAATAGTAGGATCATAAGGGCCGACATAAAAGGTACCAAGAGATGATGGGTACAATTGACTGGATTAATAATCAAATAACAAGGGACCCAACCTACCATAAGGAGATAACAAGGGACGCAACCTAATCCACAACAGAAAGCCGCAATGGCGGCCGCTTCATACCACTATACAAAAAAATGGGCTTTAGCAACAGATACGGCCTAGCTAACTTACCTACCACATGGATAATAAACTAGTAAACGACTGATGTACAGAGCAAGAGTCCCCGATCTTGCCGTCCATCATTGGCACTGGCAAACAAATCATAGCAATGGCACTGGCAAACAATAATCAAGACTTTCCAAAACGAGTATAAAATGAAGTCGAGTATCTAAACTCAGGTTCAATCAAGTAATAAAAAACACCCAAGCATCACCTATTTGTCATAATACCATCCTGCGAGAAGACCTGACTCACAAGCTAAGTCGCACCTATTCTTTCCATTATACTAAATTACTGACACGGAAAACCAAGAGCTTTGATACAATAGAAAACAAAGGAAACAAATGCTATGTGGTATATCTAATAACAGATAGCTTGCAAAGAAACATAGTAATAGCAGATAGGGATGATTAGAAATGATTGAGCCCATACATAAGTATCAGTCAATCAAAATAAAGTTGAGTGAATAAATAATTAAAAGCACCAAAGTATCACATATTGATCAAAACAAAACATTCTGCAGGAAGTGTGAGTGCGTGACTTGACTCACACGCTGAGGCTATCCTTTCCATTACATTATTAATAAGGAAGAACATAAGAAATAAAGGGATGGTGCATAATGCAGCAGGTAGATATAAAAATCAATGTGACAAAGGGTTCGGAGGAGGGGGAGGAGGAGGCGACGCCGAGGGCCATGCCCTGCCTCCACGTCTTCCACGAGCGCTGCATCTTCCAGTGGGTTCGCAAGAACCGCGAGTGCCCTCTCTGCCGCCGCCCGCTGCCCACGCCGCAGCAGCAGGAGTATGACTACTCCGACGATGACCGGCTCCAGCTCACCATGCCGGTGCCGCGAGAGATGCTCGAGATCGAAGTGCTGTAGACAGTAGTTGGCCGGAAGCAGCTTCTTTTTGCTTCCTTTCTTGTGTAATCTCTGTTTGTGTTCGAACAAGAAGAATCCGGAGTTATTATGTGTCAGTAATAATTTACGTAATTGCTCGTCATCAGGCTGACAGGCGATCAAGTTCATTTAGAAACGTTGTTTGTGAGAGCATAAGTTAGTGTTATTGCCTTTTCATCTCCATCTGTTATTGTACTACTTGGTAAATTGTTCCTTCTCTATTCTTGATGCAAAATGTGCATGTTCTGTGAAAAAAAAACAAGAAAATGTTAAAAAAATGCTTTTTTTTACATAATAATAATGAAAAAATAGGTGATTCTCAACACAGATATATGTTTGGTATTACGTGAATGTTTGAATTTGATAAGCTTGTTTCAAGTTTAATGCAATTCTATAGAACTTTAATCGTTACTATTGACGATGCAAAGCATACGCAGTTCCGATATACGGAGTAGGAGTGCAAGGAGTTAGTAAGATACTAGTACATTATTTAGCAGAAGCATACGGACTGTGGAGAGTGAACAAGTTGCTGAAATTTCATTGCATTTGGTATAGACTACACAGTACTTTTTCTAGAACAATAATACACATAGTATCTGAATATCCACATTACCGTCTTGTATAAACATTTTGCTAGTATATAAATGCACACAAGAGAACATATTGTAGCCCTTCCATTCCATGGTCCCATGTCCCCTACTCCGTCTCCACGAAAGCCAAGATGAAACCCATACTGCACAGAAGCAAAACATTTTACAGCAGTTCATACGAAATATTTACGCTGAAAACAACAGGAAAATTTTCTTCTGGTTTTAGGGGCAAAACTACTGCTTATTCAAATATAGATATAGTTACACTCATTTTTCCACCTGAAAAAATCTGTACATAAATATAGACATACTATATGGCTGTGATCCACCTAAAAAAATTTTGCACAAACGAGATTGCTCTGGCTCAACTAAAGCGGATGAGTACTTCTTATATTTCTAGTGTCAATGGAAGATAAATAAGTCAGACTGCTGATCCTTTTAGCACTTTTGGTCTCATGTCAACTTTGCCTGACACAGAGAGAAGTGTATAGGCAGGGTTCACAAAACCGCTGGAAACCGAGCGGTTTTCGCGGTTTCCGCTGAAACCACTCCGGCTCAGTTTCCAGCGGTTTACAGTTTTCAAATTTAAATTTGAGGTTTTTTGAAAAATTTGAAAAATTTTGTAAAAAAAAATGTAAAAAAACTAGATAAAAAATAAGGAATTATGGTGTAAGCAAAACTTAAAATTTTTTAGTTTATGAAGGTAAAAAAATGATAAAAAAAAAATTATATAAAACACTTACCTTATCCACTCCTTCCCCTCCACTCCTTCTCCACCTCTTCTCAGGGTTGAACTTACCGTTTTGGCCGCGGTTACCGGGCCGGCACGCACGACCACTCAAAAAACCGACCAAATTACAAATTTGAATTTTTGAACCGGATTTGAATAGAAACCGCGGTTTCAGAGCGAAAACCGGTCGGTTTGCAGCTGTAACCGCTCGGTTTTCCCAGAAACTACAGTTTGGAGGAAAAAAAGTGAATAAGATAAAAATTAATAAAAATTTTCAGAATTAATTTTTCTAATATATTGATACAGCAATTAAGAACACAGAGACATAGAATATAAAATAGAAATGATGAAGTAGTTCATAGTCTATAAATAAGAAATATATAGTTCGAATAATATAATACATAGCACGATGCAGGTCAAATATCTTCACTCCCATGGAATATTATTCCAATCCTGATAGGCCATATTGCATTCGTGAATTGACAGAAGTGCAATGCCACGAGTAGCCATCAATTGTGCCTTGTACTCATTCCATGATTGACCCGTCCACGGGGATGTTGTTTCCCATTCATGTTGCAACATTCTATAAAATTCTGGCTCTTGCCTGATAGACCCATCTGGTAGGTGGTTGACTACTAATATCAGAAAAACTATAGTCATAAGAGGAGTCACTACCTGTGTTAATTGAGCCCTCACATTGCTGGGGAAACATATATGCGCCATGTCGACGTGTACGACTCGCAGGCGCAGTAGTCCTCTGTGAAGATCGTTAGTGATGAATATAAAATATTAAATAATAGAAACATGTTTGTACCTGTGAAACGAAGGGGTGATATGGGTTGTGCTGCCGAACCGCCCGTATGGCCTGCGCCGGCATTCCCTGCATCGTCGTCATCATCAGATGAGGTCCGTGAATTACTATCATCTGACTCTTGGTACGGGGGGCTAACTCTCTTTTCTCCGTCATCTGTGGACTCATCACTGAGCACCTCTCGTTCCCTTTGAACAGTTTGCTTTTACTTTTTTATTGATTGCTTATGGGGTCTTCTTTGTTCTTTCCTCTTACCTATGTGAGTGTCACCTACGTGTTTTTGTGACCACTCAGACAAAGAAGACGTGCCACCAATCCATAACAACTGTGTGCTCTCATCCTGAACAAGCTGAGAGGGGAGGGGGGTTTCACTATCATCGTTATCCTCATCAAGTAATGGTTCTAAATTTGAAAGACCCTTTTCCATCCATTCTCGAATAGGATTGAAAGTTATCATATAGGGAAAGTTCTAAAGATGGTCGAAGGGGTTATCATCTGTATTATATGTTGGTCTATATAGTCCAGATTCTCCGAGTCGGATTCGAAGATTGTAGTTGACATAAACCAACTTGTGTAGTTTTTCATATGATAACCTGTTGCGAAACTTTGTGTGGATCAATGCAAAAATGCTCCAATTACGCTCACATCCACTTGACGAGCAACGCTGTGATACGAGGCGTAAAGCAAACTTCTGCAGATTAGGTGTATCACCGCTAAACATAAACCACCATTGTGCTGAAATATTAAACAGAACGTGTTAGGTTTCATTAATTCAATCAATATTACAAAATTTTCACTGGATGAATAACTTACAAGGGAAAGTATTACTATCAGTAACCATCCTTCGAGCCAAATCGGTGGAGAATGCACCTAGCTTCCTCCGGTAACTCTCAGCTTCTTGAAGTGCTAGCATTGTGCTGTCCCTGTCACTCATAAATTCGAAAGGCTCACGGAGGTCGTTGAGAATGGCATGCGACGTCCCATGAACATAATGAACCCGGCGGTTTAACGCGGCAGCTGCAATGAATCAATGGTTAAGCACAATTATATCAATTCAATATGAAACACATAAGTACCAATATGTCACATGCGTTGACATAAGTATCGTTAGCAATGTCCGCCATCCTAGGATCGATAATTTACATATAACGAGTACAATCCGGTGAATCCGCTCCGACTATACTCTCATGTTTGCTACGCACCATGTTGTACCTTAGAAGTACCTCACTCAAATTTGGAACCTTATCCTAATCAGCGAAGCGTAGGAATTCATACAGTGGTTCAACAGATCGAACCACATGGCTCATGTTATCCCACCATGATATATTACTCAGACATGAATGAGCAAAACGCCCAATATCGGTGCTGCTGAAACGACTCTCCAAAAATGATTCTGATCCCATGCAGGACATAAACTTATCCCTTCGTCAAAGCATGCTTTCCAAGAACATATAATTCGTTCCAAATCGAGTAGCATTCCACTTGATCTAACTCACCGTCAATAGCTTTTCTCATCATTGAATGTAATTGGTTGTGGTTGTAAAGCCAACGCGAAATCTTACGAGCACTCTAAATCATAGCTTTGTGTTCAGGAAAATCACCTATTGCCTTCAGCATAAGATTAATTGTATGGGCTACGCATGGCTGCCGTACAATTGCATACTTCTCCTTAAGAAGCCTCCCTGCTTTCTTGTAGTTCGAGCCATTATCGGTTATGATCTGAACGATGTTATCTGGTCTAAGGTCTTAAACCACTTTGGTCATTTCCACAATTTACATGCAACAAAAACCGTTACAGTTACGCACAAATGTTTCAACTTTTACCAAAAAACGAACGCACCTTCAGAAGGAATTTTACATCTTAGCTGCGGCCAGTGGCATCGATTGACTTGTGGAAAAACATTATCCCATTACAGTAAATCATGAAATTAATTAGACTCATCCTTATTAGACCCGTCCATGAATCACACATGATGGTAACACCATGCAACAGCCAATCTAGTTTGAACCGTGCAAATTGCTTCAATATGTCTTCGTAGTTCTCATCTAAATACTTGCCATCAATGTCTTTGCTAGATGGGCTTCCGATGCCTTCGCTTATTAAATACAATATACGAGAAAGGTCAACACAAAATAAGTATCACTTTATATGTAATTAAATAACCTTACCCCATCTTTGTGTCTCCTTTATAGCGGATACAAAGTAAAGACTATCGGCCTTCCTTCCAACGACAGCTTCAGTGTGAAAAAATTTTGACCACCACCTCCACTTCCACTAGCTCCACTTCCACCACCTCGCTCATATTGCCCACCCCGCTCTCGAGTCTGTCTGACATATGATTCTTCTACTCGCGACTCATGTAGGACACGTTGCAGCTCTTCATCTTCATCAGACCTAACATTTCCTTCCGCAGCTATTTCTTCACTTCGTAAGGTCGCGGCTTGCTTCTCCTTCCTCCGACCTGAAGTTCGATCAAGCTCACGACGCCTCGTATCACAGCGTTGCTCGTCAAGTGGATGTGAGCGTAATTGGAGCACTTTTGTATTGATCCACACAAAGGTTCGCAACAGGTTATCATATGAAAAACTACACAAGTTGGTTTATGTCAACTACAATCTTCGAATCCGACTTAGAGAATCTGGACTATATAGACCAACATATAATACAGATGATGACCCCTTCGACCATCTTATGGAACTTTCGCTATATGATTCTTCCAATCCTATTCGAGAATGGATGGAAAAGGGTCGTTTAAATTTAGAACCATTACTTGACGAGGATGACGATGATAGTGAAACCCCCCTCCCCTCTCAGCTTGTTCAGGATGAGAGCACACAGTTGCTAAGGATTGGTGGCGCATCTTCTTTGTTTGAGTGGTCACAAAAGCATGTAGGTGACACTCACATAGGTAAGAGGAAAGAACAAAGAAGACCCCACAAACAATCAACAAAAAAGCAAAAACAAACTGTTCAAAGGGAACGAGAGGTGCTCAGTGATGAGTCCACAGATGACGGAGAAAAGAGAGTTAGCCCCCCGTACCAAGAGTCAGATGATAGTAGTTCACGGACCTCATCTGATGATGACGACGATGCAGGGAATGCCGACGCAGGCCATACGGGCGGTTCGATAGCACAACCCATCTCACCCCTTCGTTTCACAGGTACAAACATGTGTGTATTATTTAATATTTTATATTCATCACTGACGATCTTCATATTGACAGGTGAATCACAATTCACCCACGCTACCTAGGATCAGGACCACGGAGCTCCATCTTCACAGAGGACTACTGCGCCTGCGAGTCGTACACGTCGAAATGGCGCATATATGTTTCCCCAGCAATGTGAGGGCTCAATTAACACAGGTAGTGACTCCTCTTATGTTTACAGTTGTCCTGATATTAGTAGTCAACCACTTACCAGATGGGTCTATCAGTGGCAAGAGCCAGAATTTTATAGAATGTTACAACATGAATGTGAAACAACGTCCCCGTGGACGGGTCAATCATGGAATAAGTACAATGCACAATTGATGGCTACTCGTGGCATTGCACTTCTGTCAATTCACGAATGCAATATGGCCTACCATGATTGGAATAATATTCCATGGGAATGAAGATATTTGACCTGCATCGTGCTATGTATCATATTATTTGAACTATATATTTCTTATTTATGGACTATGAACTACTTCATCATTTCTATTTTATATTCTATGTCTCTGTGTTCTTAATTGTTGTATCAATATATTAGAAAAATTAATTCTGTAAATTTTTATTAATTTTTATCTTATTCACTTTTTTTCCTCCAAACCGCGGTTTCTGAAAAAACCGAGTGGTTACCGCTGCAAACCGACCGGTTTTCGCTCCGAAACTGCGGTTTCTATTCAAATCCGGTTCAAAAATTCAAATTTGTAATTTGGCCGGTTTTTCGAGCGGTTACCGCGGTAACCGCTCGTGCGCGCCGGCCCGGTAACCGCGGCCAAAACGGTAAGTTCAACCCTGTGTATAGGTATCCAAACACACAGTTCAATAAAAGATTCAAGGCTATTGCGTTCTCAATGCTATTCGAATACAAAGGTCAGTAAAGATTGATATTCACCTAAGGCAACTTGAGAATCAGGCGAAGCATTTCTTCTCTGGAAAAAACGACTCAAGGTGAAATTAGTGTTCCATTCAGAATATTTCATTGAATTCAGAATATTTCAATGAATTCAAGTTAGAATAAGATGAAATTTCTTCAACATTTCAAAGTAAGCTTCTTACCCATCATTCAACTTCTGATGCTAATTCAGAAAGTCTCCTCTGGAGAATGGATTTTTCTGCTTCACAGCTTTCTACTTCAATATCTGCATGACCAGAAATTCTCGTCATGAGAGACCTACATGATTTAATTAAGAAATTTAGTGATCTAATTGTACATGACAGGATAACCTAGAATCTGTCTGAGAACGTGAGAAAATTGAGTTAGCCTATGAACAGATGAAAGGCACATGTCAAACGGCTCACTTCTGAATATCTAACGAGAATGACATGAGTGAAGACTTTAGCAGGAGGGCATAGGCTCATCATAAAAATGGGTCTAGACAACACATCATAATCAGACTAATTAAACATTTTGGCACCAAAGATACAGCTCACAAATAAGTGCTACTTTATGAGCAGTCATTAGCTAATTATTGGTAGCTTTTGAATCTACTTATTTTACTATTTACTAACAAGTGAACAACAGTGGCAGCGGGAAGATGTGTCTTTGGGCAAGTTTTCCTCTTTCTCGCCAAAATGGCAAATCACTAGAGAGAACCATAGCGCGGTCGAGATCGTGCGTACGGCAGGTTAAAGAAGGGGATGCTAATACTTCATTTTTCCATTCACAAGCTGCTTTCAGAAAGAGGAAAAACCTCATTACTAAGCTGACGAATGGGGATAGGCTGGTTACTTCTCAGGAAGAAAAGCATGAAATGTTTTTTCAGCACTACAATGCTCTCCTACGCACTGCTGTGGTTAGGTCTTCATCCTTAAATTTGGAGTTTTTTAACCGGCAGGATGTTGACCTGACGGTGCTTGAGTCTCCTATTTCGGAGGATGAAATTTAGGCCAACATTAAGTCATTGCCGCCGATTGAGCTCTGGTAAAGAATTCTACAAAGCTTGCTCACCGATTATTAAGTTCAACTTCATGGCTGCTATTATTGCTCTAAATCAGGGAGATTTCAGAAAGCTATGGTAGTATGGTTGTTGAATTCTGCATATTTAACGTTGATGCCGAAGAAGCAGATGAAGTGTTACCAAGAAGCCAATTAGATGTGATCAAGAAGTTGGTGAGCAACAAGTTTCAGCCTTAGTTGCTAATTGTTTGTCATGTCCTGTCAAGGCTTTCCCTTGTACCAATATCAGACAAGAAGTTGAAGGCTGCTGATTTATTGTTGTGGGTGGATAAGATTGCTGACGAACTACTGGGTTGGATTGCCTCTCTCATGAACATGGCTGGGAGAGCGATGATGGTGCGCCATGTGCTATCTGCTATTCCTCTCTGCCTCTTAGTCGCCATAAAGGTTCCAAAATTGTTCATTAAAGCTATTACTAAAATCAGGAAAGGTTTCTTTTGGAAAGGGAGAAAGCAAGTCAATGGTGGATGTTGCTTAGTAGCTTGGGATAAAGTGGACGGACCTATTGAATATGGTGGTCTTGGTTTCCTTAAATTAGAGGTCATGGGTTGGGCCCTCCAAATCAATATTATGGCATCAGAAGCAGAAGGTTGGCATGGATCAACCTTGGCAAGGGCTTGATCTGCCATGCAACACCAAGAGCAAGGACTTGTTTGCTGTTGCTATTAATCTCTTCTGGTCAGATCGATGGTTTCATGGCTGCTGCATGGCTGAGCTAGTTCTGGAGGTCTTCAATAGTATCCCTTTTAGAAGTATAATGGCAGAAGGGTGACGCAGGCTTTCCACAACAATCTATGGGTTAAAAACGTCTCAAGAAACCTTAACCTGATTGGCATATGGCAACTTTTACATTTATGGGACCTTCTTGCGGATTTTGTGTTCTGACCAGGAAGATCAACACTTTTGGAGCATCTCTAATTCTAGCATTTCTCTAATAATTCAGCATATAAGTCTTTTTTCACGGGATCGACTATTTTTGAACCTTGGAAATGGATAGTCATGGGCGCCAGCTAAGTGCAAATTCTTCCATTGTTTAGCCATCCAAAATAGATGCTGGACTGCAGATAGATTTGCGAAAAGGGGACTCCCTCATCCCGAGCAGTGTCTGCTCTGCGATCAAGAAGACAAGATGGCTCAACTTCTCCTATCAGCATTCTGGTTATGGCTTTTCACACCTCTTGGGCTGCAGCACCTCGTTCCTAATCAGCATGAAATCTCCTTTGCGGAATGGTGGCAATCAGCAGTCCATCGTTTGTCAAAGAATAAGAGGAAAGCAGTTAACTCTTCAAATATTTTAGGAGCATGGATTCTTTGGAAGCACCGAAACGCCGTGTTTTTTGAAGGATCTGCTCCTAATCTAGCTGAAGAAATTAGGTGCCTTAAAGCAGAACACCATTTGTGGTGTCTTGCAGGGTCATTTGAAGCTCCAAGGTCTTGGTTTGGGCTCCAGAAGTGTGTAAAGTTCTTTCAGTTCAGTTTAGGTCAGATCAGGTCTAGTGAGTGTTTCTTTTTCCGTTTTTTCTGTTCTATTGTTTTTTATACCTCCCAACTTTGGTCCAAGTTGGGGACGGTAGGGCTGTAATGGACCTTTTAATTCTGTATTGATACAAAGATACACAACTCTCCAAAGTATTCATGAACAAAAAAGAAGTGAAATTTTGAATTGTAATCTCTTCGACCACTGGCAGAAACGGCAATGTTTTATTACAAGTAAAGGCAATTTTCTTTCTTGTGGTCACAAGTAAATGCAATTTGTTTCTTCAAGATCAAAATAGATTTTAAAGTTGTATAGAATATGAAAATTTTAATGTGTGCATAATTAAGAATGCTTTTGTTAACTTTAATTTGTAACTAGGACTTGTGCAACAAAACCTTTGTCAACCTGAAAAAGTTAATACAGTGTGCTATTAACTGTTATAGTAGTTACTTAAAAGGCAAAAGTTTGGGTGGACCAATAAGTAAAGAAGAAAGCATCTTAGACAGATGAATACCCTGAAGAAGTGATTTTTATTGTAGCATCCAAGTCGAACAAGTTTGAAAATGTGGTCCAGTCTTAGGCGCAAAATGAGGAAAGAAGCCAAACTCAATATCGCCGTGATTTGTCTGCAGGTGCAGTTGCAACAGTAATGTGAGAATGAGAATAGAAGCAAACACTATCAAAGACATACCAACTATAAAACAACTGATAACAACCAGTGATAACCAATTTAATAAATGAAGAATCCAGTTTTCATCCAATTGTTCAGTAATATGCTGTTAATAGTAGTAAGACATTATGCAGTAGAGAGCAGCTACAATCATGCTGCAGCTACCTTTATATCATTAAGAAAGAATCCTACACGTGTACATTGAGAAGTGAGTGAATGTGACAACTTAGAGGCAAATAAGTGAGCTAAGATTGAAATTTAGATATGCTATTCAGGCACGACACCTTTCACTCTATGTACTGATCAAGTTTCGCTGGAAGAGAAGTGAAGTTTAACTTTTCGCTAATGGAAGAAACAGAGAAAATCAGATGTTTCAAGAGGACGATATACATCATGGGATTAATCTGATTGGGAGCATCTTGAAGACACAATTTTATCGAAGTTCTTGCCAAACTAACCAGTGCGACACCATACTTCCACTAATTTCAGTCTCCTACAACTACAACCAAATCTTTCAGCAAGTATAGGAACAACCAGTTGAGCACATTCAATTGTCTCAATTCCACGCAGTCTCCTCATTACGAGGACCCCTTTCTACGCAACACCAGTCTCCAACCACGTTGTTCATGCCAAACAAACTCTTGAACAAATCTCGCCTCATCAAGATTCAGGAGCAACACTCCTGTAATCCTCTTGATCCTCGAACTCCTCTCAACCCATCAACAAAGCTAGCGAATTTATTGATTCTCGGGTCCGTTTCTCCCCGGGAAACCAGCAAAAATCGCACCTTCGGTACGAATTATAAGCCAGACACATCCGGCAGATCTCGCAGTGATAAGAGCAGTACTAGGGACTAGAGGAGGAAGATCGCGGGTGACCTGGAAGACGACGCGGGCGGATCCAAAGTTAGGGTCTGAGGAGTAGCACATGGTTGAGCCGTCGGCGCAGGCGGCCGCCACGACGAGGAGGGCCGAGGCAGCGGCGACGGCGTGGCCGAGCGTCACCGCCATTTTTCTTGGTGGTAGTGGATAGTGGTCCTGTAATCCTCCGCAGGCAGGACAGGAAGTGAGCCCCTCGGGCCTGGAACAAATTGAGGCCCATTGAGGCGGCCCAGTTAATTAGGTTCTACGGCTATTTTTTCCTTTTCCTTATACAAGTAGAGGTGGTATGGCCAGCGAGCAAGATCTTCTGTTTCGATCCTCTCTCCCCTCCGACGAGAGGAAGTTAGAGTAACTATAGTAAGATTCTCCCCTCTGACGAGAGGAAGCCAGAATAACTACAACAAGATACTCTCCTCCGACGAGAGGAAACCAGAGCAACTACAGTAAGATACTCCCCTCCGACGAGAGGAAGTCAGAGCAACTGCAGCAAGATCCTCCTCTCCGATGAGAGGAAGCCAGAGTAACTGCAGCATGATACTCCCCTCCAACGAGAGGAAGCCAGAGCAATTGAAGCAAGATACTCCCCTCTGACGAGAGGAAGCCAGAGCAACTGCAGCAAGATCCTCCCCCTCCGACGAGAGGAAGCCAGAGCAACTGCAGCAAGATCCTCCCCTTCGACGAGAGAAGCAGATGCTGCTCCTGCAGATGGATGCGGAAGCACGTACTCTAGCATTCGTGGACGAGGTTATTCGGCGCCTCCCACCGCCTCCGGGTGTCGGGGTCGAGGATCCTTACGGTGTACCTCGGGTCTTCATCCAAGAAGAAGTGGACGAGGAGGAGCAAGAGGACGCCTTCCTCTTGGCACTCCGCACCTACTTGCCGGACCATGCTGTTGGAGAGCACCTGATCTACCAAGGCCTTTTCCTCTACGGACGTCCAGCAACTGATTCACTATACGACGCGTGGAAGACAGCGCCGCTGATCTTCCACGATCGTCTTTTGGTAGCTGCTGCGGACGATTTGATCAGACTACCTCGTCAGCTCGAAAACTCTGTCTACAACTTCACAGAAACAATCACTTCAGTTCTTCAGCGACATGCAGGCCCGATTGAGTTCTTCAGACTAGACAGCTCCACCTGTCCTGGGACAGAGATGCTTACTAAGTTGTTAGAAGTGTTGCCAGCCAAGACCATCCGCAGTTTGATGGTCTTGAACATTTCTGAACCACAACACTTAGAGTTCCCTTTGCAGCGTTTGCAATGCGATGGTACCTTGATACACCTTACCTTAGGGTTCTTCAACCTTCAAACATCCCTGAATGAAACGTTGGCAGGCGACATGGGCACGTTTGGCTCCCTCACAAGCCTCACCCTAGCTGGATGTGCATTTAACGGGGATGCAATGGCAGCATTAATTTGCCATTGTTATGTCTTGACTACACTGCGAATCCTAGGATCAAATCTAAGAGCATCATGTGATGGCCGAGGGATCAGCATCGTTGCCCCGGCGATGAGATTTTTAGAGCTAACAAGGTGCCGGACCGTTGCCCTGACCCTAGACATGCCAGCACTGAACACATTGACCTTAAATGGTAGCCGCCTTATGGACTCACAGCTTTGGGTTGGAGTTCACCTAGCTCACTCTCACGCCCTACACAAGCTGAGTCTGATGCTGGACCAGCAGAATCTCTCTTTCAATGGCAATCACACCGTCGCGGTAATTAATTTTATCCTATCTAATTAACTGTAGCTACTTATCTTTTGGTACAGACCAACACCTAACTAGCTCTGATTTCATTGAAATTCATGCAGTTGCAGCGAAAGAAAGCCTTCTCATTCCCCTGCCTGCACACTATTTCTACATGCCTTGCCATGTCGAACACACAACAATCCGCGAGTTTGATTTGGCTACTGCATAGGACACCAAGACTCTCTCATCTGACCATATCGGTATTGCTTTCTATCTCTATTTTCTACTTCTTTCGACATTGTATTGTATGTGGCACAAATCCATGGATAGGTGAGAGATGGGGATGGGTGTCAGGCTTTTGTGCTAGGTCACGTGTAAATTTCCTTTGTTCTGGAAAATGAATGAGATATGCATATGCTGCCATAGGGTACAGATAACAATCTGTCTTTTCTTATGTCCTAAAGGTACAAATTAGATGACTAGTTTGATGGTGGTAGCTTCCATATGCATAATAATACACATACAAATCTCCATTCACTGATTCTTTCCTCTTGCAGCGTACAGATAATCCGTCTGAAGATGAAGGCCAACATTGGACGACAGAGGGTTCAACCTCATGCAAATGCCTTGCAGGAAGTCTGCAGTGTCTAGTGGTGAATGATTACAAAGGAGGTGCAGCAGAGCTAGCATTCATCAAGGCAGTGCTCAGCCGCGGCCGCAAGCTGACAGAGGTCAAGGTCGCATCCCACGCAACAGTATCACAGTCTAGAAGGGAGGCAGATTTACATTTATTGAAAAACAGTCCACGTGTGTCACCTGTGTGCTGTATTACTCTTATGTAGTACCGGATGGAGCATTAGTTCACCTTGATTTCCTCTAGTACAGTTTTTGTATGTGGTAGATAACGAAATCGTTCATCTTCACTTCATCAGTTACTAAAATGTAGAGATGTGTATAACTGTGATCCATCAAGGTTAAATCTGCAATCCAATGAAACTAGACCCATGCACGGGCCAACTAGATGTGTGTTTTGTTTTCTTGAAACAGGAGACGAGTTTCATTAAATTCTGGCTCTAGGTAAGTCGCCAGATACAGGTTGAGTATATGATATCCACATGTAAGTTACCATGGTTACTTGTTTTTTCCATGTGCAAAAGTCCAAGAGAATGTTCGAGAAAATTGAACCTGGAGCTGGTGTGCTTATGACTGGAAGCTTGCAGGTGAGGGCAAGAAACCATGACCAAAATTTGGGAGCTGCCACGTGAAATTCAGAAAAGATGTTCATCTTGCTCTGGTACTGGTGGTCAAGAGTGTAACAGAGCAAACAATTATGAATATATGGTGACCTTGGCTGAGATACAGTTCGACTGTTTTTTATCTCATGGAATTTTCAGAAGCTGGAGCGTCAGAAGATACCAGTGCTGCTGAAACAAGTGTCTACTGGAAAAGCTCTGTGGCCTGGTTCATATACATACTCCAACCAGCGACGGAATTGCCCAATATTAGACACTTCAAGTACAAACACTACAGTGATCAAAGCAATCTTTTCAGCACCCTCCTATCCAGATCCTCTGATATAAAAGCTTGGCCCAGTGAACATGCACCACCAGCCTATAGAAGAAGAATTTTAGACATCCCCAACTCAGTTGCTCGCTCCAGGCTCCAGGGAGCTCGTAACAATTCGGTATACAATGTAGTCCATGGCTACTTCTCGAAAAACTCCCATCACAGGATTGAGCGACAACGCCCCTGCCCCATGAGCTTCTATACCAGCAGACACTTGTTTCAGCAATACTAGTCTCTTTCGACACTCCAGCTTCTGAAATTCCATGATATAAAAAGCAACCGAACTGCAAATCTCAGCCAAAGTTACCATACGGTCACCATTGTTTGCTCTGTTACACTCTTGACTTCCAATACCAGAGCAAGATGATCTTTTCTCAATTTCACGTGGCAGCTCCCAGATTTTGGTCATGGTTTCTTCCCCTAACCTCCAAGCTTCCGGTCATAAGCACACCAGCTCCAGGTTCAATTTTCTGGAACATTCTGTGGTGCTTTTGCACATGGAAAAAACAAGTAACCATGGTAATTTACATGTGATGATGTGATCTGATGTGAATATCAGATTATTATGTTTATAATTCGTGAGGATTAATATACAGGAAGTCATCATTAGGTTATCACAAAACACTGTATAGTTTTCATGAAAGAAAAAAAAAAGACTAGAACAAAACTAGAGTAACCGCAAAAACGATGCATGACGACCTGTACGTCCTCACAAAAGAAAAATCCTTGCCAAAATATAGTTGGCAACATACGTGGGCATTCGGTGGCATATTTTATGGACTCTCCTTATATAGACTAGTCGTTTTCTACACATTCTTATGTCAGCATAGTTAGGAACCTGCAGAAAAATTCACAGATATAAACGTCCATACATCACCACTTATTATAGAAGTGGTGCCCATGCGTTTAACGCTGCATACGTCACGAGTACGTATTCACTTCCCGTGCAAATCGCCTCACGGGATGTCCCTAGGTAAACGTGCCCTTGGTGCACGGCCTAAGACCCAGTCGCATGACTGACTATACAGCTTGTACCATTTTGTACAAGGTGTCCCCAAGTAGGCCACGTCTTGGGGGACGCGACCACGATTCACATCACGCGGCAAGAGGTTCCCACTCACCATCAGGAGGCAGATGTTCATATGTTTTGAAAAACATATTCACTTCCCGTACCAATCACCGTATGGGACACCCCATGCCTCAGCCTCGCAATGGGTGAGTCCTCAAATTTTACCGTATTTGAGTGCATACCTTACCTTTTTACCTGAGCGTAGGCACGTCGTTATAGAATAGTAAATTACTGAATGTAAATTGCTCAAAGTATATGTAAAGTCAGTATTTGTCACCTTTTGTATATATAACTAAAATCCTTATATAGGGACTTTTTTTTTTATATTACACTCTTCTCCCCAGGAGAATACTGGATCGAGTTTTGCGACTAAACTCAATATTGTGAGGGTACTATACCTGTAATACCAGCTTACTAACCGTTCAAACAAATGTGATGCTTTATGTCTATATCAGATATTAAAGTTTTTCTCAATGAGGATGAAGGTGGTCCAAAACCTAAACTAAAATGCAAATGAAAAGATGCTTGATTTGTTACTAATAATCTCGTTACATCCAAGAAAAGAAGAAAAATGAAGTGGTACCATGTTTATATAAACAGATATGTTGATTACTGTAGGCAATCCATTACTACATAAATGTTTGTCTCCAGCCTCTTCTAATAAGAATTCTATCCCAAGTGCAATTATATGCCATGACCAGTTACTGACGAATCTGAGCAGCCAGCATCAACAAAAGACACATGGGTGGAGTACATTGCTATGCACTTAACTAAAAGAGATGATAGTCATAGCTTCTTTGGATATGACTATATATACGTACTTCAGAATTTCAATAGTCCCCTTTTATACTTATAGTCAGTCAAAGACAATCTCAAGGACATTATAAAAGAAAAGATCCAACATGTTGACTCACTCACCGTTAAACTTTAAACTGGGGGAGGAATTCCACAACTGCTGCTGGGTCCACCCATCCTTTATTAGATATCCACTGGCACAACATCAACCGAAGAATCTAGCAGTTGACAATAGTGGACACTCGGTCTCCACCTAAACCAAATAACAACAACAAGGTTACTGACAGTAACGATGTTGCTCCCTTTTCATAACACATTTGGTGGTGCACTATTATGTAAAACATTACATATAAGAGTAGTTACTATTCTAGGATAGTTGGGTTTATTTCAGACAACATTGACAATTGCGAAGTCAATTAACAGACTAAACATATGATGGACAAAACAAATGTGATAATGAATAAGGTAGTCAGTAACCTAACAGGAGAAGCAGAGAAGAAATTCTACACCAAATTTGGTGACCCTTCCTAGGAAACAACGGCTACCTTTGGAGATGGGGACGATGTGGTGTACATCGCTACATGTAGATGCACAATCTGCTGCAGTCCCAGAGGGAGCGGTGATGTGATTGCCTGCAGTGTCCTGCCCTCTCCATTTGGGGCTCTGGTAAATGCCACTGTATAAGGTCCAGTCCCATCAGTTCAGCTTAGCCTTTAACTCACCAAGAACCATCAAGTTTGACAACAATTTCAGATGTAGCATTGTCACAAACATGGATCTGCATCACCAGAATGAAATGAAAACATCAAGCATGCATAAGAAAAAAAACGTAGATATGAAAACAGCAGTTTCCCTTCAAAAATGAAAATATCACTTCGTTTTCAATGTAAAATCACCAGAGAGGTGATGCGATTGAAGATCAACTATTATGTTTCAGTTTCTACAGAGTATGTCTTAAGGCATATTGGGCATTGCCACTGCAAACAGATAAAAGAAGGTTGACTTAGACAAGATGAAACTAAGTTGAACTACGATGGTCAAAATAGTAGAAACCTCCTAAATTGTTGATTAAAAACTTCTAAACTGAAAGACCCATTGGGTACAAGCTACCAGAGGAAACAGAATTCTTAAAAGTAAGATAGGTTGCAAAAGAACATAAGAGGTGACCTTCTGCGAAGGAGTGCAGAGAAAATTATGCACCAAATTATTTTGGTTAGAAAAACACAGGAGTCACAGAAGAACATATGGGATAATAAAACATAACAAATGACTTCCTTGAAGGAGGACAAAATATACTATGCATCAATGTAAGTTTTGGAAGATAGGGGTCACAGAAAATGCATGAGGGCTAAGAAAATATTACAAAAATATAAGGTGATTCCAGAATAGCTGATGAGTAATTCTAGGTCAAAAAAACCAAGAGCGATCACAGTTCCCAGCTGCAATACAAAAGAACTTTTACTGGCAAATACTAATGACACAGTGAACTTTTGTCAAAACAGAATTTCGTGGACATTTAATTGGGTTTACAGGCAGTTGGATTAATCAGCCCTTTTATGAGATATTCATTACGGTTCTAAGCATACAAAGTAATAGACAGCTTGCTTACAGGGCATTGAGATTTACCGAGACAGAATCAGACGCAACTTGATATCACTATCACAGTTAGCAGTATGTGCCTCAGTTCCACCAACAGTACAGGAGCAAGGGCGCGCATCGAATTTGTCACCTATTTTGTTCCTTTGGCGCCAAGTTCAGGACCTTCTACAGCTAGTTTAGATATGACTGCACACATGTAATTCAGATTTTTCAGTGGGGCCAAGTGAAATGAAACTTATAACTACTGAAGTAGACAATCTTAAGGCCACTATCAAACAAAGGATTCAAAACCTAACTCACCATTAAACTTCAAGTTGGGGACGGAGGGGGGGGGGATCCCGAATGTCTGCAGTTATCAACAATGGACTCTCCTCATAAATGAATGACCAAACCAGAGGCTACTAGTAGTGGTGATGTTGTTATCTATTCACAATACACCTGCCGATGTGATGTTGGATGAAATTGCACACAAAATTAGTTATTTTTTCATAGATAGGTGAGTTTTATTTTGCTGAAGTTTGCAGTTGTAAAGTCTGTTGTAATAAACCCCGCATCGCTATGTGGAATTAGCTGTTTATTTGCTTTCTCAGTTAGTTGCTAGAATTCAGGAGGAGCACAGCACGGTCATAGGCTGCGCGCGTTTATAGTGAGCTCGCCGCATGTTCTGTTTCGTGGTGGGCGCGTCGTGCGGCATGCTCGTAGTGGTGCATGTCGCGCATGGAGGCCGGGTCTTCCGGCCATTCTCTGTTAAATAGCAATGAAAGAAAACCAGAAAATAGGCCCAGTTTTTGCAGCGCAAAACACCTGTCTCCATTCCTCTGTTCTCGCAATCTCGCGTTCCAAGTAGAGCTCGCCGGCGGTGCTCTGATCGCCGACTGAACTCCGACATTTGGTATCAAAGCGAGGTTAATTCCGAGGCTTAGCAATGGCAGACGCCTCCTCGTCCCCTCGTCGCCTTGGGTCTCCGCACCGCCCTCACCACCACAATGGCGAGCGCGTCATCGAGCATGTCATCAGTCGCTCAAGCCATGATCTCTAGTGGCCGATGCTCACACACTCCAATTACACGGAGTGGGCACTGGTGATGAAGGTGAACCTTCAGGCTGCCGAACTCTGGGACATCATCGAGCACGGGACCGACCATTTTGCTGACGATCGCAAGGCTGTGGCGGCCCTGATCCGGTCCACACTCCGAGAGATGCACGCCAGTCTCTCGCTCAAGGAGACTGCAGCTGAGGCGTGGGAGTCCATCCGCACGTTGCGTGTCAGCGTGGAGCGGGTTCGCGAGGCCAACACCGACCGTCTGCGCCAGGAATTCCACGACGCCACGTTCAAGGCCGGTGAGTCGGTTGAAGATTTCGCGCTCCGCATCTCCACCATGGCGGGCGAACTGCGCGTCGTCAGCGACACCGTGGCTGAGAAAGATGTCGTGAAGAAGCTGCTCCACTCCGTGCCTCCTATCTTGGAATAGGTAGCAATTTCAATTGAGACACTACTTGATCTATCCAACGTTTCCCAGGAAGAGGCCACCGGCCGGCTCCGCGCCGTCGCCCCCGCCAAGGACACGTCGGACGGCCTCCTTCTCACTGAAGAGGAGTGGATAGCCTGACTCAAGATCCGTGACGGGGAGAAGGGGGGCTCGAGCACCAGCGGAGGCAAAAGGCAAGGTGGTGGAAGAGGTCGTGGGCGCGGCCGTGGCAGCGGCGCCCACGACGCGACCCGCGACGACAAGTGCACGTACTGCGGGACGATGGGCCATTTTGAGCGAGACTGCTGCAAGAAGAAGCGTGAGGTCCAGGCCCACACGATGCAGGTCGAAGAAGAAGACTAGGCCCTGCTCGTGGCCCACGGCGTCGTCAACCTCAATCCGCCGTCGCCACCTCCGTCGTTGACTCCGGTACAGATCGTGGAGGAGAAAGTCTTCGCCCAGCTCGGTCTGCGGCAGGAGCATGACCACCGTCGGTGGATCCTCGACTCGGGCGCCACCAACCACATGACCAGGTCGAGGAGCGTCTTCTCCGAGCTGGATGTCGCAATTCGCGGCTCTGTGCGGTTCGGGGATGGCTCCGTCGTCGAGATCGAGGGCCGCGGCAACATCATCTTCACCTGCAAGAATGGCGAGCACCGCGCGTTAAGCGGGGTCTACTACATCCCCCGGCTGAAGGAGAACATCGTCAGCTTGGGCCAACTCGACGAGGCCGGTTGCAGAGTGGAGATTAACTCTGGCACCCTTCGCATCTGGGATCAATCGCGCCGTCTGTTTGCCCGGGTACGCCGCTCCACGACGCGGCTGTACCATCTGGAGCTGAATGTGGGCCGTCTGGTCTGCTTGACCGCCCGCGGCGAAGAGGAAGCTTGGCGCTGGCATGCCAGATATGGGCACATCGGCTTCGGTGCACTTCGTCGCCTTGCTCAGAAAGAGATGGTGCGCGGACTGCCGATGCTGCCCCAGTTCGAACAACTCGGTGACAGCTGCATCGCCGGCAAACATAGGCGTACGTCCTTCCCCGAGCAAGCACGCCGACGCGCGACAGAGCTGCTGGGGCTCGTCCACGGTGACCTTTGTGGTCCCATCACTCCCACCACGCCGAGCGGCAATAGGTATTTCTTACTACTGGTGGATGATTTGAGTCGTTACATGTGGATCTGTCTTCTACCAAGCAAGGACGAGGCACCAGCGGCCATCAAGAACTTCCAAGCTGCCGTGGAGGTTGAGTCCGGCAAGAAACTCAAGGTGCTGGTACAGACCGTGGGGGGGAGTTCACCTCCGTGGTGTTCGGCGAACACTGTGCTGAGCACGGCGTACAGCGGCAACTCACTGCCCCATACTCACCTCAGCAAAATGGGGTAGTGGAGTGCCGCAACCAGAGCATCGTGACCATGGCGTGGTGCATGCTCAAGGCGAAGAAGCTCCCTGGATTTTTCTGGGGCGAGGCGGTGAACTCGGTCTTCTTCATCCTGAACCGCGCTCCAACACGGGCACTCGATGGCAAGACCCCGTACGAGTCTGGCACGGCGAGAAGCCGGCCGTTCACTTCATGCGGACCTTCGGGTGCACCGTTCATGTCAAGAACACAAGGCCTAATCTCCGCAAGCTGGATGACAGAAGCTCGCCGGCAATCTTCCTCGGCTACGAACCAGGGTCCAAAGCGTACCGCGTCATCGTCTCACGCGACGTCATCTTTGACGAAGCTGGGCAGTGGCACTGGGAGCACGACGACGACGATGTCAACCCCGAGCCGTTCGCCGTCGAGTACACAACCGAGACGGTTGTTCAGGATCAAGCTTCCTCGTCGCCACCACCTGCGTCGCCACCAGCACCATCTCCTCCGCCGGCCCAAGATGTAGAGTTCGCATCGCCCCCAACCGCTGATGCTGTGGATCTCGACGCCGACCACCACGACGCACCTCTACGGTTCCGCACCATCGACAACATCATCGGGGACGCCGTGCCGCCGGGTTTCACGCCTCAGATGCTGGAACACGAACTCCACTTCAGCTCAGCTGAGGAGCCAGCGTCGTTCGCAGAAGTAGAGCAAGATGTGCATTGGCGCCAAGCGATGCTGGACGAGATGAAGTCCATCGAGAACAACATGACGTGGGAGCTTGTGACGCTTCCTGCCAGGCACAAGGCGATCGACGTCAAGTGGGTGTACAAAGTCAAGCGTGACGAGCGCGGCAACATCGTGTGGTACAAAGCTCGATTGGTGGCGAAGGGGTACATCCAGCGCGCCGGAATCGACTTCGACGAGGTCTTTGCACCGGTGGCCAGACTGGAATCAATTCGCCTAATGCTTGCGCTGGCGGCGCACCAAGGCTGGGAGGTCCATCACATGGACGTCAAGAGCGCGTTCCTCAATGGCGAGCTCGAGGAGCAAGTGTTCGTCACGCAACCACCCGGCTTCATCATTAACGGAGAAGAACACAAGGTACTTCGTCTTCATAAAGCTCTTTACGGTCTCCGTCAGGCACCCAGGGCCTGGAATGCCAAGCTCGACTCCACACTCGTGGCGCTTGGTTTCCAGAGGAGCAGCTTGGAGCACGGCGTGTACACTCACGGCAGAAGCAGTTCAAGGCTGATCATCGGGGTCTACGTCGATGATTTGATCATCACCGGCAATGGCGACATCACCTCGTTCAAGGAAGAGATGCAGAACAAATTCCAGATGAGTGATCTTGGTTTATTGTCGTATTATCTCGGAATTGAAGTTGCCCAGGGCGGAGACTGCATCACACTGCGGCAATCGGCCTATGCCAAGAAATTGCTGGAACGCTGTGAGATGAACTCGTGCAATCTGAGCAAGACGCCCATGGAGACCAGATTGAAGCTGACCAAGAAGAATACCTGTGAGCTGGTGAAGTCGACGGAGTACCGGCGGATTATTGGTGGCCTACGATACCTGTTGCACACTAGGCCCGATCTCGCCTTCGCGGTGGGATACCTAAGCCGGTTCATGGAGGAGCCGCGCATGGATAATCTCCTTGCAGTAAAGCGAGTGCTGCGTTATGTCGCCGGCACACTTAATCGCGGCCTGCAATACACCAGAGGAGCACAAGGTGAGCACCAGCTGATTGGGTACAACGATGCTGATCTGGGAGGTGACATGGATGACCAGAAAAGCACGAGTGGCGCCATCTTCTTCCTCGGTATGAGTCCCATTGCCTGGCAGTCGTCCAAACAAAAGGTGGTTGCAAACTCATCCTGTGAATCGAAATGTATTGCTGCGGCTACAGCTACTTGTCAGGGTATTTGGCTCGCCAGACTGTTAGCTGACATGGTTGGGGCGAAGTCTAAGGCACCAGAGCTGCGAGTAGACAATCAGTTGGCCATTGCACTCACCAAGAATCCTGTCTTTCATGACCGAAGCAAGCACATCGACATTCGCTATCATTTCATCCGGGAGTGCGTGGAAGAGAAGAAGGTGATCCTAAACTACGTCGACACGAAGTATCAGCTGGCGGCATGTTGACGAAGTCACTTGGGCGTGATCGATTTTCAAAATTACAAATCAGCGCCGGAGTTAAGAACACAGGTGGATGCTAGGCTTAGAGGGGAGAAATGTTGTAATAAACCCCGCATCGCTCTGTGGAATTAGCTGTTTATTTGCTTTCTCAGTTAGTTGCTAGAATTTAGGAGGAGCGCAGCATGGTCATAGGCTGCACGCGTTTATAGTGAGCTTGCTGCACATTTTGTTTCGTGGTGGGCGCGTCGCGTGGCATGCTCGTAGTGGTGCATGTCGCGCATGGAGGCCGGGTCTTCCGGCCGTTCTCTGTTAAATAGCAATGAAAGAAAACCAGAAAATAGGCCCAGTTTTTGCAGCGCAAAACACCTGTCTCCGTTCCTCTGTTCTCGCAATCTCGCGTTCCAAGTACAGCTCGCTGGCGGTGCTCTGATCGCCGGCTGAACTCCGACAAAGTCAATTAACAGATTGAACAGACTTCTAGTAGCTGAAGAGCATGGTGGACATAAAAAATGTGATGCTTGAACAAACTTCTACCAGCAGAAGCGGGGGACAAATTCTTCACCGAATTCGGTCACCCTTGTCTTCGAGCTAAGAAACGATGGCTACCTATGGAGACGAGGACGATGTACACGTAGCAGTGCAAGGCGTCGCAGGGCCAGAAGGCGCGGGTTGGGGCTTTTTTCAGCGGCGTGCTGGCGGCTGGCGCCACTGCTCTGGCTCAGAAGCCCGCCGCCATCCTCCATCACGCAGCTCTGTTCTTCTCTTCGAAGAGCATCTGCCGATCCTTCACGCTCCAGCCGCCGCCGTCGTCGTCGCCGGCAGGAGACAGGACCTCAGGAAGGAAGGGAGCCCCGAGGGCCTGGATCCGGTCCGCCGCGGCGGGGAGTGGAAGGCGGCGACATCCTCCTTGCGAGTGAGATGGCGACGTGGACGGCAGGCGCAGGCAGCGGGGAGGGTGCGGTCTGCAGTGGTTCTAAGCCCCTCAAACCCACCGGAAGCGAGGATGAAGAGTGAGGCTGTGAGGCTGTGACTCTGAGCCTGTGAGATGATACGCGATGGCAATCGTCAGTAATCTAAATATGTACTGTACTCCCAATATTTTTTTAAATATATTAACAATTTTAACTATTCAACTTAATAAAAATATATTTAAATATGTCGACTAAAAAATTATGTTTTAAAATTTTTTATTTCTTTATAAATTAAATCATAATAAAATATATAATATTTCTCATATTTTTTTGATAAGACGAATGGCGAAAGTTGACAATCCAAGTCAACTGTAACTATATTTAAAATATGGAGCGGTATATTATAAACCGGCGTGGTTTTTTGGCAAAATAGCCACTCCGCGTTATCGGCGTAACGTGAGCCATCGGATCGCCAGTTTGAGAAAAACACAATCGTTAAATCCGAGTCCGCACATTTTACATATACATCCTCGTAGAATTCCAAAATAGAGCCCCATCCTTCCACACACTTTGAAAATTTTGCATATTGGCCCTTTATGAGTCGGGAAATAGAGCGTTGTCGTCATAATTACATATAATACCTTATTGAATCAGGAAATAACCACTCATTCCATGTTTGTGTTGACATCTTACATATAGAACCTTCTCCTAGCTGCTAATCCATGACGGATAGCCCCTTCGTAGAGTGTTTCACGAAATGTCTTCTAAATCTTTTCATTATACTAATTCCATTATCTTGCAAATGCTTACTATGCAATTACGAACTATATTATCAAACAATTTTTGGACAAAATTTAAGAGAATTTCACTCTATTATAGTATTATGTATCCTTCCTTCACAAATGCAAAGCAGATTGCTTAAAAAAAAGAAGAAAATTGCCGGTTCAAATGCTACATGCACCATAAAGTCTTTCAAAAGATGATTTCATACTCACCGGCACAGTCAGGCTTCCAAGCTCTTCCCTTATCCTCTGCTATAGTAGTCCGAGAGGCGACCAAGGTCCGGCGGCGATTTGGCCAACGGAGGGTGGGGAGAACCGGAGTTTCGTTGTCCGGTGCAGCTCTAGCTACTTGTACAGTTCGTAGTACTCTAGATTAGGTTCCTTTTAGTGGTAGGGTACCGGCGGTGTCCATGTGGAGGCAGGTTCGGTTTCTGTTTCCGAGCAACGACGGCGTGGCTGTGGCGACGACATCTCCAAGGAATAAGGTCTCTTGAGCTCTTCCCCGCTTCGACGGTGTTCTCTTCCGACGCCGCCGACGAGCTCTCCGAGCTGGGGTCCGATGAGGTCGGTTCCGCTCGGGAGGAAGCTTGTGGTGCTGCCTGGCATTCTCATAATGCTGGCGGCACTGCAGGTTAGTCCAGTCAATCCGGCTGGTCCTTGGGAGGCTGGTTCTGGCCTTTCTCTTTGCCGGCGTTTAGCGAGGTGGCCTGTTCTATTTGGGGGTGCCTTGGTCGATGTTCCGTATCCTGTTGCTGTTGTATTGCGGCCCTCCTTTTCAAAGCAGCATGTGGTGCTCCTCGCTGCTCCTTTCAGACTTCGACGGCAGCCTGGAAGGTCCTGGGGCGTTCATGGTGGGCATGGCGACGTCGAGGTTCCTGCTTCTCCGGCGGGTTCCGGTTGCCCGAAGGTCCTCTTGGACCTGTGTACCCCTTGTTTGTTTGGTTGTTTGTTTTTCCTTAAAGTATGAATGCAGATATCAGTTATAGTAAAAAAAAAAAAGATGACTTCATGACTTGATCATTCCACCAAAATAGATTACAACACTTAATGTACAAATGTCAATAGTTAAAAATTCATGATATGCACTCTCTATTTTTTATTATTGACACATTTAACTTTTAAGATCATATCATCTTATTTAACAAATTATATGAAACATGTAAAATTATTACACGTGGTTTAAATATCTTTAGGGTCCGTTTGGATGTTGAAACTGAATATATTATAGTTTAATCACATATTTAACCTAGCTATATATTTATAATGGAATATAATAGAGTTGGAGAATGCAAACATAACATGGGGATATATAGAATCTATTTCGCACCTCCTATCCTATGAATTTGAGACGTGCTTAAAAGTGAGTTTTGAAAAATGGTAAAAAGTTAAATTCTAAATCAAAGAGACTAACGTATTATAGAGATTTCAATTTCATCGAATAAAAGAAGCCAAACGAACCCTTAATGATTTCTCTCTCTCTGTTTGGTCAGACAAGGGTCACATGACCACTGCTCATTGATGCCAGTTAGTGTGAGCGTGCTCCTGCATTTTCTTCCGACATCTCCAGAAATATACTCTAGAGCTTCATATAAAAAAAAACCAAGATGAGGCAAGAGTTAAATATAAAAATGTTTTAATATCTAAAATACCAGTTGCAGACTAATGATATAATGGAGCGAAGTGCAACAATTGTACACAGATTTCAATTATTTCCATTCTTATACAATTAAAAATTACAATTCCAAACAAAATACTACTTCGTATATAAATCGATAAAGAATCATAACGCGTGGCAATTTTTCTGGTATAGATTAAAACACGCGTGTTTCGAAGCAAAAGAAACCAGTCCACGTCACCCATAAAAGCAAGGTCGTCGGATCGCTTCCTAGAGAAACATTGGGCGTTGGATCTACATGTGCAACTTGCATCTAGACCCTTCACGAATCAGCAATCAGTTCCCGGTCCTCGCTCCGTCCTCTAAAATTATCTTGTAGCCCCTTTGAGAATAACTATTTCTGTTGCTGGTCCTATCACCGAGGCCATTCACAAATGAATTATTTGTTTCTAGCCCTTTCACCTCTACTATTTCGTATCCATGCCCTTCATATATCAGAAAATATGTTCTTCCCTTTATTACACAACAAGTAGTAGCTCTAAAATTAATAAAGATCTCATGCAAAATATTATGTACATTTCCAAAAAAATAAATATATTATATCTCTCAATTTATTCATTCAGTTATAATTTCCTATTCGTTGAGAGTAGAGAGAATGAAAAAAATATGTCAATACTATTATAAACTTATAATATTTATTCATCTCTTCATTGTTCTTCTTTTCATCTTTTGTGAAGCATTGAGTTTAATTTCTTTTTATACTCAATCTGATTCATTCCTTTAGTGTTACTTTATCAAATCATTCTTTGTAATGTATCTTTCGGTTCACATATGCATAGTAGTTTTTGTTTGGTGATGTCATGAATCTTTCTCTGCAACTGAAAGACTATTAATATCGCAAAAAAAAAGACTTAAAGAGCACGACAACTATGTTTTACCTGAAAGAAACGTCCCAAAATCTTCATGCCCCATAAAAAAAAAAAAAACCCCTCCGTTTCATCACTTATACCACTTCTAATGGAGAGACGCTACTAGACACCGGGGGCAAAAACGGAAACGAGAGAGAAAAATGGCGGTGACGCTCGGCCACGCCGTCGCCGCTGCCTCGGCGGCCCTCCTCGTCGTGGCGGCCGCCTGCGCCGACACCTCAACCATGTTCTACTCCTCAGACCCCAACCTTGGATCTGCCCGCGTAGTCTTCCAGGTCACCCGCGATATTCCTCCTCCAGTCCCTATTACTGCTCTTATCACTGTGAGATCTGCCTGATGTGTGTAGCCTATAGTTCGTGCCAAAGGTGCGATTTGTGCACATCTGTTGATGGGTTGTAGGATCTAGGCGAGGATTACAGGAATGCTTCTCTTGAATCTTGATAGGGGCGAGATTCGTTCAAGAGTTCGTTTGGCATGAGCATGTGGTTGGGGACTGGACTGGAGTTGCGTAAAAAGGGGTTCGCGTAATGAGGATACTGAGTGAATTGAAGCCACAATTGAATGTGCTCAACGGGCTGTTCCTATACTTGCTGAAAGATTTGTTTGTAGCTGAAGCAGTCTGAGATTAGTGGAAGTGTAGTGCCGCACTTGGTTACTTTGGCAAGAACTTCGATTAAATTATGTCGGTTACTTTGGCAATAACTTCGACAAAATGGTGTCATCAAGATGCTCCAAATTGGATTAATCGACATGATGTATATTTTCCTCCTGAAACATCTGATTTTCTCTGTTTCTTCCATTTGCCAAAAACTAAACTTGACTTCTCTTCCAGCTAAACTTCATCAGTACATTGAGTGAAAGGCGTGCCCGAATAGTATATCTAAACTAGCTCACTTATTTTCTTCAAGTTTGTTGTCACCTTCACTCACCTCTCAAAGTACACCTATAGGATTTTGTAATGATATGAAGGTAGCTTCAGCATGAGCATGATTTCCTCCACTCTCTATTGCATAATTTCTTACTACTATTAACAGTATGCTACTCAACAATGGAATGAAAATTGGATTCTTCATTAAATAAATTGGTTAGACCTGATTGTTATCAGTTGGCTGGGTGATTGTTTCATAGTTGCATGTATTTGATTGTGTTTGCTTCTATTATCATTCTCACATTTCTATTGCAATTGCACATGCAGACAAATCATGGCGATATTGAGTTCGGCTTCTTTCCTCATATTGCACCTAAGACCGTGGAACACATTTTCAAGCTTGTTCGGCTTGGATGCTACAATACAAATCACTTCTTCAGGGTATTCATCATTCTAAGATGCTTTCTTCTTTACTTATCAATCAACACAAACTTATGCCTTTTAAGGAACTACTATAACAGTTAATAGCACACCGTATCCTTGTCATTTTCAGGTTGACAAAGGTTTTGTTGCACAAGTCGCAGATGTTGTGGGAGGTAGAACTGCCCCTATGAACAAGGAGCAGAAGAGAGAAGCAGATAAGACGGTTGTTGGTGAATTTAGTAGTGTCAAGCATGTCAGGGGAATCCTCTCCATGGGAAGGTGCTTCCTCTATCTATTTGGTTGACATTTAGTTTTTGTGCCTTCTTATTCTGTTCTAAGAATGAAATTATATCCTTTTAGTACCTTGAAGATCCATTGATGTACTACTAGACTATTTAGTAGGAGAAATATAAAACTTCTTAGATGCATTTTACTGTTCACTTGTAGTTACCCTTAGTTCATTTTTTTCACCTTCTATTAGGTACTCTGATCCAGACAGTGCTTCGTCATCTTTCTCGATCCTTCTTGGTGATGCTCCACACCTTGATGGCCAGGTGTTTAATGTGACTTAGATTTCTTTCCAAAATTAGATAAACTGATTCAAGACTGATTGATAACGAATTTCAGTATGCTGTATTTGGGAGGCTCACTAAAGGTGACGATACATTGAGGAGACTAGAAAAGCTTCCAACTCGTAGGGAAGGCATTTTTGTGATGGTATGCGCCCTCATACATGATTCTCTTTTATTCAGTATACCCCTTTATTCTTCCATTTACTGTTTTTTCCTGGCCTTCTTATTTGACTGTTTTAATTTTCTTCAAAGCCATTAAAATATGTTTGAATGTTGCTTAATATATTTTCTTTGTCTTGATTGTTTTTTTCCCCTTTGATGCTGCATAATTAAGAAATATTTGAACCATATCTTTATCCCTATGTTGTACTGTTTTACTTCTGCCAATTTGTTCCTGATAACAATCATTAACACTCATTTTGTTATTGCCAGCCAATTAAGCGCATTGAGATTCTTTCGACGTACTATTATGGTAAGTACTGAAAGATAATTGTTTGTTGCCTTTTCCTCTTTTTCATTGGTGTTGTGAACTCATAGGTTAAAAATTAAAGTGAGCAAAAGGATTATTAGTTATGCACACACATTAAAGTTTTCATATTCTATAGAACTTTTTAAAATCTCCTTTTATCTTTAAGAAACAAACTGCGTTCACTTGTGACCTCAAAAAGAAAATTGCCTTTACATGTAATAATGCATTGCCCTTTCTGCGAGTGGTCGAAGAGATTACAATACAAAGCTTTCACATTTTGGCCATGAAGAGGAAAACTTGCCCAAAAAAAGATCTTCCCTGGGCCACTGTTGTACACTTGTTAGTCAATAGTAAAATAAGTAGATTCAAAGCCATCAATTAGCTATTGACTGCTCATAAAGTAGCATTTGTTTGTGAGCTGTATCTTTGGCACCAAAATGTTTAATCACTCTGATTGTGATGTGCTGTCTAGACCCATTTTTATGATTGGGCCTCTGGCCTCCTGCTAAAGTCTTCACTCTTGTCATTCTCGTTAGATCTTCATAAGTTTGAGGCGTTTGACATGTGCATTTTCATGTATTCATAGACTAACTACATTTTTGGCACGTTCTCAGACATTCTAGGTTATCCTATCATGTACAATTAGATCACCAGATTTGATTCAGTAACTGCATTATCAGTAAATATTTTATAATTGAATCATGTAGATCTGTCATGAAAAGAATTCCTGGTCATGCAGACATTGATGTAGAAAGCTGTGAAGCAGAAAAATCCATTCTCCGGAGGAGACTTTTGGAATCAGCATCAGAAGTTGAACGATGGGTGAGAAGCTTACTTTAAAATGTTGAAGATAGTTCATATTACTGTAGCCTTAATTTTCTTAGTGGAACACTGATTTTCCTTGAGTCGTTTTTTGCAGAGAAGAAAATGCTTCGCCTGATACTCAAGTTGTGTTAGGTGAATATCTTCTTTATTGACCTCTGTATCCGAATAGCTTTTAAAATACAATAGCCTTGCATCGTTTAGTAAACTGTGAGTTTGGATACCAATATACTTCTATATGTGTCAGTCAAGGTTGACATGAAAATGCTTCATACATCAGACCAAAAGTGCTAAAAGGATCAGCAGCCTGACTTGTCTTAAGTTTGATACATTTATCTTCTCATGAACTATGAAATATAAGTACTCATCCACTGTAGTCGAGCCAGAGCAATCATAAATTTTTTTCAAGGTGCCTGTATGATGCTGTAGCATCTGTGAATTCAGTAATTTTGTTCAGCCTTATAACTAAGCCTTTCAAAAAGGTATGTTTATAATAGACCACTTTCTGCATGTGAACTGATTCGAAGCAGTATGCTGTTGCCTAGTTCTAATCCTTATTTGGGACAAGCATTGTATCCTTTATGCTGGGATAGTTTAACCTTGACCAGAACAGCATGACTAACCTCTTGTACTATCATCACACATTAATTAAGACATAATATTGACATGACTGTAATGACAATAGAATCCTTGAATATAACCATGCCACCTGCATTTTGGACATCATGTTATCGATAATAGATCACAGCCATATAGTATATTTATATCGATGTACAGATTTTCTTCAGGTCAAAAACTTCAAGTGTATATCTATTTCATATTAACTGCTTGCCGATGTGAGTGTTTACTGTTTAACTTCTGTGCTGTGCTGTGCAGTATGGGTTTCATCTTGGCTTTCTTGGAGACGAGTATGTGGGACATGGGGCCATGGAATGGAAGGGATGTAATATGTTGTCTGTTGTGTGCATTTGTATACTAGCAAAATGTTTACAAGACGTGAAAATGCAACATCTGTAACTCTGACGCTATTAAATGGAAATGTGGATATAAAGATACTATGTGAACTCTACCGACTGCAATGAAGTTTCAGCTCGCTCCTTCTCCAGCATTGTTCTGTTAAAAGATCGCAACTACATATTCTTTCCATGTTGAAAAAAGCAGTTATGCTAGTTTGCTCAAGATCAATAATCCTAGTATTCAACGTACTTTTTTCTATTGGTATTATTCAACGTACTCGACAGTATAAACTGTCTTTTTTCTTAAGTTCAGTTGTCTGATTATAACTCTCTGCAGGCACACGCTCTTCGCATTGACAATGGGCAACAGGTTGCTACTGTTCTCCCTGGAATGGGCCGTGCCCGCCTTCGTGCTCATGGGCCGTCGATTCCAAACACGTTAGATATAGGCGGTCACCCCAAACCCCTGCTTGCTTTGCTTCCTCTCCCCACTCAGCGCTGCGGACGCCGCCGGCGTTCGTTCGTTGCCACTCGCACTACGCATGGCCGCATCGGGGTCCTCCGGCTCAAAGGGAGCCAAGCCATCTCACGGCGAAGAGAAGAAGAAGCCCACGACAGCGCCCGGAAAGGGTCGCGGCGGCGGCGAAGGGGCTCTGGCGGCGAAGAAGGGGATGACGCGGCTGCCGAAGATGGAGGTGGTCAAGATCCTCTCCCGGGACCCGCTCAGCATCGTGCCGCACAACATGGACGCCCTGCGGAGGAGCGGCCCCGGCCCGACATGCCGCTGCCAGGGCTGGTGCTGCTCGTGGTGGCCGACCCATTGAACGAGGAAATGGAGGAGCAGTTCAGCGTCTTCCAGGACTGGGTCATTGGAGAGATGGACAAGAAGGCTTTCGTTGAGGTGCCTGACGAGTTCGTTGAGGAGATTGAAGAGGCCTTGGAGCAGCAGGGCGTACAGATGGACCTTTACTTGCCGAAGAGACACTTCACCACTGTCGTCGAGGAGGAGGGAATCAAGAAGCTTGTTTACTCGTTCAAGAAAAAGGACAAGGTTGCTCCTGAGTCGAGGGAACCCAACCAAGGCAACATTTTCATGACTTTCTCTGCCTACCTCAATCCGGAGCTTAATGCCTTAGGCATGTTGCTGGGTTGCTCCGACTCCCCCAAGATGTTGCTGGGTTGCTCCGACTACAAGTCACCTTACGTGGAGAAGATGAAGGCGGAAGCATCGGGTCGTGGTCGTGGCGGCGGCGAGGAGGCTCCGGCGGCTAGGACGAGGATGACGCGGTTGTGCGGAGCTAGAGATGTTCAACCTCCTATCCCGGAATCCGCGCAGCATCGGGTCGTCCGACGTGGAGCTGGAAGTCCTGCGCGTGGTGGCCGAGTCATCCTCTCAGGAAATGATGGACAAGTTCGGCCTCCTCCAGGCACTGGGTCTGTGGATAGTTCCTGGAGAAGGGCTACGTCGAGGTGCCAGACAAGTTCATCAGCGACAGGGAAGAGGCCCGGAAGCGGCAGGGGGGACAGATTGACTTGCATTTGCCTGACAGTTACTTCACTGTTCGTCTGGACGATGGTAGTGAGCTGCTGTATTTTTCATTCACAGGAAAGGAGAAGGTTGTTTCAGAATCCAAATCCAGTGAAGACAACGTCCTTCTGACCTATTCTTCCGAGCTCAAGCCTGCGGTAAAAGCCTCTCTAGAGCGCTGAGGAGTGGGGACGAGGAGGAGGGGCAGGAAGGCATGGGAGTGGAGTGGGAGGAGGCTAACCGATGAAGAGTTTTCATCATCTTCATGCAATCTATCAACTTTCTAAATGTTGCTGGCCTGCCGTACTTGCAGCAAGTTAAGTTTTACAATCTGCTTGACTGTGTTTAGCTAATGTCATCCACCTATCCAGATTTTAACTATGTTGCAGCTAAGTTAATTAGTCTATGTCGCAGCTAAGTAATCGATGCACTGATCTATTATAATCCTCCATACCTGCTGTTACAATGTTTGTTATTGAGCATTCTGCTATTACGATGTCACTGTCTTTTTATTTGAGGTCAGGATGGGTGTTTTTGTTACGTCCTCATGTTCGCTTCTTTGTGAATTTAGTTGTGCTTATATCGTACTATGTGTCCCTGAATCTTTGGGCAGTGCAAATACCTTAATATGAATTCTTGTCATGCTTCAGTCTTTGATTACTATATTATCCATGTGGTAGCTCTGTTATCTAGAGTTCAGTCTTTTACTATATTATCCATGTGGCAGCTAAGCTAGCTAGGCACCTGTCTTTTAGTTTTAGTTTATCATATTATCCATGTGGCAACTAAGCTATAGCTAGACATCAGTCTTTTACTATTTTGGTATCCATGTGGAAGATTAGCTTAGCTTAGCTAGACCACACTATTGCTAATACCCCTCTTGTCATTGTCGTGTAAAGGTTCCGCCGGCATGGTGGCTTTTTGCTGTTTCAAAACATATAGGTTGAATTGCAAATTGTAACTTTCTTGAGGTAGATTGTTTCTCTTATTAGTTGATTAATCTAATTAGGTCGTACCGTTATATCAGCCCTTGATATATAGAGCCAAATATTCCTTAATTAGTATTTCCACAGTCACGTGTTGCTAGCCTACAAATAGTTCTCATATATAGGCAAGTCCAGGTTAAGTTGTTATGTGACGATGTGTGATTGGGTATTGTTAGCCTGTCCCTTTGTCACATTGATTTTTATATCTCCCTGCTGCATATATGCACCAATTTAGCATGGTTCCCTTTATTTCTTGTGTTCTTCCTTATTAATAATGTAATGGAAAGGATAGCCTCAGCTTGTGAGTGAAGTCATGCACTCACACTTCCTGCAGAATGTTATTATTATGATCAATTTGTGATACTTTGGTGCTTAAAATTATTTATTCACTCAACTTCATTTTGATTGACTGACACTTATGTATAGGCCCAATTATTTATACTCATCCCTATCTGCTATTACTATGTATCTTTGCAAGCTATCTGTTATTAGATGCACCACTTAGCATTGTTTCCCTTTGTTTCCTACTGTATCAAAGCTCTTGTTTTTCCTTATCAGTAATTCGGTATAATGGGAAGGATAGGCTTAGCTTGTGACTCAGGTCTTCTTGCAGGATGGTACTATGATAAATGTGTGATGCTTGGGTGCTTTTAATACTTGGTTGAACCCGAGCAGAGCTTATTTATGTACTCGACTTCATTTTATTCTCGTTTTGGAAGTCTTCATCATTGTCTGCCAGTGCCATTGCTATGATTCTTTGCCAGTGCCAATGATGGACGGCAAGATCAGGGAATCTTGCTCTGTACTCCAAATCTGAATTCTTGCCTTTCACCATTCTTTGACTAGTTTATTATCCATGTGGCAGCCATTCTAACAAGCATCAGTCTTTTACTAGTTTATTATTCATGTGGTAGGTAGTCAGTTAGCTAGGCCGTATCTGTTGCTGAAGCCCATTTTTTTTTATACTGCTATGAAGCGGTCGCCACCCGCCATTACTGCTTTGTGTAGTGGATTAGGTTGCGTCCCTTGTTACCTCTTGTGGTAATTTGTGTCTCCTGTTATTTGATTATTAATCCAGTCAATTGTGCCGATCATCTCTTGGTACCTTTTATGTCGGCCCTATATGATCCTACTATTATTGCATTGTTTAGTGCTTTCACCTGTAACATGTGTGTTGGATTTCCCCATTGTTGGTGTTGCTGAATCAAGCTGGAATATAACAATATGCGATGTGTGATCTGTGATGGAATGCTGTAAAAGCTTATGTCCCTTGTTACTTGCAGCATGATGCGGTTTGTTGCTACAGCTACAGGTTCTCGAAGCTTGACCACTGAATTGCTTGTGATCATAGATACTAGATAGCGTGTGTTGTCCACCTGACCTTTGAGTTAAAGAAGAGAGCAGAGCACTCTGTTTGAATGCAATATAAGCAAAGATTTGATCTGAACGCACTTGATCGACTGACTGTCAAACTGAATGGTTCACAAGAATTTGTCGAGCGTCTCTTTGGATTACATAGATTATCTCGTGCGAACACGAATAAAGATTACGCAAGAAACGAAGCTACAAAGGTGCTCGATCGGCGGCCGTCTGGTTTCCAGTTCCTATATCACCTCGATCTGAAGCATCTCTCGCGGCACCGGCACGGTGAGCTGCAGCCTGTCATCGTCGGAGTAGTCATACTCCTGCTGTTGCGGCGTGGGCAGCGGGCGGCGGCAGAGAGGGCACTCGCGGTTCTTGCGAACCCACTGGAAGATGCAGCGCTCATGGAAGGCGTGGAGGCAGGGCATGGCCCTGGGCGTTGCCTCCTCCTCCCCTTCCTCCGAACCGGCGGCGAGGTCCCCGAGACAGATGGCGCAGCCGTCGCCCGGTTTCACTTTCACCTCCGGCAGCTGCCAGCGGAGGGTGGCGTCGTCGTCCGCGACTCGGGCGCGCGTGTTGCTGCTGCCGTCGTCCCGCACCCGTTCCGTGACGGTGTACATCCTCGTCCCGTCGAGGATGTTGGCGGGGGTTGGTCCGTCGCTGTACCAGAGGATCGTAGTGCCGGGGATGAACATGCCGTTGCCGCGTCGGCTCAGCTCCGCCGCGGACACCTCCACCGTCTGCCACCTCCACCCTCCGCCGTCCTCCATCGGACTTGGCTAGCTGGAGAAGACGGGCCGGGCCGGAGCAGCAGGGAGCGGCGGATCAGGCGGATCTGACAGTGGCGGGAAGGACTGAATAGTGGAGCGCGAAAAAACGAAAGCTGACAATTCGTGCTTATATAGGCAGGGCCAGGTACCTCAGTTCGGATTCGGATCTGATTCCTTTGAGGAAGAGGAGGCAGGGGCGGCTGTGATGTCGATTTCGATTTGGTTTTAGGCGGCAAAACGCCCCCTGCTGGTTTTACGCGGCAGCTCCTCCGAGTCCGAGTCCCGCTGGTCCGCTGCCGCCGCGCGTTCTGTTCGTTGATCCGTGTCGTCTCGCGCTCTCCTCCGTCGATTAGTCGCGCCCATCTTCTGGCTTCGAGTGGCGCGCGGGGTAGCCGGAGAGACCACGCCGTTCGTCGATTGCTCGCGAGGCGGCGGCGCGAGCTACCCGAGAATCGAACGTCCAGCACCCGGTATCCCCTAACCTTCACTCTGATGCTCGTTGGCCTTCCGGCTGCGCTCGTGTCGGCGACCCATGTTCCAGGTGAGCTGAAGAACTCCTGAAACTCTCGTATTGCCATAGGCAAGCTTTGCAAATGTCCATGCTCATGATGCACGATGTAGAAACTTCAGTTTATACGCCATGATGTTACTGAATGAGCAGGTTCTGATGGGACTTAATTTGTTCCACAATGCTCGGAGAAGCGATTCAAAACTGAGATTGCTCTCTGCATTTTACAGTTCTGATCATTTGCTCAGTTAACAACTTTTCTTGACATGAACTGGAATTTACCTTCCTGGAATTACATGAATATGCCAATAACAGGAATACAGGACCTCCACGGTTTGCATGTTTTTTTCTGGAATGGCATCAGCGTTCAACGGTGCAACGCTGCCAAAAACAGGAATAAAGGACATCATCCTAACTGCTTCATACATGTCAATTAGGGTACTCCTACACGAATTTGTACCAGTATTGCATGCCCTTCCTGCGTATACCCAAATCCATACATTCCAATTTGGGAACTCTTTTTCTAGAACAATTTTGCTAACCGGGTGGCAGGTACATAACATGATCGTTAATTTGTATCTCCACTTCATCAGTTACGAAAAAGCAGAGCTGCATATAGCTGATCCATGATCGTTGAACCTACAACCCAATCTAATCCAAAACGGATAGAAGCCCTGTTTACCCAACACGCTTCATTGTGACAGCCCACACTACTTCAGACCACCTCTTCGAGCTCATTCTGAAACCAAACAAAAGCGAACAAAGCGAAATTACAAACGCATTCATTGGCTTGCCATCACAAAAGAGCCACCAATCACGACCTACTTCGAACCACTTCAGATAGCTCGGAACCTAGACTATTGATGCGTAATCCCTTCAAACATGTTTCGAGGCGTTGTCTGGTATTCCGGCAGGCTTGCTATCCATTGGCTCCACCAGCCCGATCTTCTCAGCAACTGTCCTGAAAAGGGATTGCTTCAGTGGACGACTGACATCCCCATTCACTGAAACTTGAATGTGCCCCTTTTCTGTTCAGGTAAGGTAGAAAAAATATCATTACGAATCAGGCAAAAGTTTACACGAAACAGAGACGAGGTGTCACTTGGCTCCTCCAAGGAGACTCAAATACAAGATTCTTCCAGTTGGTGACCAATTTTAGAAGAAGAAAAGGCTTGATTAAAATTTAGAGACTGATCAGGATGTAATATCAGACCAGAAAGATGGAATGAAACATATCACAGACTACTATAAACATTTGTTTAGTGCTATAAAGGACAAGGATGTCCATCTCAGTGCCCACTTTTGGGGTTCATGATAAGCAAATACCTGAGTGGGTCAAGGAGGACCTTATAAAATCTTTTAAGAAAACTATATATTTGAAATGAAAACTGAATCTGCTCCTGGACCAAATAGCTTTGCAGTTCAGTTTTTTAAAGTGTTTTTTGGGAAACAAAACCAGAACTCATGGAAATGCTTCCTTGATTAAGGGAGAGGTAGGCCTGAAAAGACTCAACTATGTTGTTACAACTCTTTAGTCCCCAAAAATTATGGAAGTTAACAACATAAAAGAAGATAGGACCATCTGCCCAGTCAATGTTGACGACAAAAGCTTTACCAATTCACTAAATAGCAGGGTTGATCCAGTGGCTAAAGATATGACTAGTTAATCACAAACAGAACTTACGAAAGAAATGAACATTTTATAAGGGATTATAGTTCTTCATGAGATGATCCATGAACTGAAAAAAAAAATGTTCCCTGGTATTATTCTGAAATTGACATTGGGAAAGCATATGATAGGATTGGGATTTCCTTGAAGATGTTACAACGAAAAAAGGCTTTCTTCACATGTAGGTGATGCAGTCTGTCCAACATGGCCGTGTGTGGCAGCAGAGGTGGGTATTTCAGCCTTCAGGACCTACCAGGGTCTCAGATAAGAAGATCCATTGTCCCCTTTCCTACTCAATTCAACTGCTGATGCATTTGGTACGCTAATAGACAAGGCTAGGGACAAGGGTCTGAAGGTCTTGCCAGAAGGGATCACTCACTCATTTTATACTTATATAATTAGTAAAAGACCAAATAATCTCAAGGCCAATACGGAACAGAAGATCCAAAAAGCTGTTAACTCACCATCCACCCAACCTTGATCATATTTTGATAGGTACAACATCGTCTGGAGGATCAGACAGTTGTCGACGGTGGACTCTCCTCCTAAACCAAATGACCAAACCAGAATGTTAATCACAATACTGATGCTGCTCTGATCTCTGTTCATAAGGCACCTTATGGTACCACCACATTAGGTGAAAATTACAGATAAGAATAAGCTTAGTGGGTGTGCTTTGGACGAAGTTGATAATTGAAAAGTTGATTAACAGTTGACAAGTATGACTTGCGATGATGAAACCCTAGTTTTCAGCCTATAAGCAGCGACAGTTTAAAAATAAATTGGCATTACGTTATCAATCAAAGATGACATTGACATGGCTAGAACACTGACGATTTTATTACTCATATGAGAGGATGACAGGTGTAAAAATAAATTTTCAGAAGAGTGATGTCTACTACTTCTAGTTGGAGTATAAGACAACGACAGAGTTGACCAATTAGCACAGACGTTCAACTGTAATATAGGTTATCTCTTATCTGCCTATTATGTATTTATTAGGAGTGCCTGTGCCCTCTATACTCAAGAGATCAAGAATTTCAGAACAGCAGTATAAGAAAGACAAATGTTTGAAGAGGTTAAAAAAAAAAACGGACACAGCACAGTACCTCTGGAGACGGGGACGATGTGGTCGTACATGTAGCCGAACGGGCCGAACCTGTGCCCCAGAGCGGTCACATGAACTTGGACTGACGCACGCGTGTCTGGTGGCTCGGCGGAGAAGATGGAGGCCCAGTTTCATTTCTCCCGGACTCCGGACCAGAGTGGGCCATAGTACATTGGTCCTACTTTTCGACCCACAATTCAAATCCGGCCTCTGAGCCCAGTTTACAGTAAATGAAAAGGAACCACAATACTAACGATTAAGCTTGTCCGTCCTCTCAAATGTGGAAAAACTGCACAACCGCTGGAACTTAATTAAATGTTCGGTTCGCATACGTGTCAACATCGGCAGGTGCGTGCGTCGCATGGGGAACTAGTACTGCTACATATGCTTCGGTTAATAATTAGGTGTACCGGTATTGTTTCGGTGTTATTCTGGCTGTATCAATTGATCGTGAGTACGACACGACTGTGTGCGTGTTGTGTGCATGCTTGTGTCGTGTGTAGCATGTAGGTACGTACGTACTACGATGGTGGTAACCTCCGATCCGATCCAAATGAGGGATTATATATACTGCCTCTATTTTTTTAATTATTAATATTTTTAGTATAAATTTATATAAAAAAGGTCAACAATTAAAAAAACGCAGGTAAGTACTTATATTTGTCTCGTTCAAATATAATTCCCCCCACGCCCCACGTGTTTTTTTCCACTTTTGGTAGGGTCTAAAAATTTCCAGAAAAGCGAGCAATAGCTATGCTAGTTTTTGTATGAATTTGGTACCATACACACATGAACAAAGTGAAAAATAAAAGAGGAATTTCATACAAACAACAATGTGCAAAAAATAGAGGAATTGATATGAACCGCTCTAGAATCCCACGTTGCAAAGAAGCCTGAAAGTATCTGAAAGTATATATATATATATATATATATATATATATATATATATATATATATATATATATATATATATATATATATATATATATATATATATATACACCACAACAATGATGTCAACGCGGCGTAAACCTACTAACTACGTAATACAACGACGACGACGACGAATATATGGATTCCCTCTTTCTTTCTGTCTCTAGATCGAAGAAGAAGAAGAAAGCTAATCTATCTAGTAGCATCTATATCTCCCTATATAGTGACGCAACAGGAAAAGCTATATTGACCAGCTGTTTTTGGAATTTTCTCTGGCGGTGACTGCATGCGGCGGAAGAAACACACACGATCAACTCGGCCACCACTTTATTTCTCCCCTCCAACTCCAAGAGGCATTTGTACCCCTTCTTGCAGTTGCAGCTGGTGGGCTCGAGTTGCACGCGGCAAACCTTCTTTTTTTTTTTTTCAGCCCGGCCCCCGATGCATTAATGCAAGCAGCAGGACGACCGAATAAACCGTGAGCTAGCATTTTATTTGGCGTACGTTGCTTTGAGGTGTTCTTGGTTTGTAAGCAATCCCTCTATCTCTCTGCTTTGCCGCTCGCTCTTTACGTGCCTTGTCAAACTACAAGACCTCTCATCTTTTTTGGTGCTGTGTGTGTTGCATGCACGGGGAAAGACAGATAGATGATCATGATAGCTAGCTTCCTATCCATTTAATTTATTATATACTAAGACTAAGAGGTTCTTATTAGTTGAGTTGTGTCATTATGTTTTCCTTTGGGAATAAGGTTTCTTGAGTTGTCATATAAACCAAAAGCTACTACGAATACGCTGCTAAGAACCTGGTAGACTTTAGAAGGAACTGAAAAGGAAAGGTGCCACCAGCCACTAGCGTGGGTGCAAGAAGCAAGAGCAAGTTTTTTTTTTTTTGAAGTTGTTATTGTTGTTAGGAGAACAATATCAGTCCAATGTTTTAACTAATTTTACTTATCCTCACAACCACAATTATATATAGGACAGAGACGATATAGACCTCGAACAATTATTGTTAGTTCGATCGTCAGCATGATGCACAGTAGTAGTTACTTTAGATTATAGATATTTAACCATGCATGCATGCATGGTAAGTTACAGATCCTTGTCCATTAGCCAAAAAAAAAAAAAACGACCAATGCATGCCTGAAAAGCGACTCATCATGCATGTCCCAAAAAAAATATCAGAAGAGACCGAGAGCCTCGCGCGTCACTGTGTTGTTACAGACCTACTAGTCAAAAGTGGGTTAATTAAGATAAGAGTGTATGCACTTACGCACCAATCCACTAACTACCCTCCCTCCGCGCGCGCGTGTAGTCAGAAACTAACCAAACCTTATTCCCACCTGGAGAGTTCTCGTCATGCACCCACCGACACGTGTCGCAATATCATTAGTATCGATTCGTCATTTGATTGATAAGTGCATGTTGTATACTCTCTCTTATTAATAACTAAATTCTCTTTCATTTGAATAAATAAATAAATAGATTTTATACACGTCATATAATTGCAACGTTTTTTTATTACAAATGTAATAATTCCACTATCTGCTTCTATAGAAGCTAGAGCCAAGTTTTAAAAACACATCCGTCACCTTCAAATTTTCTCTGTTAATTAATTAAAAGGCATCATCAACCACATAACAACTCAGATGACAAAAGATCAGGACCACATATTCTATCGCTAAAATCTCCATCTACGTACGATCGACGAAGATCTACATTCCTGCCGTCTCTGCTAGCTAGTTTCCTAGAGAGACATCATGCAGAATTTAACTATATATCATCACTAATATAGTACGTACTATATATGTTACACTCTCTCCTAGCAATTTGTTTTGTTTCTGTGTGAAGCAGCCGGGTTCTTCAAATGTTTAATTATCACGTCAAAATTCCATTTAATTCTCTAAATTTGGACACAATAATAAGCAATAATATAAGCTCGTAGTGGGTAGGGTTCATAGCGCGATGACATTTTCACCACACCACGATTGTGACCCCGCCGGCAGAGATCGATCGAGTTAGCTGATGGCGATTAAGCTTGGCTCTCGATCGTCTGCTCGAGAGCTGTGGATGGAGACGACCCTGATGTGACGGCGGCTGTGGAAAGTGTGAGGCCGCCGCCGGCCTATGGACAATCATTATTGCGTGGTCTTCTTCTTCTGCTTCCACGACCGAAAGCTTTATTTATTTGACAACGAGACGACGCTGCTGCTTCTGCTTCTGCTTCTGCTTCTGGTGGTAATTTAGCAGCTTAATCTGCCGTGTCGTTAATTGCAAACGTGTTGTGTTGGTAAGGAAGAAGAAGAGAAGAAGAGTTGGTCAAGAGCCACGCAACACGGCATACATACGTAAATGAGCTGATAATAAGGAGCAGACAGGCAGGTTCTAGACCAATACGCGTGCAGCAATCTTTCCTCTCGGTGATTTGGACGGCACACAACACAACCAGACCAGCTTTAAGTTGATGGGTGGATGGATGGATGTGTGATCGTTTAGAGGGCTGTTGCATTGTGTGGCTCTCATCATCTTCAGTTTGATGATCTCCCTTTTCACATTCGTCTCTATCATCTCTGCTAGCTTGTTGTGACGACGACTGCTTACGTACCAGTTGTTGGTAATTTGTGTTGACTATGTCAACGTACGTACTACCAAATAAAAGGGTGTTTCAGTTCTTTCTGTGCGAAGGCCGGGACAGATATTTTCTTTGTAACATGCATGCATGGTTGTTTAAGCAGTAACTACTAATGGCACATCTCGGTCTTTCAGTAACAACTGGAGTAGTACTACGTGTTTTGTGATCCATGCGTCTCTGGATTCCATTTCTCGAGAAATCGGCATGTGGAAAGCAAGGTGCCCAACTCTTTTGGCAGCCAGTAACCAACCAACCAGATTACCAGAGCAGGATCTCTCTCAGAGACCCATTCAACAAATCGATGATGAACGCGCTCAATTAAAGGGGTCAGGTGTCCACGCACCACGTGCCCGGTGCCTCCGTCCTCTTCTTCCCGTCGTGCGGCTGCCAACCTTCCTCCCGTTGCTTTCGATCGGCAGCAATGGCGGGGGGAGAAAGATAAATAAGTAGATACCAGTCGCATCTCGCATGCCCGTCTTCGTCTTCCTCTGGGCTATTAGGAGCATGCTCTGACGACTCTGATGTGGCCTCCGGTTCCATATATGGAGCATGTGAGCTAACAGCGACCGGAGACCAGGCCAGCCCGCCGGCGTTGAACTTTTCTACCGACGTGGAGGACGTGCCTTTGATCATTCATCAAATTAAGTTCAATATGTGAAATTATAGTGCAAAAGAAAAATCAAGATGAATGGTTCTTATGATAAAACTAAAAGTCAACAAGGTCTCAAATATTTCAAAAGGGTCAAGTGTGTGTGTATATATATATATATATATATATGCGTCATGGGGAGATAAAAAGAAAAGTACATAGGAGTATGTGATGAGTGAGATCGATCTTGTTGTGTAGTGTTTGATTAATTTAGCACGTGGTGAATGAATATAGATCAGTTTTTCTAACTGCAGGTGTGTGTGTGTGTCTGCACGTGGTCGCCATCGATCGATGTTTCATTAATCGAGGTCTTTTGCTCTATATATGCTACAATATTCAAAGATGTACTTGTACTAGCTAGTAACTGTACAAATCTTGAATTTTGTATCATATGTACATATTCTACAATATACGTCCGATGCAGTATAGTGATATGATCTTAAATGACAACGTATCACACTTCTTAAGTGGGAAATTTCTTATTACAAATTTCCTCTTCAAAATTGCTTACAACAAAACATCTTTAATTAGGACCCTGCATTCTGATTTAAACGAACAACAAAATTGACAATTTTCGCGTCAAGGAAAAATCATTTGCAGTGTTTAATCTCTGTGGGATTTAATCTAATAAACTATATTATTATTATTATTATTATTATTATCTCTCAGGCTGCACAGATTTCTCTCTTTTTCAACAACGAAATATGTGGTCATCCACCGTACTACCCACAGGAACAAAAACGGCAGTTTTGGTAAAAAATAAAAAGAACAAAAACGGCAGGTCGTACACATATGGTACACTGTCAAATTCTACCATTTTTTTTGACTCGAAATTCTACCTTTTTTGGGGAAGGTAATGCCAGTCCCATTTCAACCTTGTTGGATAAAAAAGGGCATCCTACTGCGCCTCTGTGGAGCTTGCATGCCCTTTTTTTACCCTTGGGGATTGAAAATGCTACGACCACGCAGGGCAAGGTGTGCGCGTGACATGTTTAATTGAACATAAAAAGAAAATTCAAAGCAAAGTTTTGATTTGAAGATTTAAAATGTACCCTTACCTACCTGGGACGATTGCAACTTCTCTGTTGCAAGGAGCATTCATTTGACAACCGTATAGGACTAAATAATGTGGAGGGAGGGTACCACTTGTTAGTTAGCAACAAGAGCTTGGATATTATTATTATTATTGTTGGGAAAGATTGGGAACGTGAAAGCAACCAGAACCAAGTGGTTTCTGATATTCTTTCGTAGATCAAGCAATGAGAGTAGGAAATTCCAAGTGGTTGGACCTTGGTGATCAATAATGGACTTTATTTCTATGAAAAATATTATGGTACGAAAGTACCGTCAACTAGTTTTACTTTCCTCTCATGACCTCAAACACACATATAGAGAAGTACTACCATTTCCTCATCAGATTGACAAAATTAATTAATTATCACTGAATTCATGGGATTGAGAAGTACCGTTTCCTCACCAGGTTGTATGCTTTTTTACTATATGTGGTGAATAAATGATTGTTGCAGCACTTGTCTTTATAATTCTCACTTTCTATGTTGTCGTATATAGGATGCTATGTGTCAATATATTTTCAAATATGGTAAGCATAGAAAATGGAACAACATTCAGTTTGGTGAAGAAAGCGAATGCCTTCTACTATATCCAATTTGTGCTTCTTCTTACAGTGCAACAAAGTCATATATATATATATATATATATATATATATATATATATATATTTATATTTATATATATGTGAAAACCCATAGGTACTAAAATGATACCAAAAATGCAATCCAACACATACTACTTTTAGCAAGATAACAATCAACTATTTGGATCCAAACAGAACATTAATCTCCTTTTCCGCTAAAAATGTTCCTCATAGTTGCAAACTAGAGAATACCTTAAAAATCACGCTACATCTAACAATCACAAAATTCTACCATTAATATATCAGAAAATACATCGATATATCTCTAGCATTGATACTCAATAAATAAAAAAACTCATATATATATATATATATATTTATATTGTGCGTGCACACCATGCTGCCTGAATTAACGCTCAGAATACATGAACTATACGAGTGCCGAAAAATCAGCAGAATCTAGCTCCAACAATTAAAGTTGGAGATGGAACCACATATCATGTGCACCTTGTGGAATCAATGGATTCCTTGCAAAACCGTGAGCATAACCTAAGCACCAATATAAATACAGGCCAATGGGCAGCAGCCTCTCCTCCATCAACGCTCCCTGACTCTTTCACAGTTGGAGTTGCCAATAGAATACAAAAACTGAAGAGAGAGATACAGAAAAACAAGTCAGGTGAGAGAGAAGAAAAAGGAGAGAGAGAGAGAGAGAGAGAGAGAGAGAGGAGGAAAGACACTGGGACAGGGGAGGTGGATAAACGCACCGAAGCCTCGAGCCCGTAGCTGGCTCGGCGGCGGCCGGATGAGGCTCCAGTCCTCTCCTTCCGGCGGCGCGCCGCGGCGGGAGGCCCCAATGGCGCAGCGCTGATCGGCGACTTGTCCGGTGGGTGATTTTGATTTAATTTCTGGCCAGTGTTTCGTGTGCTGCCAATTTGGTTCCTTGGTGATGTCTCCTAATTGGTTTCTGATAGAAAGACCGGATCTTGGTGTGGCTCTGCAGGTATGGCCAACGGTTTCGGATGCTGATGGTTGGACTTTGCCGGTGGAATGCACGCGCGGCGATTCCTTGGATGCCGGTTACTTCCTCCCCCAATTCGTCGTGATCCGCTGCTCTGGTCGCGCCCGTTTCTTGGTTGCTTCGGAGGTAACAACGGTTATCAGTGTTGTTTGCGTTTATGGTTTGATGCCTGTCTGGGAGCAGGGGAGATTTGGTTGGGATGTTTGATGCAGGAATTAGGTTGTCTAGATCTTGCAACTGACACAGCTGCAGTTTTTCTGTCATGCGTTTTCCCCTGATCGTCCTGTACTCTCTCCTTGTAGGTTGAATCCTTGATTTGAAGTTTGCAAGAAATCTAATTGGGTTTCTTCTGACCGCTGGAAAGATTCATCCAACCTTGGATTGCTGCAGAGTCGGAGTGAAGTTGGGGATGCTCTGGTCATGTGGGGGGACCAGCGCATAGTATTGTCCTTAGAGTCAGCTAGCTCATCAAGCTCGGCGCCAGGTTTGATCCTCTCCCAAGACCTCACTTCTGGAAGGAGGCAACGTGTCCTTGAGAGCCTGAAGGTGGTGTTGGGGCAGAAGAGAGGACTGGCGGACAACCTGGTGGATCATTGTTGCAAGAAGAATAAGATTGCCTGTGGTTCAGAGAATCCTGAAACCAGAAGTTGGGACTCCGTAATGGAGGATACGGATCAGAATGGCGAAGCCAGCACCAGTGAGCTCATTGGGGAGATCGGCCGGGAGTTGGCCATTTCCTGCCTGCTGCGTCTTGCCCGATCTTACTATCCTGTTGTAGCATGTGTTAACCAGTCGTTCTGCTCCCTTATAAGGTCTGGGGAGCTATACAGACTGAGACGGGAGGCCCGGATTATCGAGCAAATGATCTACTGCTCATGCAATGTGCTTGAGTGGGATGGTTTTGATCCGAACCGCCAACGGTGGTTCAGCATCCCTTCCATGCCTCCCATAGAATGCTTCACGCTTGCTGACAAGGAATCCTTGGCTGTGGGTACTAATATCCTTGTGTTTGGAAGAATGGTGGCGGCCCACGTTGTACTGAGGTATAGCCTTCTAACTAACTCCTGGACAACAGGAGAGATGATGAACACACCAAGATGCTTGTTTGGCTCAGCAAGCTTTGGCGAAAAGGCTATTGTGGCTGGCGGTATTGGTGAGAATGGCATATTGAGCTCAGCTGAGCTTTATGATTCCGAGATGCAGACTTGGACCACTCTTCCAAACATGAACAAAGCACGGCAGATGTGCTCTGGTTTCTTCATGGATGGTAAGATCTACATCATTGGTGGAAAAGGTGATAAACAAAATGAAATCCTTAACTGTGGTGAGGAGTTTGATTTGGAAAAGGGCGTGTGGCGGTTGATCCCAGATATGGCATGTGGCCTCAATGGTGGAAGTGGCGCTCCTCCTCTTGTTGCTGTTGTGAATAATGAACTTTATGCTGCTGATTATGCGTCGAAGGAGGTTAGAAAATACAATAAGCAAAATAATGTTTGGATCACTCTCGGGTCATTGCCTGGGAGGTACACATCGGTTCATGGCTGGGGCTTGGCTTTTCGTAGTTGTGGAGATATGCTCATTGTCATTGGTGGAATGAGTACTGGTGGTAGTGGGGTGATTGAAATTTGTTCTTGGGTACCGAATGATGGACCGCCAGATTGGAAGATCATTGGCAGCCGCAATTCTGGAAGTTTTGTGTACAACTGTGCAGTGATGGGTTGTTGACATACCTAGACTGTTACATAATCAACTGTACATCTTGACTAAAAGGAAGGATAGAAACGAGAAATTCTGCTGAGCCTGTTTAGATGATACTTAATTGGTGATTTTCCCCCTTCTCTAGGATTTTAGGCTGAGCTGAAGGTTGAGTAGGACTTTCTCTTGCAGTATCTTACTTTCTTATATCTAATGTCTTCATTCTTCCATTCAGAGGGCCTGCAAGTGATCTACAGAAAGTGGGACATGCAGTACAGCATTAGATTAATACTTTGGTGTAGCTTGAAATAGAACTGCCCGGGCACCTTGATCAAAGTTTTTTTTAGCTCTAGAGAGTAGTTATACATTGGCATACCATTTTCCCATAGATTGTAAGAAATAAAAGATGAGAGAAATATGTCTGTGTTGACAATTCTTGTCTAATCTCTTTGTCAATTCCTATTTAATTGTGAATCTTTTCATTCCATTTTCTGCAATGTTTACAAGATATCTTGAATATCAGTTATGTCATGGCCCATGTGCACACTGCTCAAGTGCCTGATTTGCTCATTTTAGTTCTATATGTCGACCTGACTCCTGAGTGTGGATGTACTTTTATTCAATTATTTTTCATGTTTGTCTCACCAGAATCTTCTATATATCTTTTTGTTTATCTGATGATTTGCAACAAAACTATTATCTTTACTGTACTTTATGCTATGTTCTTGTACTCATCAGTTGCTAACGTGCTTTAGTTTTGGGATCCAGTTTGTTTCCTTGCTTACATTTCTAATATGCTCCCATAGGGAGCTGCTTAGCTGTCTCACATGGGTCCAATGTAATCGTAACAGGTATTGCATATCTGTTTCTATGTATGCATGTATTATCCTAATTTGCTGCACTGGTGTGATGTTCGGCTTACTCCTCAGGTTTCAGTTAACTTAGAGGTGGGAAGTTATTGATCTGCGCATAAAATGACTAGTGCGGAGCACAATCTTCTCATCAGAACCAGGAACCAAATTGTTTTGAGGACTGCAAAGTTAGTTTTTATCTGTATTTATATCGAGGGACTCCTTAACTGCGTGTGTTAACTAGGCATACCAAATATTTAGCTATGTATGATTAATTCATAGATGAGTTTTAGAGGTAAAAGGCATACCAAATATTACTTATCATGGCCTACCCCAACTTGTTGGAGACTAAAAGGCTTGGTCGTTGTTGTTGTTGTACTGATCATGATTTTTTTTTTCTCTGGATCTAAGGCTTACATTTATAATCCAGCCAACCTTCAGCTCTTAAAGGCTTCCATGTTTATGCTAGGACAAAACTGGCTTTTCTGTGGTGCCCATCAATAATTAACCTACTTGCAGGTGTCTTCTGAGGGATATAAGCAGAAGAAACTTATGAACTTCCATACGAAACTTCAGTGCCTCCATTTAGCGTGTTTGCAGAGCCGTATTTCATATTGTCCGGTTTTCCTATAATTAATATTTGATATCAGTCTTTTGTATACTACTAGTTAGTATGTATCTTTGTAGTTCCAACATTTGTTTAAGGACAGATAGTTTAAATGAAGCTTCTATTTCCTTACTAGGGCCTTGCTGTTAAATTGACCATTTTAAGCATTGGTGCATCCTTTTCTCTATTTGCTTTCTCCAGTATAATATGGGGAAGGAATCCTTTTCTTGAATAACATTTCTAGGTAATATGTCTATCATGTATATATCACTATTTTTTTTCCTTTTGTTTCTAGCAGTCAGTAATAGAGTTCATCAAGGTGCAATGATACACAGCTCTCCTGCATATTCGGAAACAAAGGTGCCTATTTTTTTTAATAATGCATTTCATGTTATTATATGCCAGTTTGCATTAGTGCACTGAGATTTGGAAAATATTGAAATACAACAGTTGTTATTCTCAGCATTTTATCTCCTATTAAAAATTCTCATGGCGTACACTGAGATTAGTCAATTTTTTTCAGCACCTTATTAAAAATAATGCCTCTTGCTTTGGGATTTCAGTTTGATGGCTTGAAACATAACCTGTAATTCTTCGAGGATGTATATATGATGTTGTAGACATGCAGTTTGAATTGGTTTGACATCTGATGTGGTTTTAGTCGGGTTGAATCCTTGTAATCCACGGTTAGTCTTTTCTGTTGTTATTCTATAGCCTCTCTTACCTTGGTCCTGGTAAGAGATAGGCCTTTCCCTATAATACAAAAATATGCAGCTCTCCTGCATGTTCGAGGGAAAAAAAATGGTTTGACATCAAATTGAAAGTTTACGTTATCTGTCTCCCATTTTTTGAACATGGTATTAATGAAGTGTTTGGCTTTCATCTGGTCAGCATTATGCCCAAAGCAATTTCTAGAACACCAAGTTGATTCTTATATTCTTTTATTGGACAATGTATGTATATTTCTTCTTCCTGCTAATCAACAGGAAGCATGCAACTTTACTAGGGATAATAAGTGGAGAACAAATTAAAGCATGGAACGAGTATATCAAATCAAGCTTCATCTGGAGAACCATGAAAAGTAGATAAGAAAGGACAAGCAATCAAACGAATAGTGTTGCTGACACATGGGACAACCCTCTTGAAAGAATCCGATTCATCCCTATTAATGGGATGGAGATGTTCTTTGAATTACACGCCATTGATTTAATCCCCACCGATTGTTTATCAAAAGAATCATTGTTTGTTCAGATGTGCTGCTGGCTTTGAGTTTGGTAGAATATCCAACAATAACCATTCCATTAGCTGCATCTGTTTTGTTGGCTTTATGGTGAAGAAAGTTTTGATGGTAATTAACAAAACTAGGAGTAATGTATTCAGGGGAATCAAAGTATGTCAATTTAGTCAGTCACTATAATGTAAATATGTCGTTTCGGTATTTTTGAAATTCCACTCCAAAGCAAGAGAGGGCATAAAGTTTTTGCTAAGGAATTTGTCCTGCCCTATGTTATTCTTGATGTACCTACTTTGGAGCATAAAGTTGCTAATGTCACTGCTTTATGGTCTTGATGTGTCTATATTTTGTTGGCTTGTAGTCCAATGATGTATCTTCCCATTAATTTGCTCAGGCCAGAACCTACAAGTTTAGATATGATGCAACTGATCAGGCTGAAGGACTTCAATTATTTGTGGTGTCTCTGAGAAGACAGAGAATTACCCAACATGTCAGACTCCAACTGACCCAACACAAAGAATCTTGAAGAATCAAATTGTCGCATATTGAAATGTATAATTTATTCTTATAATGCAGAGATGCTTATTCGAACTTAGAAATTTCATTGCGAGTTTACTACTTCCCTGGTGTTGTCATGTCCAGGAAATGTGTTATTGCAAGTTACTCAACTTTATCTGTGGGGAAATGATGCCGTTTTGCATTGGCAGCAATTACAAGTTGTCAAGGCACATTGTTGCTTTTGTAGTTTGCTTTGTGGACCATAATAGAGTTCTCATTGCATAAAAACTTGTAAAATGTGTGTTATTATTCAGATGTAGTTCCACTGTTCTTTCCTAGTTCCACTCATTTCTGAGAAATACTGTGTTTTAGTAGGATGTAACTCAGTAGTTGTACCTGGAAAATTGAGGGCTGTTATCTCCACTTGAGTTATCATATTTGTGAGAATTTATTTCGATGCATCGTTCCTCAATCTGCCCGAAGATTGCATTTTCTCATATAGATGAAAATGTGCATATCTCTTCCTTTCCTATTTTATTCCCGAAGAATGCTCCAATCTCTCCAGCCTGCATCCAGCTAGTCAAGAATTATTCCTGAGCGTCATTCACAAGCTGATATTCATTGTTTCTATCTATGTACAGGTACAACATTCCTAGGACATATTTTCCACTGTTAAATATTTGACCTACATGTCTGGCCTAAATGAGACATTGTTAACCTTTCTGTTATCATATTTGGCCATACCTTTGCACATAGCCTTGAGAGGAATGAAATGAGGCAGAGCCTTTTCTGATAGGTATTTTTTTTTAGGAACCTGCAGTCTAACTGGCGTAGTGCCTATTCATTTAGTACTCCATTAGACCTCCTTTCTTCAGTTGGTAATGGTAGGAGCACAATAGTTCCACATCCTGCAAGTGAATCCTACAATTCCTCAAACAAATAATGGTCCCTACAAAGTAAGGCTTGGTTCTCAAGTCACCTTTGCAGGCGAGTTTTGAAGTGAAATTTAAGAGTTTGTTTGGATGTTGCATGGCACTACGTCCAGGAAAAGATGAACCCCTTCCCATTTTTTTTTTCTATTTTTTCGAGAACGCGCTAAAGATACGCAATTCTCCCAATTTGCGGTTAGTTGGCATCAAAGAAAGGCGACGATGACGCTGAACCGAGTTTTTTGAGAGGAACAATCTCTCACCTGTGGAGTCTTATCTGAAAAAGGAGAAGGAGAAAGAGAAGAAGGTAATGGACGATCGTGAGGCGGTCCATGTCATGAGAATCACACCAAGGAGGCTCACCGAACTTTCCCTGTTGGAAAACGAAGCGTGCTTCATGAGCACTGGCATGGCACTGGCGGCTGCAACGTGGTTTTGGTAAATGGCAAAGCGTAGTGGCCTGGGTTGTGCTCTTTGCAGTTGCACTTGCAGCCACAACATGTGTTACGGGTCCCAAAAGAGGTCACAGACAAATTTGTCTATTAATAAATTGTTATCGTTAAAACTACAAACCTAGTTCAAATTATAATTTAGTAAATTCTTGTTCTACAAGTAATGATTATGATTTTAAAAACCGAAGGAGTACAAGTTTTAGCATCCTTTGATGATTGCAGCTTTTAACCTGAGAGAATAGTTGGATATCGAGATGAGACATGGCATGCCACCAATTATTTGACGGTAAAAAGAGCAGACAACTTGATAATAGCAGCAGTAATTTGGAAATACTTTTTAGTTTTCTGGGTAGGTGTTAAAGTGATGATAGAACAAGGATGCGTCATTGGGGTGTGAATGTGAAATCAGAGATGTCGACGTCAAAGCATGTTACAACATACAGTACAGCGTAGTTTAGTAACATTAAACAACTTGCAAACAATAGGCAGTAGGTAACAGTGGTATGAGATATATTCAAGCATACAGGTACAGAACAAAGAACATATCTTAAAGCTGCTGACTGCTCAAAGCTAAAACTAAATTAAACATATATATAACGCTGCTCCGAAATTAAAAAATCTCCAAACATATCTTAACTTAGCTGCGTGAGCCTAATTGTCGCCATAAGCACAGCCCGCTGAAAGGAATCCAAACTAGAAATTCTTGACATCTTACAATGATTGAAGATTTTTTTTTTAATTCTATGTTTTTTATGTCAAAACTGAATTGATTCCCGTGATTTTTTTTTTGCGGGGCACCAATTATATCAATGTACTGTGCAGGGCAATGATTATGCAAATAAAAAATGGACGCCGTCAACTGAGATGCTCCTGGATCAAAATCAAGATAGGAACAAACATGAAGTCTTATATTGTTATGAGCCGAAATTATTACCTTCATTCTATAATATAAACAATATCTTTAGGTTTAGTCAAAGTCGATCTTTTTCAACTTTTATTATTAACAATAAAAAATATTATATAATATTTGATCATTTACAAATGGTGTTATTAGTTTCATCATAAAATAGACTATAACATGGTTTTTCTTTTTCGGATGGGAAGAGGTTTCGGCCCAATGCATCTAAGATCAGAGATGCTATGGCTCAAGACTGACGCTTTACACGATGTTCTGGGCCAAAGCGAGGCCGGTTTGACTTGGAGCATTTCTTCTTTATTTTCATTTTTCTTTCTGCGGAGCGCACCACTATTACTGGCACTCTGGCTCGTGGCACGAAGTGTACTTGATCACACAATTTAGACTGAGATCAATACTCAAAACAAGCTTGCCACAGGTTTCAGCACCACAACAATATCAAGGGTCCAATACCCATACACATTACATAGGTTTCTACACTACTCACCTACTGCTATATGTTTGATAATATGTTACATGACAAGTCAGTGCGAAAATGAAGTTGCCACAGGTAAGTTAGCTCCATTCCCTAGGCAGAAGGTGAACTGGATTCTCGCCACTGCTAAAAATGACCGCCTGAATCGATCTGAACTCCACAAGAAATGCTATGATTAGAACATGGGCATTTGTAAGATGGCGAAGTGATTTAGAAAGCTGAGAGGTTACCAGTCTAGAGGACATGGTTCCGGTTCCAATAACTATTTTCATCCTCGAAGATCATGAAGCTGCTAGTCCATGAGTTGTGCTCAGGGTACACGCTGTGATAATCAGAGGATGGATGCCAATCGCTGTTGGAGCCCTTGAATTCCTTTTCAGGCTCCACCTCAGCGAACGTCACACGCTTGTGGCTCTTCGGTTTCAACTCATTTGGATCTTTCAATAATTCATGTTCTTTTGAATCTTTCAGTGCCTTCTTCAGTTCCATAAAGTCTTCCATGGCCTTCTTCTGTTCTTTTGAATCTTTCAATGCCTTCTTCAGTTCTTTTGAATCTTTCATCTGCTTCTTCTGTTCTTTGGAATCCTTGGATGTCTTTGAATCCTTTGACGCCTTCTGCTCTTTCGAATCTTTTGGTACCTTGGGATGTTTCTGATCTTTTGATTGCTTTGGCTCTTTCGGCTCCTTTGATGATTTTACTTCTTTTGAATCTTTAGATGATTTCCCAGATTGTTTAAATTGCTTGCCAGCCTGCAATCATAACAAGTGGTATTAGAGCAGCATAACCACCTTGTCATTTAGAATATCTTCTTAACATGGTACTTCCAAGGGAGTGAATACATTTAAACTGACAAGCATAGCTTTACTTGTATCTGAACTGTTGCAAAAGACATCAATGGATCTAGCTGAGTGTGCAATGTAACAAGCAAGCTTTAGCCTTAAAACAGGATATGTATCAAATATCAGCATTTTCATGTGGCGACAGTAAATTGTATAAGGCACATTGAACAAAATTGAACTATAACATCCAGCTGTACAAAATTGAAGAAAGCATATGTTAAAGTAAAACAAAAAGATACTATGAAGTGAGAGACTGAGAGTATATTCATAAGTTGTATGTACCTTGTTCGCCATTTTCTTCAGTGCATCAGTCCCATTTTCTTCAATAAACTTATCAAGTGCCGTGAGGAAGTCATCAGATTTTCTAAATAGGCCCCTTTTCTGAGGGATGTACCAAATGTTGACCATCTGGTTCTTAACAAAAACAGGTCTTACATAATGTTGGTACACAAAAGCTGCACCATTGAAATATGGCAATACAAGCCAGCAAATAACGATCAGTTTCATTGAGGACCAGAACGGAAGCCTGCAGATATGAAGCATGAACAAATGGTTAAAGCCTGTAGCAAATTTGTTCAAGCCAAGGCAAAATGAAATGATGGACACTTTCTTCCTTAATTCAAGGTTGACAGCTATAGTTTTCTAATAAGAAAATTCAACTGCAGATATAATCCCAAATCATGGAACGTAGTCGAGACGGTAAGGTACACGAGACTGTAAGTTTATAGTCACACCGCATGGATGCATGTAGAACAGTCAAATACCCACAAAGGAAAGAAAGAAACATCACTAGCAGTTTCTGTAAATGTATTCTCAAATATTACAGCAACAATGAGTTCTTCAATAAGTCAAAAATATGTATGTCAGGCCCTGTTCTATTGTCCGACTTCGGAAAATGAGAAATTCAGAAGTGGAACAGTATAATGCAATTGTTTAAAAGTCTTGAGATAGTATAAGTTAATCTTTGCAAAAGAAATATCGATCTAGTGCACTGAATGTGTGGTTCATGTTAAAAAATTTGTAAAACCACCAGTACACTTACCACTGAATGACTGAAGCAAACGTGAGCTCAAACAGGGTTATCAGTGAGTACAACACCCAGTAGGTGAGCCATTGCTGATCATCTACTGGAGATTTGGTTTCTATTGCCTTAACTGAAGCATACCTGTGATATCACGATGTTACACTTGTGTTTCAAATCAATACAGGAAATGATTCTAGTTCAGCATGTAGCAATATAGCAAAGATTCTGAGAAACTTACAAAGGATAAGCTAGTGCAACCAAAGGCCTGTAGAGAAGAAAAGAAGACGACTAAAGTTAAAGCATGCATAAACATGTCAAATATACAACTACTGAACAGAAGACATGAATGATAAATTCAGAAACGAATATCCACTGAAGTAACGAGAACAAATGGATAACTGGCAACAAAACCATACAATGTCCTAGATGGCTAGAGCTAGAGCCAAACTGTACATGCTGATTTTGCAAAGATGGCGCGATAGCAACAGGAAATGCCAAAGTGTTTTAAACAATTACAGCACAATAGCAAGAGGAAATGTCAAAGTTATGCTCCATACCAACACAAATCACAGTGGCGGTAACGAATCTTACACTACACTAGCTTAACAATACATGAAGTTGATTGTACCTTGCTAATAAAACACACATTGGAATAGAAAAACGACAACATAATATTTTAGTAATACATTGCAATCGCAACACAACACGATCTACTAAACTATAAGAAACAGCACCAGGTAGTGTGGAGCCGTCCTCTTGCATGTGACCTAACTTAGCGCATGGAAAGGAATGTGAAACAACCAAAAAGATAAGACAGAACAAGGGAAAAAAAATTCAGGAAAGGAGAATTGACCAATACACCTACAATCACCAGCACTAGCAAACCTACAAATCTAACATCGACAACTTTTATAAAGGAGTGATGAGGGGGGAAAAAAGCAGTGAGTGACTGCACGTCGTCACAGCCGATCTATAATACAACTCGTGCATCACAGCCAACCTTTTGTTCCGGCCTTCCAGCAATGGTCGGTCAGGAACTCAGGATTCAGAAAAGTTGTGAGTCAGGTCAAACGAAGAAATTTGCTTAACAAGCATAGCACCATAGACCCGGAGAAACGAACACTAATTTTTTTTTCTTTCTTTTTCTTTCTATAAAATGCGTTCCGAAAGGTAAAAAAAGAAAAACAAAATCCCCTTTCTCCAACGAAATAAAATGTCAGGCACTCGCACGCAATGGCGCGCTCAAACTCATCATATACACTGATTAAAGCAAAGATTTTATGGTGGGTGACGAGACGAAGGATGATTTATCCTGAAAAAAAATCGCGGGTTCTAGAATTTTTCCCCCAGACGACTTGGCATCCACTGAAAACTCAAGCCACTGTGCTGTTCGCACGCGAACGGTGGGTGAATCCAAGCCTCAGGCGACCCGGCACACCAAATCTAACGAACAGCGAGGATTACTCAACAATGCAGAACAGCGAACCATCTAACAACAGTTCACCACGCATCGCAAGACTACGTTACGCCGTCGCCAGCGCGCAGCACCCCTGCCGGGTCGGGCGAAGAACCGGAACGGAACAGAAAACATAAGCGAATCGAGGGAACGGGAATAGAAAGAACAGTACTGACCCAGCGAGGACGTCGAAGTTCTTGGCGACAACCTTGAGCAAGGATCCGGAGCCGGAGCCCATCTCTTCTTCCGCCCCCGGCCGGCTCTCGAATCCGCAGGAGATTGAAGAAGAGGAAGAACAAGAATCCGATGGGGGCTCCGGTGCTCTTGAAATCCTCTGCCGCCGGCGCAGCCGCTTTTCCGTTGCCCCCCTTTCGCTGCTTTTGGTGGAGTCCCGCTCGTCTCGAGACTCGAGGGGAGGGGGAGCAGAGCGAAGCGAACACGGGACAGGAAAGTGCGGTGTGGAGTGTGGAGCGGCGCAGACGAGACGACGACCGGCCAGCTTGGAAATGACGAGGCGGACGGAGCGGAACCGAGCAGAGCACGAGCGCGAATACAGAGGCTGGGATTATGCAGGCAAACCCCCCAGGCTTTAGCTTTTTCTTATTATAAATAAAGTAACTAGTGTCACGTGTTAAAATTTGTTAATTTTGGAGAGATGAACGAGGCACGAACAGAACAGACATGCGGAGGAACGGTTTATGCAAATAGCACCCGGAATGTCAGTTAAGCCTACAGATTATACAGTACAGTATTAAGTACAGTGAGTTCCTACAAAAAGTGTACTATGGTGTATGGTTGAGTAACTGTCGTGACGAAGGACCCGAATGCAATTTTAGGATAGGTTATAAGAAAAGGTGAAAAGTTGTGCATAGAAGAGACAGGTACCAACTGTTAATTGCACGGCGGGGCTTCCGTTTCTCGCGTCAGTCCCGTCGCACACGCTGCCGCCGTGTGGGGCTCGATGCAGTGCATTACAGGGTGCTAAAGCTCAGCTAGTGGATAATCCACCGCATTATTCGGGTATGCTGAAATATCCTCTTTCTCTTGTTTATTATGCAATGTTATTGCTATTATTATGCCGTATCTTACCCGATCCTATATCTTGGCTGGATTTTTTATTTTATTTGTCTAGCACTGGTTATACGTACTGTTAACGTGTGTGTATGTGTTTTACTCTCTCCTATTTTTATGTATAAGAATTTCTAAGTTTGTTAGAGTCAAATTTTCTAAAATTTAAATAATTTTATGATGAAATATAAATTATAGAAAAATCTCAAATGACTGATATTTTATATATCTCAATCCTATCTATAAAGATAAATTATTTAAAACATGAAAGTTGCTTATTATGACAGTTGGACACATAATGAATCCAATACATGCATCATTTAAAGTACTTGATTAAATATTACAAGAGCAATTTCAACAGTCTATCTAATAATTAGCTAAATTTAAAGATTTTACCTCTTTTATAAAATTAAAAAAAATTTAAAAAATTAGCGTAATCCAATAGACTAGATAAATATGACTCTTTATATTCGAAACATGCCCGCACCGTAATCTCAAATGACAGTCTTTTCCTGTGACTCTTTACCATTGCATCATTGGTTGGATCGCTCCTGTTTCCAAAGGCAATCGGCCGCCCGCACCGCACCAAGCCAGCAATGCAGCGAGAGCGCCGCCCGGCCACCTGGTTGTGCACCTTGTCTGAATGCATCGATGTTGTCTGTGTTCTTCGGACCTATACGCCTCGCTGCAGCGTGAAACTGACTGCCGCGTATGTACGCATTGCTGCTGCCTGGAAGCCTGTCAATCCTATAGCGATCTCTACGTAGCAAGTCGGCAAGGATAGCACGTGGATGATCAGTTTGTGTTGAAAGTCATTGCTGCAGAATATGAGCTGGAATGAAACTAGTTTCTTAAGTTACATTTATATGAACTAAGCAATAGTTGAATAATTTTATAGTACTACGGAATGAGGGTGAGCTTGATATCTTCACTTGACATATTTTTTTAAATAAAGAAGAAAGACAGCCAATAATCTAAACTAGTTTCTACTGAATATTACTATTAAATTAAGAACTGACAAACATCGGAGGTGCTGAACAGAACAATCATAAGATTCGAATGAGTAGGGTACTGAATCAAGAACAATGCTTCTGAAAATCACCATTCAGAGTATAGATAATCCTGAGTTAACAACCTATAATCAAAGAAACAAAAAACATTGGTTGCTACTAAATCTTTAGTACCCGTGAAGCAAAATACTAACCAGGGGACTCCTCTTCCACGCCCGTTGCTTCATGTGGAAAGAGATCCTACGGCTGCTGGCCCCCAAATCTTGTGGAAAGAAGCACCCGACGGTGCAACAATCCGACCCTTCTGTTATCTATCTGATCCAAATCCAATCCTTCCTCCTAATTCCCAACCACAGAGCTCCTGGACCTAGATCCCTTGAGTTAATTGGGACATGGCAGAAGGCCGTCGAATGTGCTGATTGTGGATGCCTTCACGACCAGCCACCATAGCAATTAGCATGGGGATGAGGCAGCCTGGACATCGATTCAGGCAGCGAGATGCTCCGTGGAAGAACAGGGGATTCAGGCAAAATTTGGTGAGAAGGAAATGGCATGGGAAGGGGAGGGGGAGGCGTGGAAAGAGAGCCAAGCGCGGGAACGAGGGGCAGGCGCGAGGGAAGGACGAAGGCGCGTGGGAACGCGCAAAGAAATTGACGATGGCGAGCCGTGTCCGCTAGCAAAAGATGGCTAGCGGCGACATCAGGATTGCAAGCGAGTAAAAATAACGAGTACGATGGCTACTCTGTTGGATCACTCTTTCATCCAAAAAAAAACTATATTTGGCTTTACAAAGCATTTTAGCTCTCCTACTGGAGTTGCTCCAATATTTAAAATATTCTTTATTGATTACTCAAAATTAATAATGTTTGCATCGCAAGAGTATGACATATATATATAGGAACTGTCCCCATAATAATTCGCGTAAGTCAATGTCGGCGTTCGTTGTGGCCGACGAGTAATTAGTATCGTGGAGTGCGTGTTTTGGTTCGGATGGTTCGCGAGAGGACACAAGGATTTATACTGGTTCGGGCAACGTGCCCTACGTCCAGTTCGATGAGGCTGCTCGTGTTACTCGCGACAGTTTGTAGTAGGGGGTTACAAACGGGCGAGAGAGGGACGAACTCCCAAGTCTCTGTGAGGTGTTCTACGTGGGGTGAGATGTCGTGTGTCTTGGACTCGTATCCCGCCCCGTCGTTCTCCCGCCTCCCCCCTTTTATACTGCAAGGAGGGAGGTGGGCGTACAAAGAGTTGGCGCAAAGGTGTGGGCGGCGGCATGGCCGGGTGTCCTGTAGGCCGCGCTGTTGATGCTTCAGACTCCGTGCCGGTCGCTGTGGATGACGTCGCAGGCATGGCGGTGCTTCTTCGGTCGATGGCGCCACAGGGATGGCCGTCAACGAGGGACGTCCCTTCGGTATGGTCGGTCACCCTCCGACGAGGGGTCGGAGGAGAGGAGGACTGGTCATCGTTAGCTCCGTACCCGGTCGAAATGTCGATCGTAGCCGTCCCGTCTTGTCAGAAGGGATGGGCTTTGACGGGGGTCGTTCGCATAGTGACGGCCTCGCTGTCACTGTGCGACGTGGGCGGTAAACGCCCACTTGCGCGGGGGGCTTTGGTAGCCACGAGAGTAGTTGAGCTTTTATTACTCAACTACTCAGTACCAACCGCCTTCGTCGCGCTAGGTGGCGCTCCCGACCCCTGAGGGTCGGGAGGGAGCGATTCGCCCGACCCCTGGGGTCGGGCGAGGCGGACTTTGGCACGAGCTCCCGACCCCGTCATGGTGAGGTCGGGAGCCTGAGTCGAGCGGCGGGTGATCCGACCGCGGTCGAGGGGGTCGGGCGAGGCGGACCTGTCTGTGGGCCCGAGCCACTGTACGCGCGTCGCGGCATAGAGGTCGGGCGAGACGGAGGTCGCTTATTGCTTTATACGTAAAGCAGTCGGAGGACCGCTAATACCGGTCATCACCGGTATCGGCCCTCAACAGTAGCCCCCGAGTGAGGTCCGACCCCCCACATAAGAGGGGTCGGGCGTCGCTCTAATCGGAGGTGGCTTGTAGAAGCGTTTCTACCGGTAAGGGGCGCGCGCGAGCGCGCACCTTACAGGTGTAGCCCCCGAGCGAGGTCTGATCCCTTCTTGGGATCGGGCGTCGCTTAAGTCGGGAGGAAGAGCGATCGTGGTGATCCCTTATTTGTGCTGTAAGGGGCGCGCGCGAGCGCGCACCTTGCAGGTGTAGCCCCCGAGCGAGGTCTGGCCCCCTCGGGGGCCGGGCGTCGCTCAGGTCGGGAGAAGGAATTTTCGTTCGCGAGAGCGAACTCATCCTTGGGACTTAAGGTTCTGCGACCTCGCGTTGGATCTCTTTTTGCGATTCCGTCCCCGAGTCCTCTGCTCGTTGCAGTGACCGGTCGGGGGTTCGGTTCGTCTTTGTATCGTGCCTCCAGCGCGTCCGTCCGCCGGACGAGGAGGTTGAGCCGAGCCACGCCTTACCTCGATGGCCGAGGCGTGACGCTCATCGAGCTGCTAACGGGTAAGTTCAAGTGGAGCCCCGGGATCCCTTCGGGGGGATCCCAGCCGAACCGGCTGGCGGTTGGCCCCAATATTCCTAGTCGCCGTCCCACGTGGTTCTCAGATGCCGTTCGATAGGCTTCTGAGGGCTCGTTGCCTCTCTGCGGGGAGATACCCGTGGGTCGGATCGGACCGGGACTCGAACGCGAATCGTGATGCCCCTGGGCGGTCGACCGCCTGGGGGTACTGGCCGCTAGCGGACCCATCACTTTTCACCCCTCACTCTGTTTATGCCCTGAGCGGCTGTCGAACCCATCCGCTGGGCCAGCCTTCGAACTCTTTGGGCCGTCGGGGCATGTTTCAGCCCATGTGTTTTTCTTACCTGGGCGGGCCTGACCCGATAAGTCGAACCGTCGTTCGTATCACGGAGTTACCTGAGCTGGCCCGGCCCGATAAGTCGAAGCGTCGCTCGGCGGCGTGCGGTGGCGCTCGATCCGGCGGAGCCTGCAGGCGTGAGCAATAAAACGTGACGAGACGTTTACCTGCCTCACCTGGCGCGGGCGTGAATGGGGCGCGCTGCTCGAGGGGGCGCGCCGCGGGCGTCGTCGTCTCGGCCGAGCCTATATAAACGGACCCGCGGGCTTCGTCCGTTGCACTTACGCTTTCTGCCTCCTCGAGCTTCCGCTGTCTTGCGCATTCTGCTCCCAAGCCCTTTCGCCTTCCTTCGTCCTCGCCACTCCCGAGTCCCCCACAGCCACTTACTTCGCTCATCTTCGATGGCGTCTTGGGGGAAGTCCGACGTGCGGAGCGTCCGCCTAGAGGCCTGGTGAGGCGCGGCCTCCTCCGCGCGCGCACGGGGGCGGCGGAGTGGCTGGTGCCGGGCGACGAGACGCTGCCATCCCCGCCGGATGGCTACATCGTTTCGTTCGCGCCGTTCCACGAGCGCGGGTTCGGCGTCCCCGCGCACCGGTTCTTCCGGGGGCTGCTACACTACTACAACATTGAGCTGCAGCATCTCAACCCCAACGGGATCCAGCACGTCGCCCTCTTCGTGGCGTTGTGTGAAGGATTCTTGGGGATCGAGCCCCATTTCGACCTCTGGCGGTATTTCTTCGCCGTCAGCTTGCTGAAGGCGGAGCGTGGGCCGGCGCCGATCGGGTGCGCCGGCATCCACCTTCGCAGCAACCGCTCCGCCGACTACATTTCGGTGAAGCTGAGGACTTCCCACAGGGGCTGACACGGCCAATGGTTCTATCTCAAGAACGACACCGCCGGTCCCCTGCGGGAGTTCACGGGGCGGGTCTTCCCGGTGGCGCCCGAGTCCTGGCGATGGGGTCCTCCGAAGAGGGAGCAGACGATGCTGGATGGCCTTCTCGCGGCCATCGCGCAGCTGAAGGAGGCGGGCGTGCGCGGTGCTGGGGTCATCGCGGAGTACCACGCCCGCCGCGTCCTTCCGCTGGTGGCCCGCCCGCTCCGTCTGGACCAGATGGGGCCCGGCGTGGACGCGGAGGGGTCGGTGATGGCGGGAGCTCCCCCCTCCGAGTCGGAGCTCAAGCAACGCCTGAAGGAGACCCTCCTCCCGAAGGAGGCCGACGTCGACTTGGACGACCATCCTCGGGCCCTTCCGTGGCCCGGGAGCGTCCAAATTGTAAGTTCTCCCCATCCTTAGCTTGTAGATCGTCTTTTTTCTTTTCTAGAGTCGATATTGACTATTTGATGTGCGCCAGGAGGGCCTGGTCCTCCGCCGATCCCTCGTCCCCGTCCCGGAGGACGCCGCGACCAGGGAGGCGAACCGCCTCGCCGCCGAGGAGCAGAAGCGGCGGAAGGACGCCGCGAAGGCGAAGAAGGCGGCGAAGCTCCAGAGGCGCGGTCGCCGCCAGGGGTCGGAGGAGGAGGAGAGCGATGACGACGATGACGACGACGAGGAGGAAGAGGAGGAGGAGGAGGAGGAGGTCGGCCCCCGTCAGGGGGGTCAGGGGCCGAGCGGGTCGCGCCCGCCGGCCCAAGTGCTGACACTGGAGCCCCCGAGGTTGAAACCTCAGGGGTCGAGCGGGTCGCGCCCGCTGGTGGAAGAGAGGAGGCCCGAGGCTCGGAGGCCGGAGGCCTCGGGGTCGGGCCCCCGGGGTCCGGCTGCGACGCGCCCACAGGAGGAGCCACCGAGGTCTGAGCCTCGGAGGTCGGAGGCGACGCCGAGTCGCGCCCCGGCCGTGCCCGCCGCGGGGTCCGCGACAGCGGGAGCGGCGCCAAGGACGCCGACGCCGGCGGGGCCGTCGGCCGGCACGCCCCCGAGCGGGAGGGTGGCTCCCACGGCTGCCCCGGGGGAGCCGGCGGCAGCGCGGGCGAGCGAGAAGCGCCCCCGCCCTTCGGAGGGGCAGTCGGATCCGACCCCCAAGCGTCGTCGGGGGATGGCCATAGGGTAAGTAGTTTTGATTCTTTCTTTCTTTTCTTTAAGTGTCCTGCTCACCGCCGCTCGCTCGTTGTGCAGGGTCGGAGGGATGGTCCTGGCGTTGGCCACGGCGCCCAAGAAGGCGCTTGCGCGGCGCCCGTCCGCCGGTGCGCCAAGGGCCGGTGACGCGGAGTCATCGGCGGCTGGTGAGGCCAGGGCGGTGGAGCCCCTGCGCGCGGTGGCGACGGCCGTCGAGGCGGCGCGGTCCGCGGAGCAGGAGGTGGCGGCGGCGGAGCCGGCGCGGGCGGAGGCGGAGCCGGCGCGGGCGGAGGCGATGGTGGTGGCGCCGCGGGAGGCGCCAGAGGGTGCGGGCGCCAGCGGGCCTGTGGCTGCCATGGTGCCAACGGCCGCCGTGGCCGAGGGGTCGGCGTCGGGGGGCGCCGCGGTGGGGTCCATAGACCAGGCCCTCCAAGAGGAGCTTTCGGAGATGGTCGCGTTGGACAGCATCGCGGCGTCACTCCGACATCGCCTCTCGAGGGGTCTCAGGAGGCGCCAGGCGCTCGAGCGGCAGCTTGTCGCTGCTAGCAGCGCGGCGGCGGATGCCCAGACCCGGGAGGAGTCCGCGGTCGGCCGACTCCGGGGGGTGGAGGAGGAGGCCCGCATTTTGAGGAGTCAGCTGGAGTCCGCCCACCAGGTACGCAACGCCGCCGTCGTGGTGGCGGTGGAGAGGAGCCAGCAGGTGGGCGGGCTTCGGGCGGTACTCCGGAAGGAGAGGGAGGCGAGGATGGAGGCCGAGGGCGTGGCCGCCGACCTGGGGACGGAGCTGTCCGACGCTCGGACAGCGGTGAAGAAACTTCAACAGGCGGTGGCGGGTATGTGGTACCCTTTCTCTTTCTTTTTAGCTTTCTCTTCCTTAGGCAGCGTGGTCTGACCATCGGACGATGTGTGCAGCGCTCACGGAGCAGGTGGAGGAGCGTGCGCGCGAGGCGTCAAGGGAGGCACTCCGCCGAGGCGTGCACCGGGCGTTCGCTATCGCCCGGTCTCATTATTCCAGCATCGCGCTGGACTTAATGAGTCAGGGGTTCGCGCCCGGGTACACCGACGAGGAACTGGACGAGATCGAGGATGAAGTCGCCCCCTTGGCGCACGCCCTGGCTGCGAGGATAGAGGAGGAGGATCGCCCCCTGACCCCGGAGCACGAGAAGCCCCCGACTCCAGAGCAGGAGCGGACCCCCGCCCCCGAAGAGTAGGAGTAGATTAGTTAGCATGTGTTTAGGGTGTCCGAGGCCGAAGCGCCCGGACAACTTGTAAAAACAAGTTTTTGTATTACAAGTGATTTTGACCTTGACGGCCTGTTTCCTTATCACTTGCGTGAAAAAGCGCTCTGTCCCTGACTCGTCCGTTTATGTGTCCTCAAAGAATCGTAGGTTGTAGACAGGATCGACACTTAGTTTTTGCCGGTGAGCGATGTTGCCGTAGCCTTTCGCGGGCGGTAGGCGTTTCGCAGTCCGACCGACTCGACTTCGTGTTTCTCCTATCCACGACCTATCTTCTCTGAGTCTTAAACGTTAGGTGGGGGGCCGAGGCTCGGTGCAAAACGTAAGTCGCGGATAGGATCGATCGTTAGCTTGACTGGTGAGCGTTGTGGCCATAGCCCCCGTGGGCTCGTTAGCACTTTCGCGGTCCGACCAGTTCGATCTCAAGCTTTCCTATCTTTGATTTACTTGTTTTTGCACAAGTTTTTTGAAAACGTGCGAGGGTCGGGCCGCGCACGTATTGCACATGGAATACATGCGCGCACCTTGCAGGTGTTGAGCCCCCGAGCGTGGTTGGACCCCTGTGCAGCAGGGGTCGGACGCTGCTCGGGGGGTGCGGAAAACAGACAAGCTACGAGTTTTAGGGATAGAAACGACGTAGCTGCTCGATGTTCCAGGCGTTGGTGAACTCTTGTCCGTCCGCGGTCTGCAGCTTGTAGGTGCCGGGTCGGAGAACCTTGGCGACGATGTAAGGCCCCTCCCATGGCGGCGACAGCTTGTGTCGTCCTTGGCTGCTGGTGACGCGACGAAGGACGAGGTCGCCGACGTTGAACGCTCGCTCCCGCACGTTCCTTCCATGGTACCGGCGTAGTGCTTGCTGGTACTTGGCGGATCGGAGGAGCGCCACGTCTCGGGCCTCGTCGAGCTGATCCATCGCGTCTTCGAGGGACGTCTGGTTCCCTTGGTCGTCGTACGCCTTCACCCTCGGAGCACCGTAGTCGAGGTCGGTTGGTAGGACAGCTTCGGAGCCGTATACCATGAAGAAGGGGGTAAACCCCGTGGCCCGACTAGGGGTCGTCCGCAGGCTCCAGAGTACGGCAGGGAGTTCGGCTGCCCACCGACCGTTGAACTGCTTCAGGCGGTTGTGGATCCGAGGCTTCAATCCCTGCAAGATCATGCCGTTTGCGCGTTCGACCTGCCCGTTCGTCCGGGGGTGCGCTACGGCTGCCCAGTCGACACGGATATGGTAGTCGTCGCAGAATTTAAGGAATCGCTTTCCTGTGAACTGCGTACCGTTATCCGTGATGATGGAGTTGGGCACTCCAAAGCGGTGAATGATGTCGAGGAAGAATTCCACAGCTTCTTCCGGTCGGATCCTTGCCACCGGTCGGGCTTCGATCCATTTGGTGAACTTGTCGACGGCCACCAAGAGATGGGTGTAGCCCCCGGGTGCTTTTTTGAGCGGTCCGACCAGGTCGAGTCCCCAGACCGCGAACGGCCACGTGACGGGGATGTTCTGCAGCGCTTGCGCTGGCAGATGGGTCTGCCGGGCGTAGAACTGGCAGCCTTCGCAGGTGCGCACGATATGCGCAGCGTCGTTGACGGCTGTCGGCCAGTAGAATCCTTGTCGGAAGGCGTTTCCGACCAAGGTCTTGTGCGCCGCGTGGTGTCCGCAGACCCCACCGTGGATGTCTTGCAGCAGCAGCTTTCCCTGCTCGGTTGGGATGCAGCGCTGCAAAATCTTGGTGAGGCTTCTTTTGTAAAGCTCCCCATCGATAAGGACAAAGGACTTGGCTCGACGCGCGATGCGTCGAGCTTCCGTCTTGTCCGTGGGGAGTTCCCCTCGGATGAGGCAGTCGAGGTATGGGGTCCTCCAATCGTTTGGGGGGCCCGACCCCGACGTGGGTGCGTCATCGATCTCCATGACGTCGGGTCCTGGAGGCGCGGGAGTCGATCCGACCCCTTCGCCTGGGGTCGACTCGTTGTCGACCCCTTTTGGGTCTTTGGGACGGATCGACGGCTGGCTTTGGTCGTGGGAGAAGACCCCTGGTGGGATCTGGTCCCGACCCGCCGCAATCTTTGCGAGGGAGTCAGCTTCTTCGTTCTGTCGCCTCGGGACATGCTTGAGTTCAAGACCGAAAAACTTGTGTTCGAGCTTGCGTACCTCTTGGCAGTACGCGTCCATGACATCGCTGTGGCAGCTTGACTCCTTCATGACTTGGTCGACGACGAGTTGGGAGTCGCCTCGAACTTCGAGACGTCGGATCCCCAACTCGTCGGCGATCTTGAGCCCATTGATGAGCGCTTCGTATTCCGCCATGTTGTTGGAGGCGGGAAACTGGAGTCGGATTGCGTACCTCATGCGCACCCCCATGGGAGAGACGAAGACGAGTCCGACCCCTGCTCCTGCGCGCATCAACGAGCCGTCGAAGTAGAGGACCCAGTACTCTTGGTCGATGGGGGCAGTGGGGAGCTGGATTTCGGTCCACTCCGCCACGAAGTCGGCCAAGGCCTGGGACTTGATTGCTGTACGAGGGGCGTACGTGATTCCCTCGCCCATGAGCTCGAGAGCCCATTTCGCGGCCTTCCCCGTTGCGTCGCGGTTTTCGACGACCTCACGCAAGGGGGAAGAGGTGACCACCGTTACCGGGTGCGACTCGAAGTAGTGTCTGAGCTTTCTCTTGGCGAGGACGACGCCGTAAAGAATTTTCAGTATCTGGAGGTACCGAGTCTTTGTGTCAGACAAGACTTCGCTCACGAAGTAGACGAGGCGTTGAACCTTGAGGGCGTGGCCCTCCTCCCTTCGCTCTACGACCAAAGCAGCGCTGACGACCTGAGTCGTCGCGGCGAGGTAGAGTAGGAGTGGCTCTTTCGGGGTCGGAGGCACCAGGACCGGTGGCTTGGACAGGATAGCTTTTATCCTATCGAGAGCCTCCTGTGCCTCGGGAGTCCATTGAAATCGGTCGGATTTCTTCAGGAGCTGGTAAAGCGGGTGAACGCGCTCTCCGAGGCGTGAGATAAAACGGCTTAGCGCCGCCAAGCACCCGGTCATGCGTTGCACTCCCTTCAAGCTCTGGATCGGACCCATCCGGTTGATGGCTTCGATCTTCTCCGGGTTGGCTTCGATGCTACGCTCGGAGACGATGAATCTGAGCAGCATCCCCCTCGGGACCCCGAAAACACATTTTTGGGGTTGAGTTTGATGCCGTTTGCTCGGAGCTTGGTGAAGACTCGATCCAGGTCGTCGACGAGCTGGTCGGTCTTCTTGGACTTGACTACGATGTCGTCCACGTAGGCTTCGACGATGTCTCCGATGAGTTCGTCGAAGGTTCTGATCATGCAGCGCTGATACGTAGCGCCTGCATTTTTCAGTCCGAACGGCATCGTGACGTAGCAGTACGAGCCGAACGGAGTGATGAATGACGTCGCGAGCTGGTCGGACTCCTTCATCGGGATTTGATGGTACCCGGAGTACGCATCAAGGAAGCATAGGGTTTCGCACCCCGCAGTTGAGTCGACTATCTGATCGATTCGTGGCAAAGGAAACGGATCCTTTGGACACGCTTTGTTGAGACTGGTATAGTCAACGCACATTCTCCATTTCCCACTCTTTTTTCGCACAAGAACGGGGTTGGCTAACCAGTCGGGGTGATACACTTCCTTGATGAAACCGGCTACCAGAAGTTTGGCGATCTCTTCCCCGATCGCTCTGCGCTTCTCCTCGTCGAAGCGGCGCAGACGTTGCTTGACCGGGCGAGAGCCCGGCTTGATGTGCAGGGCGTGCTCGGCGACTTCTCTCGGAATGCCTGGCATGTCCGAGGGTTTCCACGCGAAGATGTCGATGTTCGCGCGGAGGAAGTCGACGAGCACGCTTTCCTATTTGGGGGAGAGAGCAGTCCCGATCTTCACCGTCTTGCCGTCGACGCTATCGGGGTAGAGCCGGATCTCTTTGACGCCCTCCGCGGGTTCGAAGGATCCAGTGCTGCGGTTGGAGTCGGGCGCGTCCTCAGTGACTTGCTGGCGGATGACAGCGAGTTCCTCCGTCGCCACGGTTGCGGAGGCGAGCTCGCCAGTCTCCGCCTCGCATTGGTAGGCGTGCTGGAAGGACGTCCCGACGGTGATCACCCCCTTCGGTCCAGGCATTTTGAGCTTTAGGTAGGTGTAATTGGGCACGGCCATGAACTTGGCGTAGCATGGCCGTCCCAATATGGCGTGGTAGGATCCGTGGAATCCTACCACCTCGAAGGTGAGAGTCTCCGTCCTGAAATTGGACGGAGTCCCGAAGGTGACGGGCAAATCGATTTGCCCGAGGGGAACAGCTTGTTTCCCAGGAATGACGCCGTGGAAGGGTGCGCCGGTCGGGCGAATGCGCGCCCGGTTGATGCCCATGGCGTCGAGGATCTCGACGTAGAGGATGTTGAGGCCGCTGCCTCCATCCATAAGCACCTTGGAGAGGCGCTTAGTGCCGACGATCGGGTCTACCACCAACGGGTACTTGCCTGGTTGCGGTACGTGGCTGGGGTGGTCTGACCGGTCGAACGTGATCGGAGACTCCGACCACTTGAGGAACGACGGGACGGCGGGCTCAACTGCGAACACCTCACGGCGCTCCAGCTTGGCCCGACGTCGGCCACCGTGTGGCGCCGGCCCAGAGACGATCATAAGGCAGCCGTCCGTCTCCGGGAAGTTGTCGTCGCCGTCGCGGCGTCGACGTCGTTGCTGGCGTCATCGGGAGCCTGTCTGGGTTTGCCTTTCGGCTTGCCCTTCTTGGCCTCCTCGGCCAGGAACTTCTTCATCAGCGAACACTCTTTGTATAAGTGTTTCACTGGGAAGACGTGGTTGGGGCACGGACCGTTCCACTTCTTTTCGAAGTGGTCCGGGATGTCCTCCGTGGGTGCCTTGGCACCCTTGCGATCCGCGGCAGCGACCATCCGTTCTCCGGACGGACGCGGCCGGTTCTTCTTCTTCTTCTTGCTCGGAGGGTCGGAGGAGCCTCCGCCGGCTGTCTCGACCCGCTTACCTTTGGCGTCTTGGGCGCGATCGAAGATCGCACCCACCGCCTCCTCGCCAGAGGCGAAGCTGGTCGCGATGTCCAGCAACTCTCTGGCGGTCCGGGGACTCTTGCGCCCTAGTTCGTGAACTAGGGAGCGACAGGTCGTCCCGGACAAGAATGCGCCGATGACATCGGCGTCACCGACGTGCGGCAGTTCGTTGCACTGCCGGGAGAAGCGCCGGATGTAATCTCGGAGCGACTCTCCAGGTTTCTGCCGGCAGTTCTTGAGGTCCCAGGGGTTACCTGGGCGGTTGTAAGTCCCCTGGAAGTTTCCAACGAAAACCTCCTTAAGGTCAGACCAGCAGGTGATCTGATTGGCGGGGAGATGCTCGAGCCACGTTCTGGCCGAGTCGGCCAGATACAATGGCAGGTTGCGGATGATGAAGTCGTCATCCTCCGCGCCCCCAGCCCGGCACGCGAGGCGATAGTCCTCGAGCCACAGGCCGGGTTGGTTTCCCCCGCGTACTTCGGTACGTTGGTCGGGGGTCGGAAACGCCGCCGGAATGCTGCGTTCCGAATGTGAGGACTGAAGACCCTCGGTCCCGGGGCGTCCGGGCTAGGGCTTCTATCCTCGTCTCGTCGTCGTAGCGTCCTCCTCGACGCGGATGACGCGATCGGGAGGTGCCATCGTCGAACTCCAGGCGGCGCCGCCGCGCATCCAGGGTGGCGCGGGCGTCCCTGTTCGTCCCCAGACGACCGCGGACGGAGGCTTTCGCCGTGCCATCCGATGCTGGGGAGTCTGGTGGACAGACGTGTTCTGGGCACGTTGTCCACGCAGACGCGACAGCGAGCTCTCAGCTTGCTGCACTGCCGCGTGCTCAAGTAGCGCCTCAACCTCGCGCTGGGCGCGTCGGGCCTCCGCGTGACAGGCTCAGGGAGGCCCCTGAGCAATGCCGCCGCCGCGGCCAAGTTCTGGCTCGCCCGTGGGAAGCGCGGGCAGCCATCGTCACGACTTGCGACTCGTAAGTCGCGAACGTCAGTGCGGGTGTGTTCACTGGACTCGCTCTGAGCGAGCTGATCAATCGCCGCACGCTGCTGATCCAGCTGACGCTGGACCTCCAGGAGTTCCTCCCTTCGTGCGCGCAGTCGTTCTGACTGCGCGTCACAGGGTGGGGTCCCGTCCTGCGGGCCAGACGATTCTGCAGGGCGTTCGCCCTCCGCAGCGGGAAGATGCTCCGCACGTATCATAAGGCACTCGCGTGAGGGATGATGACTTCCCTCACTGCACTCTGCATCGGAATCTTCGTTTGACGCTCCATCTAGGAGGTCGAAGAGAGACTCGGATGCGCAGCCCACCATGGCCACGAACTCGTTGTTCATGGCGCGTGGAGCTGGGAGCGTCGACGCCCGGGACAATGTGCCAGCGAGAGGCGATACACGCCCGGGGTCAAGGGGGCAACCGGTGGTGCCGCTGCACCGGCCAGTGCCAGAGCGCCATCTGAGATGGCGACGAAGTCGAGGCTCCCGAAACGCACGTGTGCACCGGGAACCCAGGTGTTTGCGCGGCTAGCCATCCGAACAAAGAGAGGGTTTGACGAAAACACGCACAAAGAACCCCTACCTGGCGCGCCAACTGTCGGCGTTCGTTGTGGCCGACGAGTAATTAGTATCGTGGAGTGCGTGTTTTGGTTCGGATGGTTCGCGAGAGGACACAAGATTTATACTGGTTCGGGCAACGTGCCCTACGTCCAGTTCGATGAGGCTGCTCGTGTTACTCGCGACAGTTTGTAGGGGGTTACAAACGGGCGAGAGAGGACGAACTCCCAAGTCTCTGTGAGGTGTTCTACGTGGGTGAGATGTCGTGTGTCTTGGACTCGTATCCCGCCCCGTCGTTCTCCCGCCTCCCCCCTTTTATACTGCAAGGAGGGAGGTGGGCGTACAAAGAGTTGGCGCAAAGGTGTGGCGGCGGCATGGCCGGGTGTCCTGTAGGCGCGCTGTTGATGCTTCAGACTCCGTGCCGGTCGCTGTGGATGACGTCGCAGGCATGGCGGTGCTTCTTCGGTCGATGGCGCCACAGGGATGGCCGTCAACGAGGGACGTCCCTTCGGTATGGTCGGTCACCCTCCGACGAGGGGTCGGAGGAGAGGAGGACTGGTCATCGTTAGCTCCGTACCCGGTCGAAATGTCGATCGTAGCCGTCCCGTCTTGTCAGAAGGGATGGGCTTTGACGGGGGTCGTTCGCATAGTGACGGCCTCGCTGTCACTGTGCGACGTGGGCGGTAAACGCCCACTTGCGCGGGGGGCTTTGGTAGCCACGAGAGTAGTTGAGCTTTTATTACTCAACTACTCAGTACCAACCGCCTTCGTCGCGCTAGGTGGCGCTCCCGACCCCTGAGGGTCGGGAGGGAGCGATTCGCCCGACCCTGGGGTCGGGCGAGGCGGACTTGGGTCGGGCGAGGCGGACTTTGGCACGAGCTCCCGACCCCGTCATGGTGAGGTCGGGAGCCTGAGTCGAGCGGCGGGTGATCCGACCCGGTCGAGGGGTCGGGCGAGGCGGACCTGTCTGTGGGCCCGAGCCACTGTACGCGCGTCGCGGCATAGAGGTCGGGCGAGACGGAGGTCGCTTATTGCTTTATACGTAAAGCAGTCGGAGGACCGCTAATACCGGTCATCACCGGTATCGGCCCTCAACAGTCAACAACCTAGACATATATATAACCTTCTTGCTTACTGATCTGACTCACATCAGATAAGAGAACAAACACAAAACCAAACGTATTGGTAGTGCAGCATGAAAAAAGGAGGAAAATACGTGCACACATCAGGTCGAAAACTAATTAACCCTCCAAAAGCTTGTACCACTAGTGAGTTTATTCAGCAAATTTTTGGAATCAATCAATACTAGCCCTCTAAAATTTAGCCGATCTAGTATTTTGAGTAACAAAATCTTGTACTTAGCGATTTAGATTCGCAATGTCAAATTGTCCACGGGCACAACTATTGCAATTTGCAACCGGATTTGACTGCAATGGACCAGGGATTTGCTGTCCCGATCGACCGGGAGCTCATCCGCCAGATCATCGGATGAGAGCCTTTTGACTCATCATCTCACCGTCCGAAAAGGAGAAGATCGATGCGGCAGAGAAGGAAGGCCCGGGTACAGGGAACCGAGGTGGGCCCGACGGCGACGGGCCATGTGTCGCCCCGCTGCCGCCCAAGTGTGCGGGTGGTGGTCGCCACACGCTCGCTGCGTGTGCTCGCCTCCCTCTCCCTCTCCTCTCCCTCCGCACTAGCGTTGCTTCCGCCTCTTCCCCCTCCGCAGCAGCCCTCCCGTCTCCTTCCCTCTCCGCACGCGCGCCACCCCCTCGCTTCGCAGTCGTCAGACGGCGTCGGGAGTGGCCAGTCGAGATCCGCCGGAGCCGTGGTACGGTACCCGCCCGCCCGCCCGCCAGCGCGGCAAAAAAAATCGTTTCTTGATTGATGTCTGTTCCGGTTGGCTAGTTAGCGTGCGCGATCAAAGCGCGTTTTGTTGGCGTGAGCTCGTTTGATCTGGCGCAGGGATGCGGGGGAGAAAGTCGGTTAATTTGTTTTGGTTCGGATGATGGATTCGGTGGGAAATTTACTGTCTTGATGCCTGTTGGGTGGGTGGCTGGGATGACCGATGAGCAGTTATTGGCTTAGTTGCTGCGGAACAGAGAGAGGGAAAGGGAGAGAGCTTCGGTTCTTGATGAGGGCACTAGTTCTTGGGAACCTTCAATCTCACCATGTCTCTCCGGTGTGGTGGTATTATCTAGCTACGACCCTACTGAGAGGAAATGTTAGTTAGTTTTGCTGTTGTCAACGCTTAGTGTGCCGTGAAGAACATGGTATGCGTTCTTTTATGAGTTTAGATAGTATTAGTAGAACTGAATCTGTGTCGACTTTGTGATGGATTGCATGTGCAGTTGGAGGATTTATTGTTATGACTAGTGAGGAGGAAAATGGAGTAGCCTCATTAGATATCTTGATGTGCTGTTGGAGTAGTAAAGTTGGTCTTTTTTGAGTGCTTCTCACGAGCAAATGTTGACTCACAGTAACTATTCTTGTAATTAAGGTGAGTTCTTGATGCCAGTTCTGATAGACTTCACATTGATATGATTTTGTGCAGCTCATAATACATATCCTTATAAGTAAATCACAACGTACTTCTATGATCATCTTGCATTTCTTGTCATGGTTAAGTTGTACCTCGTTATGGTTATAAGTTCTTTTGGTTCCATGGTATAGGTTCACATCCCACAGAACTAGTTTTGGAAGGGATTAGTTAGATTTAGTAGTGTACCGATAGCTTGCTGCCATTTATCTTTTGGCCTTTTGATACCCTTTGTTTTGGGAATAGTATCTTTTAGTGCTTTAATCGACATTTGTTTTGTAGGAGAATAGTTTGGGCATGGTGGCTGAAACGAGAGCTCTGATTCGTTGCCTGGAAGTTCAAATGCTACCGCTGACAAGCCTGTTAATGGGTAAGTCTCTGATTATCTATCTTCTTACATCCTAAAGGTTCATTAGACTATAATGTTCGCGACGATACTGCTGCCGTTTTAAATAGCCTGCTCTGCTATTATAGTTGCATGGAGCTTAGTTTATGATTTCTTGTGGAGATTAAAATGTCTTAAGTACAAATAAATACAATATTATTGTCTAACTACCTTGCAGAAGAACCTGGATGTATTTACTATTGCTTATGCTGTTAGCCACCACGTACTTTGGCTGTCTCAGCACATAATTTGGTATTGTAGAAAAACACTTCCATACTTACTGTAGTCTCCATCAGATGATGACATTGTCCTCATTCGATTCTTTTAATCCACCACCAGCTATCAACATTTGATAAAGATGAGCATGGGCCATTTGACTGGAACATAAAATTTGACTGATCTGTGAATACATAAATGGTCAGAAGGTCCAAAGATTTTTTTTTTCTCGAACACGCAGAGGAAAAAAGGTCCATACAACAGCCCTCTAGCTGGACCAACACTAGAGAGGTTCAAGCCATACACAACGAACTAAAAACTGAAGGAAACAAACACGACCACCAGACTCCTTGATCACCTACTCCACACTAAACAACCGACCGAGACCTAGCTCAGAACATATTCAATTTCTGCTCCTTTATCCTGCTGCTACTGCATGGCCTTCCTGAGCAGTGTCGTTGTAGAGTTTTGCAGTCAGGCACATTCTGCATCGATTATGGACTGTAGTAATTGCCACTTAAGGTTAAGATATCTGACCCACAGTAGGCATCATACCAATCTAATTGGAACAGAAAAAAGTGCCACTTCATATAGTAATATACAAGCTACTTCAATCTACCATATTTTTATGCAACTTTTATATGTTAGATACCTGTCAGCATCAGCATTGGGAATCACCTAGTTTTAGGAACTGAGCTTAGCCCAGTTGGTTAAGGGTATTGATGTATGTGACCATGATAACCCAGGTTCAAATCCTCTTGAATGTGAAGGTAGGTACCAATTTTCTTCTTAATACAATGGCACCTGGTTCCTCCTAGGTTGGTCATGTTTTTTTTAGAATCACCTAGGCTTCGTGTTAACTTCTCATTCACAATCTACCCATTTTGATTAGTTCTGCATTTCTTTTTGTTTTCTGAATAATTATTTTATGCTTGCTGCAGGCATTCTGACCAAAGGTCTCAGGAAAAGACTCCAAAGAAGAACCATAAAGCTGAACGAGAGAAGCTTAAGCGGGACCAGTTGAATGACCTTTTCCTTGAACTCAGCAGTATGCTAGGTTAGTACGGTTCTTCATGGACCGTTGGTTATGTTATGTTTGTAGAATATTTAATTTACTCTTTTGAGAAGAATATCAAAATCCACCATTCTCTACCCTCCATTTGATATCATCCGTTAATGGCAAGCCACAGGATCTGAAGCATAGTATATAACTATATATTAATATATCACACTGTTCAGACTATTAATATATCACCTAAATGAAAATTTATTGATAACTGAATTTAGTCATCTGCTATTGTGTTGTAAGCTTTGGTATCGGGTTCAAAACTCACTCTGACCTCCATTCTAGGATTCCAAAAGGTCTATGGGCTCCATTCTGCTGTTCAAAGTGCAAATATATTCCCATGCTAAGTGCTAGCTTTCCTTCTTTATTCCCAGCTTACTTTTTTCAGTGGTCCACTACACGTTGATGTTCCTCTGAGCTTGGGAAGTGAGAACAAAATTGCTAAGCAAAAAGTTGTCATCAACTTGCTAATTAGCCCATTTC